>JAQMCX010000058.1:4131563-4149385 GCA_029814765.1 Acanthurus leucopareius | reverse complement strand
TGTGTGTGTGTGTGTGTGTGTGTGTGTGTGTGTGTGTGTGTGTGTGTGTGTGTGTGTGTGTGTGTGTGTGTTTTGCAGTTCAAAGGACTTGTTTTGAAAGTTTTCTATAAACTGTAGCTCTTCCTGAGGACTGGGATGCCAAATGGAACACATGAAAGCACTCCTAAGTCCTTTGTAAGAGCGCCGTTGCTGTGACTTTGTAACTTAACTGATGTTTTATGAAGTTTGTGGTTACTTGATGATACATTTCCTTACTTGCCTGTGTGTAATCTCGTATTCAGGAGTTTTTCTTCCATTGTATGGCTGGCAGAGAGGGACTGGTTGACACAGCTGTGAAAACATCTAGATCAGGCTACCTGCAGAGGTAACGTAAACCTGATTACCTAATAGTGCTAATGTTTGTAGTGTGACCATAGGAATGTGCGGGGGCATTACATTTGTGTTACATGTACGCTGATGTTTTCATTGTCTCTCAGAGGCTCTAAGAAACAAAAAAATGTCCCCTCCCTAACTGTCTTGCACATGTCTGTGCAAGACATGTCTGTCTGCACATGTCTGTCTCCTTTCACTTGTTTCACTTATATATACTTTTACTGGGAACTATTTTTAGGTTAACTAGTTCCTATCAGATGTTGTGCATGACAGAAATTAGGTTAAAAAAAAAGGGAACAAACCATTGACCTCCCTCAAAGCAAGCAATAAAAAAATGGCCCACCAGACACTGTTACATGAAAAGTTGGCATAGAAACGGCACATCATTCAAATATCAGATGTTTTTTGTATTGTATGTTTTTTTTGTATCGCCATGCCAACAGTCTGCAGGTTCTCAGCACTTCCTTTAAGTCACTGAATTGTTGTGAACATTTGTCTAACAGTTCTCTGTCTCTGGTGGAAGTGTCCCAGCTAACAAGAAATCTTATACGATCATATTCCCACTTGAGAAAAGAATATTGTCTGTAACTCACGATGAACAATAGGAGCGTGAAAAAAAGACTTGTTGCATCAAATTTCAAATGCTTCCTGCTTGAGCGGCTGCTCCCTCATGGCTATGGCAAAGTAGCAGCTGCTTGTTCATGATTTTGTAGCGTAAAAAATCAGAACAGTGGAGCAAAGTAAACAGTTATCCCTTATGTGAATCAAAGCATCAGCAAGTAATCAAAACCAAGTGCAAAGAAACTTATCTGAGTCTTTTTTGTCCTCTACTTCTGCTTATATCCACCCCTTTTCTCTTACCTTCCCTCAACCCCTCTGCTGCAGATGTGTCATAAAGCATCTGGAGGGTTTGGTAGTGCAGTACGATATGACGGTGAGAGACAGTGATGGATCTGTGGTCCAGTTCTTGTATGGTGAAGATGGGCTTGATATCCCCAAGACTCAGTTCCTGCAGCCAAGACAGTTTCCTTTCATAGAGGACAACTATGAGGTAAAACAGCTGAACACAACCTTTTAGATAAAATGCACAACTGGATTTTGGGGGTTCACATGATGATATATTGTATAAGAATTGTTTTGTTTTGTTGAAGACAGATAAAAATGAGCCGAGCTGTAAGAATATGCAAACCCTAAAAGTGTGGTAAAATCCCCAATACACAGCTCTTTGTTTTAGTTTGGAGTTAACCTCACGCAAGGGTTTTTTTTTTGGTAAATCTGTAACTGAGTGTAGTTAAACCACTGACACAGTCTCGACCACAGGCTGTGTGGGCAAAGCTGCTTGGTGTGGCACATTGATGAGCTGATTAAATCTTAAACTGCAGCCCAGCTAATGGCAGAGTGACACCTTCAAAGAAACTATTTTACAGTAAATAAATGTTCAGATTGCAGCCTTGTCAAATTCAGTGCTTCCTCCTCAGTGGAAACCACTGGCCAAAGTGGCTGCCACATTGAAAGTGTAGTTCATGGGCTCCAATGGTGATTCAATATGGCCACTGGGGATAAATATGTACTACACACATTTAGTCAGCTGAGCTAGTGAGCAGCACTACCCCTTACTTCTGCTGAGTATGGAGACTATTAGCTTAGCATACCCTAAAAACTGGAAGCAGAAGAAAATGGCAAGCCCTTTTACTTAATGCATTACATCTTGCAAAAGTAACAGCAAGTTACCTTAAATCTACAAATGATTGTTTTTACTGTTTGGTTTTTAGAAACAAAGGTGTTAGCAGGCGCTATCTGTTATTAATGTTGTGCTATGCTATCAACATTGTGACCGCAGCTGCATACTTGAGGCACAGACATGACAGTGAGATTGATTTTCACATCCTAATCACTACATTGAACAGCTGTATATCATCTTTTCATAATTTAATGCAATGTTTTCTATTATTATTTTTTTATTTTCTGCAAATTTTTTGTGTCTAAATATTTCCTTCAAATTGTATCTTCATTCCAGAAAATCTTATACGTTGCATGACTATATTTGTATGAAGCAGATTAGTTTTTGTTTTACATAAAAGGGCCTGAAGTAGAAGAATGAATTTCTGTTTGTATAGTCAAGTGTGATACTCTTATGGTGTTTTACACCCGACCCTCCCTCCTGACAACCCTGTTAATTCAGTCAAGTCTCCCCTTTCAGTACAGACCAGGTTACTCTGCTATAAAAATGACAATGCCTCAGTGTTTGAATTAAGAACGGATTACCACTGTCTTCCCACAACCTGAGCAGCCAGAAACAGCCAGCCATGTGTTCTCCGTTTCCTGTTAGGTTATCAAGCGGTCACAGGGCCTGGACAAGATTTTGGCACGTTTGGACCCACAGGCTGCCAGTCAGCACTTTGTTGCCATCAAGCGCTGGAAAGAAAAGAGAGAGCTGGCATGTCCACGGAGAGGTAGATAATGAAGTTTGACTCAAAAGCAAAATGATCTCACATCTTTACTGCTCATGTATCTGTTATATAGAAGTATATTCAAGATGACTTAATTGTATTTGTTGTTGCCTTTGTCATCACAACACTGAACATAAGTGGCATTATTTGCTACAAAGCAGAGATGCTTAAAGTTGCTTTAAGTGCTGATAAAAATAACCAGGTATCCAGCTAAGTGGACATATTTTGAATCTTAAATACTACTTAAAGTGATGAACAGCTGAAATATATAACCATGTTAAAGCAGACGTGAACAAGTGCTGGTAACTTTTTGCAGTTACACTCCATGGTAATTTGTGTAGTTTCATTTTGTAAAATTAAGAACAGATCTAAAAAAAAAAAAAAAACAGGTTGTACTGTTATATATGAGTAGATTGTCACTTAGTTTAGAGGAGTTAGGGAAGTGGACATTTAGGTGTTGTAAGCTGTATCTACACAATGCCTTGGTAAATGTCTGTCATGTAATTTGTGTGTATTTTTTCATCTGTGACAGGAGCGTTCTTGCTTTTTTCCCAGAAGAAGTTGTCCAAACTGAAACAGACTGAACAAAAAACAGAGCCAGATGTGTACGGTAGAAATGCTGCTGTACGGCAGGTATTTACACAACACAACATTAAAATGTACCACTGGTTTACCAGTTTTTTTGGTGTCTCCCTCTGCTGCATATAGTATCATGTTGGCCGCTGACCTCTAACCCCCTCAAACCAAACTGTCCTCTGCTCCATTTTCAGCTCATACAGCAGTGGTACTCTCTGGATGAGTCCAGCAGATCAAAATACAGCAGGAAGTCCTCCCGCTGTCCGGAGCCCTCTCTGAGCATACTCAGGCCGGACGTCTGCTTTGGATCAGTATCCGAAAACTTTCACAGCATCTCAGAAAAGTACCTGCAGAACAGAGGCAGGCTGAATGAAGACAGCCTTGACGCCCACAGGTACTGAATGTGAAGAAAATATGTTTGTATTTGTGAGCCAAATATGGAAACATTTGGGGGATTGAGGAATTGAGGCAAATATGTTTAAAGGTTAAAAGGAAGCTGAAGCATTTTAGCTTGCATAACCAGTAAAGAGCTGCCATAACTGCTATGTCCTCCAAAAAATAATAGATCAGATTCAGACCTTTGTTTGATTTGGTGATCTGTTCACAGTGACAACACTTTCTATAAACAAAAAAAGAAGAAGATTACCTTTACACTATGAACCGAAACAACCCAAACTTCAGAAAAAAGCTTGGATGCTGTGTAAAATGTAAAGAACAACAGCATGCAATCATCTGGACACTCTGTTCCAGAGTCAGTGGAGTTACATCCTCTTTATGATCATGTGTTTTACCAAGTGGTGAACCTCCCCACATCCGTGCTTGTTGACATCTGTGGTACAGACCATAAGTATGGAGAAATAAAAAAGCTTCTCTTTTTGTTCTAAAAAAAAGAAATTGTCCACACAAGAACTGATTCTAAGATTTTGTCACACATGCTCAACCAACAGGTGGCGATAAAACCCTAAGCTTTAAGTCATGTTGCCTAGCTGACACTTTAGCAAATAAAATTAGCAAATGCCAATGTGCTAACTGCAGCTAGATGTTTGGCTGGTTCTTGTTCAAAACTGGTTAATGCTGGCGGTGGAATCTGTTATTTTAATTATGTTAATTCACACACAATCTTGTTACAATCACCTGTTTCTTTTCTGCTCCTGCCCAAACTTGTTTAATATGAGTTGCTGGCATCACAGTCAGACCTAGCATAAATTTACAAAAAATAATGAAGTTGATCAGGGCAGACATTACAAATATTGTCTTATTGTATGTTTTCTATCAAGTATGTGTCAAAAAGAAAGATGGGCGGATATCATGGCGATAGATCCAATAGTTTTAAATCTGTTAACCCTTAGCCCTATATGTGAATTTCATGAGGGCTCTAGAGGAAAATTCAGTTCGCCATTTTTAATGGAATACTCTCTGTGAGAACTTGGATTAACAGAAGATGCAAAAAAAAAACAAAAACAAAATCCAGTTTACAAAATAAAAAACATAATTGAGACACAACAGAGTTTATAAAGTTTTTTGTTAAATCTAAAATAAAAACCTGCTGCTATTGTTTATCTCTAATTATATAAAACAGTAATCACAAATTATTTCTCTGAAAGAAAATCTTTTTTCTCTAAACAAGCAAAATATTGTATAACGTATTAAAATTAGTGCATTTTGGTAACAAATATAACTTGATTTCTTAAATCTAACGTAAACATTGGGTCACTACACACATTTTTCTCCCCAAAATCATACAAAATTTTGAAAACTTAATTTTAAATGAGAACTGTTGCTTTGATTTATTAGTCATGAGACATCTTAAAAAAAAATCACACCTCAGGCACACTCAAGGCAACTTTCTCAGTCTTTTGTTGCTCCTGTCCTAATCTCTTTACAAAGTATTGCCGGTATCAAATTCAGAATAAGGATACATTTTCGATCAGTGAAGTTGATCAGGTAGAACATTAGTTATTGTCCATATACTGTTTTCAGTTTATTATTTGTCAAAAAAGATTAACGAATAATCCCATTAATTTTTAATTTTTATTTTTTTAGTTAAGCACAGCTGTACAACATCAGGGTCATTCACATGTTTTCACATAGTTGCTTTCTAATTCTTATCAGAACTTTCAGGAAGTGGATGACTTCCCTTTATAGTTAATCGTACAATCAGAAAGTAAATAAAATTGATAAACTCAATTGGTGGTTTGTGAGGCACAGACAGATAAGAGGCTCAATACAACATCACTGCAATAAATCCTGTAATGCTCAGCTTTTGTTCACCTGTTTTAGAGACTTTGATTCAACTTAAGGCTGTAGTTTATGATGCGGTTGATTTCTATGCACTTGACTCAGTGAAGATTCTAATATTTTTCTTTTTTATTTATATCTTGGGTACACTAATAGAACACCTCATAGTATAATGAACTATTCAGTTGCTAAGCACATCATTGAGCACATTTCAGACACTTTTTTTTACTCTTTTTTCTCTTTTTGTGAAGTCAAATAAGCTTCATGTTTCTCTCTGTGTTTCCAGTCTTCGCCAGCTGTTGCACTATAAGTGGCAGCGTTCACTGTGTGATCCAGGTGAAGCAGTGGGTCTGCTGGCGGCTCAGTCTATAGGGGAGCCCTCCACCCAGATGACCCTCAACACCTTCCACTTTGCCGGCAGAGGAGAGATGAACGTCACTCTGGGAATTCCTCGGTACTGTCTCCTTGACATCTGGCCTAGTCAGAATAGTTTTCAGGCTCAGCTTCACTTTAGGCTCAGCGCTGCAGTATTAGATTTATGTGTTTGCCTGAAAAACGGTGTATTCTCTAAAGCTCCACCCAAACAGCCCCTCTTTGCTGTGGCACTGTGTGCATGAGTCAGTTCACAGCTCATTTCCAGTATTCTAGGAAAGCAATGAATCTTTAGTGTTATTTACATCTAAGATGTCTGAGCAGTATGATTTTCAAAGGGAAACCAGGTCCATGTCTGAAGCCTCGTAGTAAGAAACATTTTTAACATTTGTTACCTTTAAATGTCCCTTTAGATGATTAAAGCAAGTAAAATCTGTTTATTAAAACATTAACAAGGGCTGTTCCAGACTGAACCACTAAGATAATCGGCTAGGTTTGGTTAATCGAAGCAGACTTGACTTAACCTGCCGTCGCTTCAACAAGCAAGGGATTCTTTTGTTGCAAACATATAGCAATAGTTCCTTCTTCCTTTATCTGGTGTCAAGGGACAGTTCCTATTTCAGATTTCAGGTTCTTAAAATCACCATTAAACAGACTAACTAGCAAATGTATATTTTAACGCAAATATTATACATATTTGACAACTGATTAGATAAGATTCACTGAGCACATCTGCTGGGTCAAAAAATAGGAGTTCAGATGTTTGTGTCACATCAAGCATCTGCAGGTTGTTGTGTCTATGTTTGACCTCATAAATTTAAAAAAAAGCTTCTCACAGCTTTTGAAAATTTGAGAAGCATAGGTTGTGTTATGCACGTGTGTGTGCAGGGAGAAATGTGTGACAGTTGTGATAGCTTATGCAAATACAAAGCAAATGTTTTTGGCCGCACTGTCCTAACGTTTTGGTTTTTTTTTAAATTCCAAAACACACACAAAAACTCTCCTCTAACATTTTATAACCTTACGACAGAGACTTCTGAAAATTTCTACTGACTTGTTTCAGTTTGCAAACTTTGAGGTTGCTTTGTAGTCTGGACAGGCAGGAAGTGACACCTCATGAAACTCTATCACAGTCCCCGGCATTAACCTCCTGATTAGGTCCTTTCAGTCAGGATGTCTATGTTTCTGCTTCCATTAAGCTTTCTGTGTTGTTTGACCTAAAGTTCAACCTCCTCTTTTAAATTCATGACACGACATCTCTGGTCTCACTTCTCCTTATTGCCTGCTTCCTGTTTGCACCTGCAAGCACACGCCTGTGTGTTTACATGAGTGGTCTTTTAATATACCTTCTCATTTTAGTCTGGCTGATATCATTTCTGCAACTATGCTAAAACCCTTGTCCAGAGTCAGGACTGGTATTGTTTTAGTTTTAAAGCAAAAGGCAGTAGTGTGAATGTAGCTTAAGTGTAAAGCTTACAAAACACATAGCCTCAAACGCATACCTTTGTCTGCTTAACTCTTCCCTGCTTCATCCACACAAGTCTTCCACCCTCCTTGTCCTCTGTGTCTCACTCTTTCCAAATGTGTCCATCCAACTTGCAGACTGAGGGAGATCCTGATGGTGGCCAGCTCCAACATTAAGACCCCCATGATGAGCGTTCCAGTGCTTAACAACAAGAAGGCTATGAAGAGAGCCAAGACACTTCGAAAGCAGCTCACCAGAGTTTGTCTTGCTGAGGTAAAAAAAAAAAAAATCAGCTTCCTTGTGCTCTTTTGCCCACCAATGTTTTCTTCCATCTCATCACATCTCATATTGTCTCTTTTTGTTTGGCCCAAGTTCCCCCCTCTTTCTTTTTCTTTGAATGGTTTGAATTTGATTTCACTTTGTTTTAATTTGTCTGTAGTTGTGCTTTTTGTAAATGTCCTAACCTGTCTGCTTTACTTATTAAAAACCCAACACAAGTTTGTATGTGTGTGTTTGTGTGTGAGCAGGTGCTGCAGAAGGTCGATGTTGTAGAGACATTCCTGACCGAAAATCAAAGATCGCGGATGTTCAAAGTCACCTTTCACTTCCTGCCTCCTGAGCGTTACTCTGATGACAAGCTGCTCTCACCACATCAGATCCTCCACTACATGGAAACAAGGTTTGTGTGTGTGTGTGTGTGTTAACTTAAACCTCTCATCTTATCTGTTTCCCACTTTGATTGTTTGTTTAACTGCACCCCACCCCAGGTTCTTCCGTCTCCTCCTCGAAGCCATTAAGAAGCGCAGTGCCAAGCTGGCTTCAATTGCTGTGGAAACAAGGAAAGCCACCCTCAGGGACAAGGACAATGATGGTGATGGAACAGCGGATACAGGAGGGGTCGGTTTTTGTTTGGCTTGTGTTTTTTTCAGTGCTGCCCAAATGTGCTGTTTAAGTGTTGACTCTCATATTTGAAATGTTTTTCTGAAAAAAACTGAAGTGTCTTTGTCACGTTAACATCCTCAGTTGGACGATGGGGAGGGAGAAGAGGAGCGAGAGATTGTCGATGACCAGGCGAACGAAGGAGACGCCGATGCTTCAGACGCCAAGCGAAAAGACAAACAGGAAGAGGAGGTATAAATCAGAAAAAATACTTTGTAGTAAACATTTGGGTAAAAAAAATGACTTGATTTCTTAAACAATATTAAATAAACTGGACCTGGAAATACTGTGTGATGTGCATCTATCTTGAATCCAACAAAATTTTGAAACTAAATTTAAAATTGATTTATAGGTCATGAAATATTTTGACAAGAAAAATTCTAACTTCAACACAATCAAGCCAGCAGAAGACAATTTTTGCCCATTTGTGCTTCACCCTGCAGGTGGACTATGAGAGTGAAGAGGAGGATGGAGATGATGATGGTGAGGATAAAGAAGATCAGGCGGAGGAAGAGGAGGAAGTGGAGGAAAATACGGAGAACACTCAGGAGTCCCAGCCAGAGGCTGCAGGAGTGAGAATGCAGAAGAAGAATAAACGAGCAAAAAAAAGGGGAAAGGAAGGAGATGAGACCTTGAATCAGATGAGAGTGAACTCTGTCCTGGAGTCCAACACGGCAATACAGAGATACAGCTATGATCTTGAAGAGGAACTCTGGTGTGAGGTCAGTTTGTAGGTGTTACACAAGAAGACCCTGTTAAACTTTCATTGTTTCACTTTAGATTAGATTTAGACAGGTGAGCTATATTTTATCTTTTTATTTGCAACAAAAAGTCTGAGAGGAAATAAAATTAGCAGTTATTTATCCTACTGATGAGTGTTGTCTGTGTAGCCATGGTCTCATGTAGCTAATACATCTGTTTTTGGATGATAGCCTCACTATCATCTAAAATCTAATAAAAACACAGATATATATGGTTCTCATTGCAAAAGCTGTTTAATCAAGTCTAAAGTATATTGTCACATTTATTTCCTCATGTCACTGAGCTCTGCCATTAATGTTGCAGTACTGAGCTGAATGAAAAAAAAGGTCTTGTCATAAATAAGCCTGATATAAATACACAGTCATTCTTGTACCTTAAGTAGCTGCAAGCATGACCATGTCACTGAAAACTAGACAGCTAAAAAAGAACAAGGTCATTCGTTGTTCCCTGCACAATGCAGGGTTAGTTAAGCAGCAAAATGAAAGTTTGTAGTCCACCATACACACATAGAGGATATACACAGAATTGAATGAGTTGAAAAAATTAAAGAGCAATGTATTCAGTTATTTACATACATATATACAAGTACACATGTAGATCAAGCAAATAATCCCTTGCATTTTTTGCATTTTCATCTGGAGGAATGTAAACAAGCAACAAGATAGTAATGATGATAAGGTCACTATCATGAAATAAAAACAGAGCATCTTGGAAACACTGTATGAACTTTAACTTGTTTTAGCACCAAGTACTGCTGATGTAAAACACAGAGTCCACCCCCTCTCTGACTGTGGGAGTCCTGCACTTCGTCAGCTCATGACAAAGTCTGACCTTTGAGTGCAACAACTTAATCTTGGATGTCGTGGTGGAGGTATTTACACAGATATGGATACAACTTTCCACTTCTTGGCCAGCAAGAGCCCCATTTTTTTGGTTTTATCCATTATTTTCCTGCAACAAGTCATCATTTCGGGGCACTCCTGAGTCCAGGATTGGCTAATGGCTCCTAACTGGCTATCCTTCCAAACCCAGTGCTCCCTTTTACAATGTGGATGGGTGTCTTACTCTCATAAGTGATACTTGTTTACAGCAACAATGCCAAAAAATATGAGATTTTAAACAAACATGGTAGCAAGTATCAAGAAGCTGCCAGCCGCTGCCACTGCATGTGTGGCTGTTGCTTTGTAAGAAGCAATATGCTTCAAAAGCAAATATTATCTTGACCATATTTAATTCAGACTCTGTCAAACCACCATCGGGAGGTTTTTCTTACACTCTTACTGTAGCCACAGTCAAACCACAAAAAATCGATAAACTGGGACTGCATCTTCCAACATGGTGTTATCAAGATTGTCATGCCGAGATATGACTGACTTCACACACACAATATTTTTCTCCCTCCCTCGCTGTTGCACACACACATGCACACACGCTAATGCAGGCAAGTTCTCAGTGATAACCACACACATTAGATTGAGGGCCGCAACACCAGCCAGCTCCTCATTTGAGTACTGATTTTAATATTCTATTTCAAACCTTTATCCTGTTCATAGGTAGAACTGGTCTTGCCGGTGAGCAAGGTGCACTTCGACCTTACCTCAGTCCTGACAACACTGGCCCAGAACGCCGTCATCATGGAGACCAAAGGCCTGACGCGCTGCCTGCTAAGTGAAAACACAACGAAGAGCGGAGAGAAGGAGACAGTTCTCAACACAGAGGGCATCAACATGCACGAGATGTTCAAACACAGTGACGTATGTCAGAAGTTCTAGACTGCAAGACGTGTTGGTTGTGGTTAACACCTATCAACTAACATTATGACACCACACTGTGCTTTTAACAGTTGAAGGAAGATTTTTAAAAGCAGTGTGAAGAACTCTGTTAACAAAAAAATAACTAATTTCTGTGAATAGTTATTGGTAGATAATCTAATGCTTGTCCTTTTTGTCCTTACTAGAGGGCATAAACAATATGAAACCCTGCAAAATTTTTCAGTAAATGTCTTGTAATCTTGCCGTCGTAGACCAATTTATTCAATTATAATTTTTTTTTGTAATGTTTATGTCCTCCAAAATGTCAGACCTTGACTAGTTTGTAACTGGAAAGAAGGTGTTTCAAGTTCCTCCCCCGAGAGGAGATGATGAACAAAGCAGATATTATTGTGTGTTTCACAACCATTTAAAACTTCAGCAAAGCTAAGAAACAGTAATTTTCGGATTTCTCTTGTTACATTTTTATTTGTCAAAAATTTAATTTGAAATGCCTCCAGATGACTTCTGTCTAAAATGTGAATTCCAAATGTAATTTAAAAAATATTAGTCAATACATCTCCCCTGCTGTGGAGGTCATCTTGAGTCTTCTGTAAAGTTACTTCCAATATTCTTCAAAGTATCTTACTTACTCTTGTGTTCACCACGCAACTTTTTCAGCTTGAATCGTTGTTTGAATATTCAAGACAGGGTTAACCCTCATTACCTTGTAAGATATCTACAATCATAACACATCAGGGATCGAGAGTGACAGTTGGACATATCTTTTTCTGTTTTGACTAGCTGAAATGATGCTTTCAGATATCGGACTTAAACTTGTGCCCATTCAAACTTCATGCAAATCTTTGGAGTGGATTAAAAATAGATTTCTGTAAACTGAGAGTATGACTTTGTTTAAGATGTAACATCAGAAACACAGTTTATGGTTTGGATTGATTTTTCAATAACGTTAGTTGTATATAATGATACTGCATATTTTTTGTTTATCTGGTTATGATCCCAACATTAAGACTGTATTTTTATTTTTATTTTTTTGTCCAGATCTTGGACATCAACAGACTGTACTCCAATGAGGTCCATGCCATGGCCAACACCTATGGGATTGAAGTAGCTCTCAAAGTCATAGAGAAGGAGATCAAAGATGTCTTTGCTGTCTATGGTACACACAAACTCACACAATGTTTCCATTACTTAAGAGGACATTTGATTGATTTGCATTAATTTCCTGTAGACTTACCCCAGACCTAACCACACGCACATACACACACTTTCACAACCACAGGGCTGTCTGGGACGTTCAGGTTTTTTCTGTGCTTTTTGTTTGACTCTAGGTATTGAAGTGGACCCCAGACACTTGTCACTAGTAGCAGACTACATGTGTTTTGAAGGTGTATATAAGCCATTAAACAGGCACGCCATCCGCTCCAACTCTTCTCCCCTGCAGCAGATGACCTTTGAGACCAGCTACAAATTCCTCAAACAGGCTACCATGCTGGGTGAGGCACAGACGACAAAAAAAGAGAAAAAAATAACTACATATTGATTATATATATATATATATATATGTGTGTGTGTGTGTGTGTGTGTGTGTGTGTGTGTGTGTGTGTGTGTGCGCGTGTGTGTGTGTGTGTGTGTAATTTATTCCACCATGTGTTTTAATTGTAAATTGTTGAAACTACATATAGACAATGGCGTTTAATCCAGTCATCTTAATGTACACATTGGGCTGCATTACACATTGTCAGAGACTGGTGTGTTTTTATAATTGTTTGACTGCACAGTGTTATGTGTAAAAGTTTGAATAAAACCAAACTCACATAAAACCAGACATTCTTGTTTGAAGGCATTCTTGTTTGTTTGTGTATGAGCAAACATCACATATAAAGACAAAACATATATCACAAGGAAGCTTTGGTGTGACAAGCTAGGTTGTTGTGCATTTATGTGAAAACATTTCCTCTGGATCCCAAGTACACGCTTCACTTCTGAAACTGCCGTGTTGGACGCTGTGCCTAGTAGTGTTGTACCACTCAAAGTCGTTTTCACTGCACCTCCTGTACACCGATCCCGATCGGTATTCTCTCCGTCCTCACTGCTTGTTCACTTTTGTAGTGCTGCCCAACTGATCCCTCACGGATAGATGCTCACCACAGGTGGCATCAGCAACAGCATAGTCTTGTTCAGCTAAAGCAAGGAGTGAAGGTTCGAAGTTCAGACTCTTCCTCACATCCAACCGATCCTTCCTTGGAGAGCCCCTTGATACTCAACTCGAGTCCATCAAGGTCTGAGGTCTGTTTAGTCTTCTGCAGCGGAGTGGAGGGAGTAGAAGTAGTGGAAGTATTCAAGGATTCAAGGAAGAGGATGGAAGCTTATCAGTCTTATCTGTCAAGAGCTTATTCATCAGTCTCTTTCTTAGCTTGTTGCACAGCTGTAGATGGTGATCAACGAAGGGAAACACAGCATGAGTTAAATTTGTCATTCATCTACTCTAATTAGAAAATTCCTTAGAAAATTGCTGTTGATGATTAGTGAGTCAAGAACTGAGTTACTCAACCAGGATCAGCAGCACTCCATTTTGAGTTTATATTTAGTGTAGAGCAGAGGTGGAAATATAAAATTATATTCACTCATGGTAGTGTTAAAAAAATTGTTTCACTTTTTAGGGTATTTTCTCCAAATCACTAGCTTTGCTTTACACTATTTTTAATATATTACTTGTTTATTTTGCACTATTGTTACTAGTACTTTTTGTATCTAGTATTGTGTTCGATTACTTTTGAGGTTACATTCATCATAGATTATCAGTATTAAGTCACTCATAGTCCTGATAAACCCCTGTAAGAATGGAACCAAAAGAAAAAAGGATCCAAACTGACAGTAAGTGACACAAATTAAACACAACTAATATGGCATCTTGCTGAGTCTAGCTAAAAGTTTCTATAAAATAAATGTATGTATATATATAAATATATAAATGTGTGTATATATATGTAAATGTAAATATATATATTCTTAAAGAAATATTTTCCCTCCTCATACTATTTCACCTGACTTTTTAAAGACCTTTTGGCGGAAATGCTTGTCAATGTAGGGAAGGACATGCAAAGAAGAATGTATCGAAAAGAGAGATGATATCTCTGGTTCTGCTGCATAAATTTTGATACATGTTTTAAAAATGTCCATTGTGGATCTGACAATGTAACAGAAGTACAATGTTAAATCAGTGGAGGGCCGTTTTAAGAAAATATAGAGAGGGAAATGTGAATCAGATGTCTCCCTATCCATGTCTTGTGGCAGTGTTTATGTATGTGTGTGTGCGCGTGTGTGTATGGGGGAAAGAGGTGAAAAATGTCTTGATGATAGTGTACTTGGTGCGATAATGGTTGTACACCTTGATGATCAATGTAAGTCATAAAAGGCACAGTGACATAAAGAAGAGATAAATCTCCCAGGTCCTCAGTGAAGCAAGACACATAAAAGCAGGCGGCTGTGGGTTTTCATGGCTATTGCCAGATTCCTCTTCCCACCTCAGGGGCAAAAAATGCAAATAAAATACAGATTATAAAAAAGGATAATGTGTGGGCTTTGGAAGATAAGGAAGGAAAATATCGGCAGGCTTCTTTTTGATTTGTATGTCCAGCGGCGACACTTGAGATGAACGAACCATGTCTTAAATTACCATGTAATAAAATTTTTACCTCAGAATGTAAGGGGGGTCCCACACAAAAAAGAGGACTGGCAGCTTAATGGTGCCAGACTGTGGGAAAATGTACCATTATATTTTCCTATCTGTGACAAATACAATTAGTAATGTGGCATGTAAAGATGGAAGTGCGCTGATGTTATGTCTACTGGACATCTTATTCTGTTTATTTCATAATATAGATCGATGGGAGCATAAAAGAGAGCTATTTGCATTAAGTTAGACTCATTCCTTTGCTGTCAGTATGGTTGTCTGACTTAATCACTAAGCCAGTCTCTGTGCTGGAGATATTCTATTTGTCATGCAGATTGCAATGCAACCATCTCTAATAAATGCAAATTCTCTTTTTTGCTAGGCTCAATGTTCTACTGATGAAATAAATCATGTGCAGTTTTCAGGTCTTTTAAATTTATAAAGCTATGCTTTTTCAATGTAAAAACATTTTAAAAATTGTAAGTACAACATATAAATATTTTGGACACTGAGTGGTGCCCAGTCAATAATAATCGACTATAATAATAATCGCAGATAATCAACACTGCTTGGTGGTATTTGAGCAGTGTGACAGCAGCAATAATGTCAGTGGTAAAAGCAGGATTAATATCATTAAAGCTGGTTCTGTAAATGGCATTGCCACAGATTCATTCGTTTTTGGAGAAAGGAATCACACAAAAGGTTCAGGGTCCAAAATTAAGTTCTTGGTCTGTTTATGGTTGGTAAACTGGAAAAAAGAATTAGTCATTATATTAAAGTGTCATCAAGCCCACTTCTTTCATTCCTGATGTGTAATTTGCTTAAATTAGTGTTGGCATGCATGCTGAGAGGAAGGTGCAGATTCCTCTCACTTGTTTGATCAAAAATTGAAAAATTGTGTTTACTTGTCCTTAGTTCTGTATGATTACACAGGGTTTCTGTAAGTGGATTTAAATTCTTACCTGACCTTTAAAGCACTTTCCCTTAAAATGCATTAAAGAGTTGTTCATGCTGTAATGTTCATCATTTTCAAAGTCTTTCTTGTTTATTAACATAACTAACACTGTGTGTGTTTATGCCCTCCAAGATCAATCTGAACAATATCATGTTGATGAATAATTTTGTTCCAGGTTTTTTCATAATAAGGTAATGGGGGGAGATCAATGTCACCTTTGAAAAATTGGCACTAATTCAATAAATCATCTCTGATTGCCCAAAGACAGCAGGTGACAGGGTATAAAAGGTTAAGGTATCAAATCTGATAGACTCTCTACCCTAGAGGGGCCAATGTTGTGGCAGAGATCTGGAAGAGTTTTTCCTTTGATTAAACTGTTGATAAAACTTGTTTTTGTTCTTACGTTGTGTGGTCCAACTGAATAAATTATTATTGTCTTCAAAATCTTTAACTTTTGGCTGAGTCAGGGTTAGGGTTAGGGTTACTTGCATGATTGCCAATGCTGTCACCATTGCCAAAGTTTGTAAACTACTTATGGTGGGGCAGTCTTACAGAAAAGCCCAGAGCTTTGCCAAGTCAAGATACTCTGCCCCCTGGTGCAGTAGGGGGTGCTTGTTTTCCAGTTTAACATACACCCTTACCTGGTTATCATGCTCTGACTGCACAGCAGCTAAAGCGCTGCGTCCACAAGCCTCCCAAAAGTGCTGGGGGTTAGGTAGTAGCTAAAATAGACTAAGAGTAGTCTGTTCTATTTGAAGGCCCTTGAAACACAAAACATAGAACTATCCTTATTTACAGTGTCACCAGTGACAGTGAACCAGTTGCTGGCTGCACCAGTTTAAGTAAACTCTTGCTAGCTGATGTAAAGACCATTTTGTGAGTGATGCATTTATTATTAGTGCATACAAAGTAAGTAGAATGTGTTGAAAGGAGGAAGTGAAATACAGGCTGGCTTAGTAAAATATGTGGGACCTTAAAAACTTTCATAGAGTTGCCAACCAGCTTGGCTACAAGTGGTGGGGACAATGTAAACCCTATTTATTTCTCTGCGATTGACATCACTTTGGAGTCACAATATACAGATGGTGGCAGATGGCAGACTGACATCCCTGGCACCAACCAGATGTTGTATTTATCTACATACATGGAAGTTCTTGACGTAACTAGCAGATACACTGTACTTCAGCTGAGTATGAGAAGAAAAATGAATCATTTGTACAAAATATTTACTACTTATTATTTTAAGTCTGAACAAACAAAAATCTCACCTGTAAAAAGTGCACTGAGTTATATTACATTAAACTTTTGGTTTTCTTGGGCAATGTCTCCACAATCACACATAGTTCTTTTCTGTTGTTACCACTCAGCAGTGCTTTGGACATATTTTGGATCACAAAGTATAAATTTTAAAGCAAACAGCATGCTGGGTGTGTCCATATCTCGCGTTTGGCCAAGATGCACACACACCTTTTATTGAAGTGAGGGATTTCCCCCCCTCACATTTTTTAACAAATTAGGAATTATTGTTATCATAATGCCAAATTAATCTCAATAGACAGGATGGGATCACAGTTGTCTGATCATCTTTAACAGGTCCGTCGCTGACAGCTAGACCAACTTCAGTGTTAGTGTCAGCGTGTTTATTGGATCCAGAAAAACAGAGATTTAACAATTATTATCTATAACATGAACCCCGAGCCAAGAGATCTGTCTCCTCACTGGTGAATTGCCCTTTTTTGTTTGAATATTTAATTTAATATCAAAAAGTGGCTGAGAGAAAAACAGTCCTGCAACTATTAAATGCCATATGTATTCCATCCACAAAATGAATAAAATTTTAGGTGTGTATGTGTGCCTGCCTGCGTGCGAGTGTGTCTGCGTATGACACAATACATTTATTGAGCTTTGTCCCTGTCCAGTTGATTAACTAAAGAAAAAATAAATAAAACCTTGTAGTTCAGCAATCTGTTTACGTTTGTGCCAGGCGTAAGACAGCAATGCCACCTGCGCCACTGGCACACAGTGCAACCAGTCCCTGCACTTGCACCAGGCACAAGTGTAAAATAGGGCCCCAAGAGTGCTGTGTAATGGAACCAGCTCAAGGGGCAAACTCCCCACTTCCGCATTGAAGCCAACCAGGAAGTAAAAAAAACTTGCAATTCCTTGACTGGCCGCTTGAGGCTGGCTCCAAAAGGGAGCAAATTCCCATTTGAGCCCATGTTAAAATGACCAACTTTAGAGCAGAAAT
>JAQMCX010000058.1:4113175-4131463 GCA_029814765.1 Acanthurus leucopareius | reverse complement strand
ATAGATAGATAGATAGATAGATAGATAGATAGATAGATAGATACTTTATTGATCTCCAATGAGAAATTCACATTTAATGACTTTAATGAGTTTAATGACACCAGCTGTTGACTTTCCCCTGTAAAGGACTATGATGCACGGTGCATTCATGGCACAATCTGACCAGCCACAAACAGATGTCATACGGTGTCATCTGACTCAGATTGTGACCAAGATTTTAGCAGATTCATACAGAGTGACATGCAGCGAGGCGTTAAATACGCTTTTAGATGACATGGACAGTCCATACCCAAATGAAGTAACTTGATTTTTTTTTTTTAAATGTGGTTACAGCCTTGTATGTGTTTCAGATATTTTATTACTGTTGCTCAGGCTTCATTTATGTGAAATCCAAAAAAATTATGATTCATTATTTTGGAAGGCAAAGGATGAATTTGATTGCACAGTTAAACTTGCTCTTAATTGTACATTTGACAATAAACGCCTCGCCTTTTAAAAATGTGATTTAACCCTAAGTTGAGAAAAGCTCAGACATATTTTTTACTATTAACAACAAGGCAGTAAACAAAAACACATTTTTGTATAATTTTTCAAACATTTTTTAACAGAAATCCATTCTTACATTAGTCCTGACCCTCTGTTTTATAAACATTTACATATTTTTCCCATCCAATGGACTTCTTCTCTTTTTCCAAGATGGCATTGATTTTAAAAAGCAAAAGGTATACAGCAATATTATCATACTCAAACAGGCGTAATTGTTTACAAAGTTTGTTTGGAAAACAGAATAGAGCTTTCAACCATTGATGAGTATGCTGCCCTCTACAGGCCAGCCTTGGAGGTCGCGTGCGTCTCATGATAACAGGAGCTGCTCCCATCTCTCCTACTGTCCTCACCTTCCTCAGAGTTGCAACAGGCTGTCAGGTAACAAGACTTGGACCTTGTTTCACATGTTATCTTGTCTTTTCCTGTCTAACTTAATGTACTACAGTCACTAATATTCCAAGCCATTTTTCTGTTTCCAATTAGTTCTACATCGCATAATCTTGTGTTAATACTCGCAATAGTCCTAATTTTTCCTCTTTCTCAGTTCTACGAAGGCTATGGACAAACAGAGTGTACTGCTGGATGCACAATGACCTTACCTGGGGACTGGACTGCAGGTAATAAGTGACAAAACTGCTTGACTTAAATGTACAAATGTAACATTTCTGTATTGAATGTCTAAATATCACTGTACCTTTGATATATTTTTTGTTCTGTTGTGTATTTATGAGGTGCAATCAAATATTTCAGCAGTGTTCAAACTCTTTTAAAAGTGAGTGACTGACCAATTACTCAGTTTTACGAGAGTTAAACTGAACCTCATCTAAACAGGTCATGTTGGAGCTCCTCTTCCCTGTAACACCCTCAAACTGGTGGATGTGCCTGAGATGAACTACCTGGCTGTGAACGGGGAGGGAGAGGTACATCGTAAAGACAAACAGACTTGTGGAAGTTTTTTTTATTTCTCATAATGGATGTCATTCATACCAGTGTATTACTTTGTGTCTAAAGGTATGTGTGAAGGGTCCAAACGTGTTCCAGGGCTATCTGAAGGACCCTGAGAAGACCTCAGAGGCTATTGACGCGAATGGATGGCTTCACACTGGAGACATTGGAAAATGGCTTCCAGTAGGTTAACTCTTGTTGTCTGATTTAAACTTTTTACAATGTCTTTTTAATCCACCACACTTTGTTCAACTCATCTCCATGCAATTTTATTTTCACTCAAGGTTCATTACATTTGGATACATTCATAAACTTCTGCATCTCTGTCAGCCTAAAGGCATTTCATAAATATATGTAGATTAAATTAATTCTGTGTGCATGTTTGTTTACAGAATGGGAGTCTGAAGATTGTGGACAGGAAGAAGCACATCTTTAAGCTTGCACAGGGGGAGTACATAGCTCCTGAAAAAATAGAGAATGTGTACACGAGGAGTAGTGCAGTGGCACAGGTCTTTGTGCATGGAGACAGTCTGCAGGTAGGTGGATGAAATTCTGAGTGTGTATGTGAATAGCAAAGCGTCATGTCCGAAATCTGACTGGCATGCCCTCCGAGGAAACCTCAGTGACTCTAATATGTCAGCTTTGTGTCGATCTTTAGGCATTTTTGGTAGCAGTGGTGATTCCTGACCCCGACTTCCTGTCCGCCTGGACCAAGAGGACCTTGGGATTGGAGGGAAAGTACGAGGACCTATGTGGCAAAGAGGTAATACTTTTTTAGAGTTCAATTACAGGACACACTGTATTTAGACTGTACAAACACAGTTTCCTGTGCCCACAATGAAAATCCATTTTCCTGTTTTTTAAACATGTAAACCAGATGGGCAGGAGGTATTTCTGCAGTTGCTAGGGAGTACATGGAGAGATTGTATTGTAGCCCTGCTAATAAAAAAAACATGAAATTATGATCCCATCTCAAATGAGTATACATAATTTTTTTCTGCTTTACATATGTGTTATGCAGTAATATTAACAAAAAGCAATACAAAGTTGTGCAAGGCTGATCCTAATATATATTTAAGTCACAATAACGAATTAACCACAAATACTGCACTAGTCTTTCATCAAGTCAGCTAGAGTACTTGAACACAATTTGTTGAATATTGGAGTGCAAGAAAACTAGTTAGCATTCAAGCAGGGAAGTCAAAAACAGACAGCTAAAACTGACACATTAATGAAAACATCCAGCCTCAGTCACTTCATATCATTTTTGTACACATGCCTCTTGACAAACCTGATAACAAAAGCAACTTAAGACTGTTCACGACTCAACGATAACTGTGCCATAAACAAGGCAAATTATTGTGAAAGTATCCACTTTTATTCATTGGAGTATATGTAATGAATGTACAATGTAACATTTCCACATTAAAATATATAATAGTTACTATGTGCGCATAGATAAAATATTTTTTTTAACAAACCAGCAAAATAAAATCTTTTTCAACAAAGTTTCGTTGTTAACTTTTTTTTCAGTCAGAATAGGAGAAAGGAAGTTTCCAAATGTGACCACACGTAAAAAGAATATAAGTTAAACTCATCGTCTCATCTGTAAACATTCTGCCTAAGTCAGACTGACAGATTTTTATTGTCAACAATGGCTGTTTAACAATGAAATTAACGAATCAACTGATCCCAGGCAACTTCACATCACCCACTTATGTCTTTTGTATTCATGTTTTTTTTAAATGAATTCAAAAGAACACATCGGAAAACATTTTGAAAAGTTTCCAACTTTCTTAAACTAGAACCTCAGAGTTTGAAACTTGAACTGAAACCTTAGAGCTTGGACTGAATAAGAGTTGTGAGTTAAGCCAAACATCCATTTAGTGTTGCATTGTTGATAATTATTATCCATTCACTGAGTGTTAACTGCAAAAGCTTACAACATAATTTATCTGAGGTACCTTGCTGTTGTCTGTGCAGGAAGTCAAGGCTGCCATCTTGGAAGACATGGTGCGACTGGGAAAGGAAGGAGGTCTCAAGTCCTTTGAGCAGGTATAACAGTCGCTCAAGACTCAGCTAAGATTAAAATATTCGTCCTGCGTAGTATTAGGGAACTCTGTAGACTATAGTATTCTCAAAAACTTTGCTCAGGTGAGGGATGCTGTTCTCCTAAAGTAAAACATGGTCATCACCTCTAATGCAGCCTGCAAAAACATGTGTCCTTTAGGTTAAATTCATCTACCTCCACACCGAGATGTTCTCAGTTGAGAACGGCCTGCTCACTCCAACGCTGAAGGCCAAGAGGAATGAGATGCAACAACGCTTCAGATCCCAGATAGATGAACTCTACTCTGGGAAGTAAAATGTAGAAGGAGAGAATGAAAGAAAAACGGAACAACAGACCCAAGAGCTCTAATAAGGTGATAAAGTTGTAGAGTGAAGAAGAAGGCAGAGAGGGGAGTGCAAGCTAAAGCACACAAAGGGAAGCAAATAAAGAAGTCTTGTCTGATCAAAAAAGATAATCAAGTCAACAGTAACACTTTTAAGAACAGAAACAAGATGTGACATAGCTTTTAATGGAACTTTATTCAGAGCATTTAGAACAAAATTAATGAGCTTTAGGGTGAATGCCTCAGGATATAAAACCTCTGAGGGTCCAGAGTGGATTTTAATCATTAAAATAGATTTGTCTTTGGATTTTTGTCTACATTTTTGCTTTCATTGTGTGCAGTGCAAATTATGTGATCATGTGTTGTTTCTAATCAGCTATTTTGTAATATCAGGATCATGAAGGGCATATTAAAGGGAAATATCACAGTGCAGCTCTATATCATTAAATATCTCAGGAATTCTATACCAATAATTAAACATCATACCTCCAACACAAACACTCAAGCACACATACCTTTTAACTTTAAGGATAAAGAGGGAAGTTACAGCGAGGAAGGTTCATTGACAGATCTGGACCAGAAGCCATATTGATTACCTTGACAGCTTTTCTATACAACTTTACTTTACCCTGAAACTGTAACATTTCATTGTCCTTTATGAGATTTTTTGTAAGATGTCATGATTTTATTTTACCGTCTTGAGTGTGTTCAGTAGATAGTTTAAATCTTTATTGGGCAGCAACATTGCGTCTCTTGGATTCTTGAGCAATAATTAAGCTTGGGTCCAGTGAGGACTTTGGGGAACAGAGGAGTGAGCCATATCAAAGCTAGCTGTGGAAAGGGAACTCAGGTACTGTAGAACAATCAGGGCATAGGAAGCTGTCATTGTTTTTATTTATGATGGTAACAGTTAGGAAAGTGGTTTTGGTAAAGAATCAGTTTCTAAATTGTTATCACATAGTAGAGTGAAGAATAAATGAATGAAATTCATGTGAATGTTAATGGTTTTAATTTCATTTGTGTACTTTGACTACAGTTTTGCTGTAATTCTTTTTACTGTCATATACTCTGTAAAAGTTCAATTAAAAAACATAAACTGAGCTGTGTAATCTCTTGCTTAATCCATCTGCGCTTATAATAAAAAATCAGATATGTAGTCAAGTTGAAGTTACTCCTAATATATTCAAAAAAAATGTATTCATTTGGTATTCAAGATAATAAAATAAATGTCCCTTTAATTTACTCGGGTGCAAAAAATGTTTGTTAGCAATTTTCTTTGCTCTTGAAACCTAAATAACTACTACTTTTTTCGACATGGTTAACTTTAAAACAAGACTTCAGAAAAATCAGAACGGTAGTGAACCCTTTCGCTTTCCGTACGGTGGAAATACAAATGAAGCCGCTCAGGGTAGATCCTTTTATTTTCCTTTTTTTATTTTCTATCTTCTTCTACAATATAAATATTTACTTCAGCCCAACGGTGTCTGTACATTATGATCCGTATTAAACTTGTAATTTCGTCGACAGAGAAGTCAATCTGAACTATAACCAGTATGTTGAAAATAATACGGCCTCCCACCTCGGTGTGTCTGGAATGGTACAGTCCAAGAAATTGAAGGGTTTTGCGGGAAGCTCGTATTTACAAGTTTATAAAGGCCTGTGCCATTTCGAGCTGCTGACTGTTTACAAAACAAACTTTCAAGCCACAGTTGTTCCAAATGAGGTGAGAAATATCATTCACGAATTTAATCAAGTCAACATTTCAACTCATTTGTCTGTACACATCTCTGTCTCCTTTGTTAGTGAAGTAAAACATTTTACTTAAAAATCTGAGGGCAACGTAATAGCGTTTTCCCTTTAGCACACTGGCCAATTCAATAGAAGTAACGTTCACGTTTTGAGCTAACGTAACATTAACGATATGACCAACTTGAAAAAGTATTCGGTAAGTGAGGTAATTAGCTTTGCAGTAAATACTTCAATGTATTGCGTCACGAATTGGAGTTTGGTTCTAGGTTAGTAAAAGGAAAAAAAGCGAACGATACAACGGCTCCCTGCGAGATTATGAGAACAGTATCAAACAGTAGTCTGGAGTTGAAGGTTTGACGGAAGCAGGGAGGCTAACAAATGACCAAGGAACAGTGCAGTCATTTGATAATATGATCGTGGCAAAAATATTAAGACTGTTCATGATGTTGATGATGATGATGATGATGACGATGACGATTACGAGGTGCCCTTGTTTCCTTTGGTTTCCACAGTGCCAAAAAGGGCAGTAGGGTCAAAGTGCTCAAAGTGCAGCAAGTTGCAAATCAAGTGAGTTGGTATTTTTGCATATCATAAGATAAAAATGATCCATCCCCTTTTCAACTACATGTTTTTTCCCCTCTCATTAAAACACAAGAAGGAGGATTTACATGCAACATTTGATGTTTATGTCAGGATTTTAAATAATCTTGCTGCAAAGCCAGCTTGATGGACTGTAAACTGTGGAATTAGAAAATTACTGTGTGTTGTGTTCAAATCCAGAAAGGTTCATCTGAAGATGTAGATTCTCCCGACCTGTCTGCTATAGAGAGAGATAGCTTTCTGGAGTCACTGCAATTAAACCATGGTAAGTCTCTACTGTACTGCTTTATCCATGTGTCATTGCATCTCTGCATGAGTTCAATGACCTGGAAAACAATAAAGCAATGAAAATCAACATCCTCAAAAGCTGAAGAAGAAAGAACTGAAGAAGCTTCTTGGATGAGAAGTGAAATGTCTTCCCAAAAATTCAACATAGTCCAGTTGCTTGTTTTAATGACTCTTCAAAAACTCAAAACAGAATTTTTTGAAAGCACCAGTTAAGAGACAAACTTGTTATATCATTTAATTGGAGGCTGGAGCAGTGTTTTTCAACCACTGTGCAGATCAAAAGTGTCAACAATGGCATACTATTTGCAGATAATTATTAATTTCGTTTTCAAAAAATGTTTTTTAGACCAATTAGGTGAAATTGGATTATTTCCCACGGCACACCTGACGATCCTGACGATAAGTGGATCCATAATGCACTGCACTGTATATTTTTGTTTTATTTTTTGTCTTGTATAAGTTCAATCTGCTTTATTTTTCTGTGGCACTTGTTCTTACATTTTTCACAGTGACATAGGCAAACAGTTTTATTCATGTTTGCTTTTGTATCTTTCTGCATTTTTTCTGCTTTATTTATTTTTCATCCAGTTTATCTTGTCTTCAAGTTGAAACCACCAGTGTTGTGCTGACTCAAGTTTTCCTGTGTTGCCTAGGTAACCCTCTGCACAGCACTGCCTTGGAGGAAGATTTAAAGGCCTCAGAGAACGGACAGATCAACAAAGCAAAAGATGGGAGAAAGGAGATTCCTCAAAGTTTGAAGACCACTGGTAAGCAGCGTGGAGCTGCTGTGAAGAGAAAGGAGACAAAAAGGAATAAAGAAAATAAAAAAGAGGAGGATAAGAAAAAGATGAGCAGGACAAGTACTCGAGGGAAGGTCAAAAACAGGTAAGGTCAAAGGAATTAGTTTTCACTATTACCACTGTATGTATGATGTGAATTCAGCCTTTTACAGCTAGAGAAAATCTGATTTGAATGAGCTCCAAATGTTGTGTTGGCAATGAACAGGCCTGAGACAGAGGGAGAAACAAAGGAAAAGAAAAAGAAGGAAGCATCTCAAAAGGAAAGAGGACAGTTGAATGAGGAGATGAAGAAGTTGGACCCAAGTGCCATTCACCAGGAGAAGCCCACTGAGAAGAAGAGTGCTCGACAGATGTCTGCGGCAATGTGAGAGAGGTTACTCTTTAGTCAAAGGGATGCGTTATTCACAGCATTTTTTTATGAGTGCCTTTTGTCTATATTAAAAGTAATGAACTACTTTTTTCCTTTTTTTAAAAAATTTCATTTTCTCTCTGAAAAGCTCCATCTCTATGTCTATCCTCTTTGTCTATGGACTTATTTGTCTCTCTTGTACAATAATGTTGTGATCTGGTTGTCTTCTCCATCAAGTTATTTATCTATCTCTGTCTGTCAAAAAGGCCAGTGAAAAATCAGACACATAAAGGCAAGAAGAAAGAGAGTAAATCAAAGAGTGGAGAGTCCAGTGACCCTCAGACACAGGTAAGAAAAGACGTCTCCAATAACAGAGGTACTATACCAAATTATGATGTAATAAGGTCACAATGACAGAAGTGCTTGATTTAAAAATGAGGAGGAGAGACTGCACATTGGCTATGCTGGGACGATGTTATGCTACATTATCTCTCCAGGATGAATCTGACGCTGACAGCCCGCTGCAGGCAAGTAAGAAAGTCCTGTTGTCAGATGAGGACTCAGTGGACGAGGACACGAGTTGGGTATGTACTGTCTTCAGCAGACTGTGGAACCAGGATCCTAGCATCCACAGCATTGTGACTTCCTGTAGTTTGCTTTAATCTTTTCCTCTTTGTCATCTGTTCAGACCCCAAGTCCAAAGAAGGCCAGGGTGCGCAGTTTGGGCAGAACCAGAAAGTCCTCATCAGATAGGTCTAGTACTAGAAAGTCTTCATCAGGTAAGAGGAACAAGCACAACTGAAAATTATAAGTGCAAACAGAATTTTGAAAATCTTAGAAATTCTGAATTTTGAACTTGTGTAAAATTTTGAACTTGTAACTTGAACGGAAAAAAACTGAATCTTTCCACCTGAAGGCAGCACATCTGCAGAAGCAGAAACCGCTGACAAACGGAGGACGAACAGGCACAGCCGTCAGGGAGGGACAGAGTTAGAGGTGGTGCTGGATGCCTTCCTCGACTTCTGTGACCAGTACAGGTAAACCAGGACAGGGTACAAAGCTTCAAACCATATCCACAAGTATAATGTAATAATCTCCACAGATCAACAGTTAAAAAAATGAGTTCCAGTCACGTAAAGCTTTATTTCAGACCCTATTATTAGCTCAGCCTCTCTGAAAGCAGAACAGCACCTGTTCTCACAGAACTATCAAACTATTTTTTCAATCAAAGTAGTTGCCAGATGCAAGCATGTACATTATATATAAATACACAATATTACAATATTGTTACATAACTTTCATGTAACTGGAATCCAGTTGACTTGGTTACATATAAATCAATGTATAAATCCATGATAGACATTTACTGTTGTCACGTACCTCTTGTTGATATCTGTAGCCTGCAAGCTGTCATGCATGTTATGTCATCAATCAATAACTACCTACAATTATTGTGATCGTTTTTGTTTAAGATATTTAAGTTAGAGATGGTTACATTTTTTTTTGTTTTTTTTTTATTTTTACTTTTCAGGGAATCTGTGGAGTCTAAAGCAATCAAACAGTCCATCGATTCTTTCTCCTCCAATGTGAAAGGGCAGCTCTTGGAAAAGGTCAGACTTAACACATTCAGACACAGGAGTTAAAAAACGAAAAAAGGAAAAAAAAACCCAACAAAGACTATCTTTACAGTTTTAGAGACATTTAGAAGTTTAAGTGGGTGCCACCAAATCATATACTGAGAATGCTAAACTTTATCAAGACATGAAGCAATAGGCCTCTTCTCAGAAAATCTGGCTGCAACATTTCCAGAAAATCTAATTGCAACATTCCTAAACTGTTGATTTTTTTTTCCACATAACAAAAAGTATCTTGAAGAGTCATTAAGACAAGGCAACTGGACTATGTTGACATTTTTTTTGGGAAGACGTTTCACTTCTCATCCATCCAAGAAGCTTCTTCAGTTCCGCTTCTTCAGCTTCTTGGATGAGAAGTGAAATGTCTTCCCAAAAAAAACTTTCAACATAGTCCAGTTGCCTTGTCTTAATGACTCTTCAAGATAATCATGACCTGGATGAATGAGAATCTTCACAGACATAACAAAAAGTAGAACAGCTGCAGCATAGGAAGAGTTTTTTAACAATGCTTGTGGTCATTCTGAGGTTAATATGCCAGAAAACCAGAACAATGTCTTCAAGCTACAATACCAAGTAGGGTTTGACTATACTTTTAAACTGCAGGTTTTCAACCACATGAATAACCACTTTTTCAAGTCAAAACTGTTACAAAGAAATAAAAGTTGTGTAGTGTCTCCTCTTCTTTATCTTTTCAACAGCAAAAAAATAAATAAATAAATTTTAAGACACCAGCTTAGCATCATTTTAGACATTGTTTATACTTGGGTGAATGATTCTGATTGATATCAGATTTTTAATCAAACATGTCTGGTGTGTTTCCTCTTCCAGATCTCTTCTTACAAGGAACTCAAGGTTCTTAAAAGAGAAAATGCCAAGGTAACTATGACAGCCAGGTTTAGCCACACTAGGATGTGGCTTGATGGCAGAATTACTATATAATATATATACTATATAATAAATTGTGATTAAAATCTTTTTAATATGTTCTTTGTTCTTAGAGGATGAATCCTAATGACTTGAGTGATTCCCTGACTTTTCCTTTAGTGCCACCACAAGGCTTACAGTTGTTGTAATCAATGTAAGACTATTATCATCAACAAATGATTTGTTGAACCATTATGGGACATTCATCTGCCTTGGATGAAATATCAGAACTTTGGTGATACTCTTGACTTTTCTGGTGCCATCATCAGATCAAAATTTGTCCAATATTTTATTTTATCACCAAATACTTCAACTCTAACTTTCCCATCAGCTGGTACTTTGTGTTTACACACTGAACTATGGTGTCGGACAGAGTAAACATTCCACAGTTCCTGTTAATCAGCCTAATAGAGCTTCTAGCGCGACTGTAGATTTTTACTCTTTGGTCTCTAAAAAGCACTTTGTTACGAAATATTTGCTCATCGAATGTAAGGAAATAAAAATATAAAATTACTGGTATGAGACTTTTTATTTAAGTAAAATAATAGCGCCTACTAATTTAAATACAAAAACAGCATTGTATACCAACCAATAATCTCACAATTAAGTCAGTTTACATTTTTACAGTTAAGGCAAAGTATTCTTCTTGTGTTCCTCCTAACACTGTCATCCTTCCACTTTTAGTTGGTTTTTTTTTAGTCCAACCATAATGTAAAATTTTTTCACATTTTGGTTTTTAGTTTCAGTAATTCCTGCTCTCCTATGTAACCAACATAAAAGCTCTCTAGTTTCATCAGCGATACTAGCTCTCTTGGTGAATTTCCAGTTCTACAACATGTTTGCTAATTGATCTTTTCTTCTGTTGTATTTTACGTCATTCAGTAAGCTTGCATTTTCATGCAATATGTGACTGCATTTTGTTTACATACCTTATCTTAGAGGACTAACTTCTTTCCTGGAGGAACACAATCAAAATATGGTAGACACAATGAGGATGTAACTAGACCTGATGGGACATGTCATGTGTCATGTGATCACTTGTGTTTAGCCAAAGGCTGTGATTGGTCCGTTTCTACAGTTGAAGCCTAGGGGTTAAAATGTCTTATTTTGGAATTTATAATTGTTGTTAATATATATTTATTAATTATTTAATTAAATGGTGTATTTTAAGTCTTGAAAAAACTTTTAAAAAAAACAAGGCACTCATCTGTAGAAAAAAGGTTCAAATGCCTTCATTAAACTGGCAGGTTCTAAAAGTAGAACATGATTAAAAACTATAACTTCAACACATTTACAGGCATCCAGCCTTCTTGTGGGAGTTACGGACAAACCTGTGATTAAACAAACTTATACACAACAAGTGAGGCAGTCAACAGGTGTAAATATTTAGCTTTCAGAGATTGGTTTAAGATTTGCTCAAGACTTGTTCATGCACTTCACCAAGAGCCCTGTCTTTATTGTATTATTACTAGTTTCAAGAATTTTCCTGTTCTGTAGCTTTTCAGTAAATTTTAAGTGTTTCAAATACACAAATACCAGCTGTTAAATTTTCTTATCACGAAATACAAATAAACTGTGCTCAAAAGTAATAATATATATATATATATATATATATATATAAATATATATTTTGATTGCATTTCATTAAAATGCTGCCAGTCTTTGGTTACATAAGTTGGATGGCAACCTGCGGTCATTGTGCTCTGTCTGTGTTTTTGTGTCAGGTGGGTTCCTTGATTCGTTCAAACACACAGAGACTGTTTGATGCAAAATATGAGCTGATGAGGTAAGATGAACAAACACCAGTTTTCATTTTTATAGTTTGAGATCACTGTAAGGTTTTAGGCTCTGTTATGTAAAACTAATAACATCAAAGATAATCAATATGTTATCCATGATCTTACTACTCTGTCTAAAAAGCAATAATTAGGGCTTCCATTAAGCTGTTGTGTCTGTAAAAGTGGTTTGCATCAATGACCTTTAGTGTGTGTGTGTGTGTGTGATGTGTGTGTGTGGGGTCAGGGCGGAGAGGCAGGCAGGATTGCTGCAAAAAGAGAAAGCTGAACTTGAGCTCAGATTAGCTGATTTTAAACAAGGGCAAGCCTTCCTGCACGACATCAGAGAGCTCAACAGACAATACATGGACTTCCGGCACAAACAACCCCAAGAAGAAGAGACGGTACACACACACACACACACACACACACACACACACACACACACAGATAATGTTAACACTAATTATAGATACAATTACCTATATATTATCTTTTTATTTATGTCACATGTCTTGGAGTTTTAATGCCCTGCTAAGGCTCTTCCAGTTTAAACAAACCTCTCATGGTGACATATCTTCTCTTTTCATCTCCTTCTGTTCAGTACGGGACGTCCAGCTTGCCAGCTCTGTTACTGGAGGCCAAGCTCTCTCAGGCAGCAAAGCATCAGCAGATGGGCGTCAATAACCAAATGGAACAAGACTGAAGAAGATTGGGATACAGAAATAATGTGCCATACTATATATTTGAATACACAGAGATGAACACAGATTTTAGGATTCAGAGTACGTATTGTGGTGGTAATGGAGGCTGCTGAAAAACATTTTGGATTGTACCTTGTCGGTTTGATTTTTTTTTTTTTGCATATACTTCTCATATCCTGTCCATCCTGGATATTTGCATAAAATATATACTGTAAGTTTAATAAATGCATAAAGTAACTTGTTCTGCATGAGTGTGTATTTGTTTACATAAGAAAATAGTAAACTCAGTTTTGAGATGATGATGAATGATTAGCTCAGTTATATAGAAATAATAATCATAATAGTAATAATAATATTAAGAAGAAGAAGCAGAAGAAGAAATTTTACTGATGCATAAATAAAATTTGCACAGCTTAGTTTGGAAGTTCTTAAAACATGTGCTGACAAGCCAGAAGATTGGTTCTGACGCCACCGCACACTCCGCTCCTGATTGGCTGAGAGTTTCAGGCCTGTACTTTAAACAGTTTTACATTTCCTTATAGTGGTACATCGAAAAGAGGACTTGCTGACAAGTTTATCCACTACCGTGTCAAAAGAACAGGTACGGTCATGTTGGATTCATTATTCATTTTTCATTATTGAGACATGAATTTGACGCGGCATGTTTTTGTCTTGTCAGTTGTGGGTAACAGAATAGGTGAGATACGGTAGTCATGAGTTTTACAAGTTGTGCTAACTCACCTCAAACTCAATTTAACGTACTGCACCTGACCAATGAGTCGTCAAATGTTAAAGGCAGCTGTGAATTCGTTTGGTGGTTTGGACTTAATGCAAGTGGCCAAAATGCCTTACTGAGTAGTTTATGTTTTACATTTATTTAACGTTTTGTTGGATTTGTCGGCTCAGTTGCTTTCCGCTCCCAGTGCGAGTTAAAGTAAATGTTAGCTAACCACTGAAATGGATCTTTGCTTCCTGAAAGAAATGCGCACAGTCTAATATTGATGGACACATATTAACGGACATGTAGTTTAAAGCATATTTTTGTAAACAATGCTTCAAATAAATGTTCCTGTAGTTCTCCTTAATAGAAACCATTTCTTCACGTTACGCCCTAATAACATAGATACGACCAGTGAGTCATGTCGATACAGAGGATATTAGAGATCGTTTTCGCTTTTCACTGACCTATATTTGATGCTGTAACTCTTTTATGTTTTATCAGTGGAGTTCCGCTGTAGTACATGACCCAGCGTAACAGGGTTGGATATTAGTAGTTGTCAAACACTTTTTTTTAATCAAGAGACGTATAATTATACGTCACAATAACAAGTTGTATATTTATGAATATGAATATAAGTATGTGTGTGTGCGGGGGGAATATATATATAAAATGTACCATTAACTGGCTTGTGTTGTTCCTGATCTTAACCGCACTTAACATACTAAGCATGAACAAAGGCATGTAAGGAACCTGTCTGGTACTTGCGGTCATTTTGAAACTGTGGCGGTTTATTGGTAGACTGGTTTTACGTCGTGGTTTCTGTTTAATATGAAAGCAACATTTTAATAAAGAATAATGAACAAATACGTTAACAAATATCAAATTACCTACTCTCCAGTAAGGAATCAGATTCAGTATTTTTTTTAAATTAATTTATTTATTTTTCAATGTAGATCATGCAGTACATTTAAAAAAGTTTGTTCTCCCAAATGATAAAATATAGGAGTTGTCCCCAAATTGCCTAGTTATCTGCTATCACCCTCAGTTTGGGTGAATATATTTTCGTTTTTGCTACTTTAAAAAATTTAAATTAAATTCGTATCCTGGCTAACCCAGATAAACCACAAACACACAGTGTCAAAGGTTTTCATTCAAGTTATCATTATTTTACCGAGGAAATAGTCCCGGTTTGGGGAAAAAAAAACCTGCTGATAGTAACAGGACTATTTTGAGTTTTGGGAAGACGTTTCACTTCTCATCCAAGAAGCTTCTTCAGTTTCCTGCTTCTTGGATGAGAAATGAAACGTCTTCCCAAAAATCAAAATTGTCCAGTTGCCTCGTCTTTTTGACTCTTCAAGATAATCATGACCTGGATGAATGAGAATTTACACAGACAACCTGCTGATAGCGAGCTCTAAGCCAAAATACTGCTTACAAGGAGTGAGAAATTATTTTAATAATATGAAGTTACCCTTTTGAAGACTTACTTCAACCACTGGCCTCTAAACTGTTTTTTTGTTTGTTTTTTTTCAAGGAAAGATGCTGTTTAAACATGTAAATAAAGCAGTTAAAAAAGAAGTTTTAAAGCAAAGAGGAGATTCCCCACCTCAACTAAAACTTGAAAATATATCATCAGAGAAAATGCTATTCATTAATGAGCTGAACTTCCTGTTAGACAGCTTTTCTCTCATGTTTCCTTCTTTGGAAAATTTTAAAGGATCATGTTGAGATTTTTGTGAATAAAATGTTTTGTTTTTTTAAAACCTTACTATAAGTTATTAATTAAAAAAAATCCTAAATATCAGTGTCTGCAACAGCCTAAAAAATCTGGTATTGATGAACTGCAGCTGTGATTGTGGTTAACAAGAATGACAATGAATTTTATTCGAGACCACAGCAACAACCTTATAACTGTGTGATAGTCGGCTGCAAAAATCAGCAGCATTTGAATACAAATCAAGACTTTAAAGAGACTAAATTAACAAAGTGTGAAAGTTAACATGGTCAGGGGTTCTGAAGTTGCTTTGGCTACTATGAGAAAAGGTTTCTTGTTGAATGGGATTTTTTTAAATGGATTTTTAAAGAATCCTGCACATGCTTTGACAGAGCAGGAAAACAGATGCAAATCTCAAAACATGTTGGTGGTTTTCAGCTCCTACGTCAAACATCTCATGTATTCATGTCTGTAGAAAGATGGCTGAGGTGTGTGGTGATGATGACCTGCAGGGTGGTGGGGACACCGTCGACGCATTGAAGTTATTTTCAAAGAGGTAATTATTATCTACTGATTCTTTTTTTGACTACCTTACCTCACATATGCATCTTATGTCTTTATCAGATATTTTAATTAGGTAGTATGCATCTCAGGTATTTGGTAACGTTCCTGTAAAATAGAAAGCTAAAGTATGTATCTACATCATCCCTTCACTTTTATGTAGACATAGTTCACAATTAGTCTATATACTACAGCAGAATAATAAAATAAATTAAATTTAGTGTTGGGTTTCGGATTGCCACCCCAAGATTTCTGTGGCTCCATGTGGCCAGCCTTATGACAAAATTCTGGGGAGGCACTACACTGTCATTTGAAAAAAAGTTAGTAATTTACACGTAGGTAGCAGCTGCTTACTTAAAAGGGCTCACATTTAAGTTTATGCTTTAAATCTAAGATGTAAGGGATTAGGTATGGATCAGTATTCATTCACATTGTATTAGATGGCAACTTAGTAAACATGAGTACTGTAGGACTGATGGCCACTGATTCCTTTCTGCAAATATTATGTTTATGATCCGTTGTTGTTGTATATCATAATTGTCCTTTTTTTTTAGTTATTTAGAAAATATATTTCATTCTCCTATAATTGTCCACAAATTAAATCTACCAACTCAAATAGATGCAACAGATATGGAACTGTAAATTACAAAAACCAAAAAGGTTAAGAATCCACCACAATTTGATTCAGTTATTGGATCATTATTATACAACTACCACTACCACAGCTTAATGACATACTGAAAAAATCATTAGTCCTTAAATGTGTGATGTGTGCAATGAGATGGTTCAGACTAGTCAAACAAGCCTCTCAAGTTTAGATACAACTGACCTGTTAAAAAAGCGTGATGGCACTAACAAGTTTCTCTTGTTTAAAATCATTTCAAAGTGTGTGTCTTTTTTAATGATTAGGTCGAAGGCAGAGCCTTCTGATGGTCCTAAGACTGCTGAGGAAACGGACTCTTCCGACATCAGCAGCAGTAAAGCAGCAGGTTCTGACCCTTTCCGTTACAGGATGGACTACGACCACCTTGGAATATGTCTGATTATCAATAATAAGAACTTTCACAAAAGCACAGGTAAATGCACCCATTCAACAAGTCACACATACACACACTGTTTTTTTGCATTACGTGATCAACCCTAAAACCATGATGGCCAATCAGAAGCCTGAAAAAAAAGACTAGTAACGCACCGTTTCCAGTAGACCAACAAAAATGTGTGATGGGAGTGCTGGACGTATCAGCAGGGACCTCTCCAGTGCATTCTGACACCTCTGTTCTTCACTAGAGTGGAAGAGTACCTGTACATTTATGTATAAACATGTCAAAAGTCCTGTTAGCATGATTAAATTTTGCACAATTTTAGACACGTCTACTATTGCACATATTCTTCATGTAAACAAAGAGGAGATGCAGTGCGTTCTCCTACGTCTTACCCGGGAAATAACAGCACACTCTCTGACAGTTCAAACCTAAACTCTGTTTACCCTGTCCACACAGCTTTACTGCAGACGGGGGTGTAAATATCCAAAAGAAGAGTTGGCAGGAGTTTTCCAAAAGCTCTGTTCATGGTGACCTAAAACACTGTTTGTGTCTGTATAAAAGGCCAATCTACATAGAAAAGGCTAAGTTTTTAAAAATACCCAAGCATGCAAAACTCATGCAAATAAAAAAATGAGAAAAGTGCCAGTTCTTGCGAATGCTTATTAAAGTTTCAATATAGCCAGATGCTTTGCCATTTCACAGGCACAACAAAGTCGGCCAGTCTAAACTCTCTGCTCTCTTGAGTCTACAAAATAAAACTGCAATTAGCTGTCCGTTGTTTCACAAACAGGAAGTGTCAGTCGAGTGTATGTTACATCAAATTTATGCCTTATCCACAAGTACTTCTGTACTTATCAAAACACAGCTTTTTTGAGGTGTATTTGCCTTTTCATCCACACACATTCACAGTTTTAGGTCACTGAAATGCATCATATGGAAGACTCCAGCCTGTGGGTGAAAATATTCAGAGTCTCTGTTTGCAGTGTTTATGTGTAGACAGGGAATTTGAGTCAGTACTAGAGAACTCACACTCATGCTCTTTGGACTATACTGTAGATGTTGACATTGCAAGTCTACTTAACTTCCATTTGTGTGTTCATGTTTCTCTCCAGGGATGAATACTCGCAATGGAACGGATGTTGATGCTGCTACTGCTGTGAAGACCTTCTCTGACCTGGGTTATAAGGTCAGATTTTTCAATGACCAGTCAGTGAGAGAGATGAACCAACTGATGTTAAAAGGTGATTAAAACAATATTTATACGCATATATGTCATAAGATTGTACTCGATATTGAAGTATCAGGTGCCATCTGCTGCATTATTTAGACTGCATTTCCACAGAAGCATGCAGTAACATCTACAAAGCAGCATCTGAATGTCTCTTTGATTCCCTAACACACTCATAGGGCCCTATCATACACTTTCCGCCGTGCGCCAGTGGCACATTGAGCAGGGAAAGTTTCAAATTTATTCAGGGGAGTTTCCAGGTCAACCTTTGCCACCTTGTTCCAGGAGCAGCAGAGGAATCCTGCTCTGCCCCG
>JAQMCX010000058.1:4099216-4113075 GCA_029814765.1 Acanthurus leucopareius | reverse complement strand
ATAATGTGTGAATATGTTTAGTTTCATATGTGTGTGTGAATGGTTATCCTGAATAATGTCCCTGACGGCCCCTCATATTTGCCTGTGCAGGCAAAAATGTATTGTAGAAAAGGATATGACAAAATATGGAATATATAGGTAAGGCAAAACCTTAAACCTTAAACAATATATTTCTAACTTCAACCAGGTTTCCATGGTAATATGCTAGTGTTCAAAGGTATGTATGTAAAGCCACTTATTCACAGAGACAAAATGTAAAACTGCTAGATAATGAGCTTAAAGAAATCAGTATATGTAGCACAATAATGATTGCAATTCCTTAATTCTAGTTGTGATTGTGAAGTATTGTTTTTGGACTTAAGCAAAATACTTTGGGAAGATCAACAGCCTAGAAGTGTGACTTTCAAAATCACAAACTTCAACCAGGTTCCCAAAGTACAAAGTACTCACTTTCATACACAACTGCATCACTCGATGTCTTTTCTTGTAAAGTAAATAAAAGGCCTACTGCTCGATGAAACTCCAATAAAGTTATTGTTTACATAGTTTTGACTTACAGAATTGCCAGTGATTTGGAAGTTGGATGCTCGCACAGTTTTGTCCCTTCATGCAGCAAAATGTTCCCTTCTTGAAAACAAAATGCTGCTAAAAATGTCAGTAATGTAATTTATTTTAAATGATAAGTAAGCCCTTGCAGTTTAACAGCATTTCAAAACCTGTTTCTGTCTGTTTACTACCTGCTACCTTACATAAAACCAACCACCAAACATAAATGACTGAACTACAAGGATTAATTAATTAATTAATTAATTTATTTATTCATTCATTCATTTATTTGGCTAGACAGGGACAACGCTCAATGAATGCACTGTGTCAGACAGCGCTCAGCTAATTCCCCCCTTAAGTCAAATCGTTTAGAAAGCAAACCATATATCCATATTTTGTCAAATCTATTTCTACAATATATTTTCACCTGCACAGGCAAACGCATACATACACAGGCACGCATGCACGCAGGCACACACGCACACATGCACACACCTAAAAATTAAATTAATTTTGTAAATAGAATGCACGTGGTAATTAATGGTTGATGGACTGTTTTTCTTTCAGCCCTTGTTGATATTGAATTTAAACGAAGAAAGGCAATTTAGTGGTGAGGAGACAGACCTCTTGGCTCAGGGTTCATGTTATAGATAATTATTATTTAATAATAATATTTCCTTGTTTTTCTGATCACTGTACAAGTTGTTTTTACATCTGCGCCTCTGTTTAGACCAGGTTTTGGCTGGTCTATACTCCTGGCGCATTTGACCTCAGTGCGTCGAGTGTACGAAAGCAAACGCGCCAGGACACGCCTCCATTCTGCCTTCATTCTCAGACCTCCCGCCCCTCAGCACACAGACCTGGCACAAGTGGATTTGCTATTGTACACTTGTGGCAAAAATGACGTTTGTGCCGGGTGTACGATAGCAGTGACACCTGCGCCACTGGCGCACCGTGTTTGCGCTGGGTGTACGGCCCATAAAGTTAATGAGTTCTGGGAACTGTTAGTCATCCTTTTCAGACATGTGGGTTCTTAAATTGTGCTAACTAAAAACTAAGAACTAAACAGATGCTAAAATATTGGCACTGACCTCAAGATACCATATTGTGCTACGGATAAATGACCAAAAAAAAAAAAAAAAATGTATGAAGATCGGTAATGTAAACCTGTGTATTTCTCTCTGTTTGTCCGCAGTATCCCAGGAGGACCACAGTAATAATGCATCGTTTGCATGTGTGTTGCTGAGTCATGGAGAAGAGGGTGTGATATTTGGAACTGATGGCCAAGAAAAGTTTGAAAACCTGACAAAACACTTTAAAGGAGATCGGTGCCAGAGTCTGGTGGGGAAACCGAAACTCTTCTTCATACAGGCGAGTTAAATATACCTACGTTAATGCACACATGCACTTGTGAAAGTGACACACCTGTTCATCTTGTGCCCGCACTTGCAGTTCGTGTCTGAGGATGACGGAAGACAGGCCTGTAGCTGGCTATGTTAAGGAAACCATTAGGCAAATTAGAGAATCTTACAGCCTGCATAGAGTCAGTATCCTACAATTGACAGACTTTGCAATGATAGGAAATTCATAGATTAATTCAACCATTTTGACTGAAACTATTTAAGTTTTCCTTCCTTTTCCCAACAGACTTTTGGGGAAGAATGCTTTGAACAGCTAGACCTTCACGTAGGACGATAAAATTTACAGAAAAAAACAATATGTTGAACAAAGGATCAAAATTAATTTTCAATTATCAAATACATTTAAAACATTAGGAGATGACATTAGGAGATTTTCCAAAATCCTGGTTAACTGGCAAACGGGTTTTCACACACAAGAAATTTGCTTTAGTGCTTTAATGCAAAGGAGTTAAAAAAGTAAGAGAAAATGAGAAAGGTTGAAAGCAGGTCAGAAAACATGAACAGAAAATAGAAAATTTGTCAATAAAAATATGAATGCAGTAATGAAGTTATTATACACTGACTCGACAGTAACATTTCATGCTTTTACTGCTGTGTCATGCAAAGATTTACAGGGTTAAACATTTTATGTGCAAGATGCAGAATTGCATGCGGTGCAGTAAATGAACTTGTTTGAGTATTTAAAAAACCAGCCGTTGTTGTTTCTGTTGATTTTGGATTGTCCGTTTATAGGCTTGCCGTGGTTCAATGCTGGATGGTGGAGCACTCCTTGAGACTGACAGTCTCGAGGAACAAACATCAGAGAGGATTCCTGTGGAGGCAGATTGCCTGTATGCTTATTCCACAGCTCCAGGTAACGAAAAGTGCTAGAAAAAACTTCTTGTCCAGTTAATATTTTTGCCTTTTGACAAAACTGCATCATATCAGTTTAATGACACGTGGATAACTGGTTTTAATCTGACGTTCACTGTATTTGTTCATAATAAAATGATAATACACTGTGTTACTTTGTGCACATTTTTGTTGGAGCATTAATAAAGTTTTTTTGTCCTGCAGGCTACTACTCATGGAGAAACACGTCCAATGGCTCCTGGTTCATGCAGTCATTGTGTGAGCTGTTGCAGCGCTACCGTGGAGAGCTTGAGATAATGCAAATCATGACCCGCGTCAACCGCAAGGTGGCACTAAACTTCGAGTCTTCCTCTACCCTACCTGGATTTAGTGGCAAGAAGCAGATCCCCTGTATTGTTTCAATGTTGACCAAAGACTTCTACTTTCCTGTCTAGATTAAGACTTTGCCCGCATTCCCAGTTACTTTTTAAATTGTGAGGTTTTCTGTATGTTTTAACCTTTCATCGACACAAAAATCTAGTTTCCAGGTTACTATAACCGATCTTTTGGAAGTCTCTGGCCAGAGTGAACATATTCTGAGACTCTATATCAACTCTACATAGACAGGCAAAACAGAGGTATTGTCCTGGGGCAAAAGTGCTTTTAACTCTTTTGTTTACATGAGAAGATAGTGCTTTTGCTAATCTTTCTAACTGTACTTTTTACATGTTTATACATAAATGTACAGTAACTCTTCCACTATATTTAGAAACAGGGGTGTCAGAGTGTGCTACAGAGTCACTACATGTACTAATAGATGACAGCTCCAGCAGTTTTGAACCAAGCCCTTTTAAGCCTCTAGTTGCAGTTGGCATATCAGTTATAGCTATTTTTCAGGCTTCTGATCAGCTTGTATGGCTTCAAGGAAAGGGTTGTTTCACCCACTCTTTATTTGGCATGGTCATGACAGTGCTTTAATCATGTTTTGGTGTTTTTATTTGGACAGAGACCTTTGTACGTAGACTGGGACCAAGAAAGACTTATTTGTTTTTTTGGTTTTTTTTTTACTTTAAGAAACTATCAACCTGTGGGAAACCCAGTCAATAGTGATTGTTGACTTTTGACTGTCACAAATTGATTATCATCTATTTCAACTTATTTCTGCTCTCTTATACCAAACGCTAAAGGATTTTTTTAAGAGGATAAGAGGATACTGAAGTAAATTCTCAGGGATGCATACTTAATCCTGTTCAATAATTTCAAATTTTAACTTAATCAGGAATAAGTGAGTGAGGACTTGACAGCATGAGGAGATACTACATTAACATAATACTGTATATTTATGGAAGAAAACAGGTACTCTACTACATACATGCCTGCTTTTATCAATTTTTGAATCAAATAAAAGCAAAAGTCAATCACAATTACTGTGTCCTTGCAGGTCATTCGGCGTCTGGGTCTGTAATCTCTCATTACAATATAAAATCCACCAATTTAATTAAGAATAAAAAAGGCTTATAGAACTAATCAGTGTCACATAAAAAATATATAGTAAAGTTTATGTACAATAGAGAGAGTAATTATTTGTAAACATTGATTTATTGAAATACTTCCAGTGCAGCTATTCTCATTGAATGAAGAACAGACATTGGTATTAACTTAATAAATAAACACAGATAAAGAAGTAGTAATATTTCAGTCCTTAAAAATTATGTTCTGAAACAAGGGAATCCTGAAAATAAAACAAGTAATGTGAAATTATGATTAATATGAAAATGTCTGATAAGACTTAAATAGTTCAATTGAGTAATTAGAAAACTGCGTTATTTTCAGATTTGAACAATAGACCTAACTTATTTGAGTATTTCTTTTTTCAACTTTTTAAAAAAAAAAAACTTGTTGTACTCTCACCAGAAGATGGCAGCAGAAACTGGCAGTGAACTAAAGCCCTAGCAAGACTTTTTCTGTGCTGACCGCATACTTAGTCTATTTTCCCAGTCAACAGTTTAGTCTACTGACAAAAAGAGGCCATTAGTTTAAATAGTTTGCACTGGCTAACCAAAGACTCGATTTTTCCTAGATATGTTTGGGTTGTTCTTTTTTAATTAAAAAAAAAAAAAATAGAGGATTTAATTCTAAGATCAGGACCAAAATATAAACTCATTGGAGTTTCTGTTTGTGAATCAAAATTAATCAAAGCTGAACAGAGCATGTTTTGTACTTTGCTTTGAGAAGTTTTCAAAACCTGTTTATATGAATGATTAACAGTTTATGTGGATTGCTTTGTAAGTAATTAGTGGCATGCAAACATGCAACCACTAGAGGGAGAAACATCTTTTGTAGTTAAGGTGGTCTTGAATGAATCAGCAGCCTTTCAAATGTGCACTCTACCAGGAACTACATTTCCGCTTAATTGAACCCTTGATGCTGTCAGACCATTTGGAACAGTTAAAATACAGATTAACAAGGTTTATTCTCCCAGACTTTTATCTGTGCAGACACTTTGCTGTCACTCTTTTTTTTTCTGAGCATCTCAATGATTTGAACAAGTACTGGGCTTCACCCCAATATGTAGCTATACTTCACACTGCATTTACGTTTAAGTAGGACTTTTACCTGTCTAGAATTTTCTTCAGTCTGTCTGTGTGCTTTTTTTTTGGCACATCAGTCTTGCACTTAAAGTATATTTCTCTATTAGTTTATCAGACCCCTCCCCAGTCTCATCTGCAGGGTGTGTGTGTATGTGTTCTTGTGTCTGCCTGTCTGTGTGTTAGAAAAAGATAACACAAAATTTATGCAGATCTGTTGGTCTTAAGGGCCGTAACATGCCAAGTATGACGTTTCAAAAGTATCTCTAAGTTGTAAAAAAAAAAAAAAAAATTCAAACATCCTTTTTTCTGTTCCTGCATTTTTCAGAAGTTCTTTTCTTTTTGGCGTAAAAAGAAAGGGCCACGTAGGGGGCAGATAGAGGCAGAAATTACACAGATTTCTCAGTCTTTCTGTAACATCATCTGAAAATGTACACAGCCTTCATTTTCAAGCTTGAATAACTTTCATTCATGCATGAAAGTGTTTTCATTTTAAGATGGACGTAGTAAGTGACATACAGTCATTTCCAATATCATCTAAGATACCATGTAGGCTACAAGTTCCCATCAGAACCCGTAGCAGTGCATTTATAAGGGAGTCTACAAAAACACTTCATGATGAAATATTTTGTTTTCAATATAAAATACATTTGGCCAGATTCGGAGCCTACAGCTTTAACAGTAGGACACAGGCTGAGCGCAGGCAAATAATGTGAGCACTTTCCATAGAGCTGCTCCTCTCTTTCTGTTTTCAACACACACACGCACACACACACTCGCTTTAAGTTTCTGGTTTCGTTTCCAGCATCAACCGTTCAGAAAGAGGTGGAGGGGGGGAGGAGGGTGGGGGAAGGAGGAGGAGAAGGAGGAAGTGAAAATGAAATCCAGCTCAAAGATCGTCTATGTTACAAAGAAAACCATTTACAAGCTCTCGTCGAATTTCACCACATTCTCCTCAACGGTTGATCTTTGGACAAACAATCAATCAGCAATTTACAGTCTAAGTTGTTTTATTGTAATTTTTAAAATACAGATATTTGCAATGGTATTTTAACTGTGTAGGCGTACGGTTGGAATGGCAACGATGTCTATCAACCTTGTTATCACTCTTTGCACAAAACCCCTAACGGTGAAGTTTGTATAAATAAAAGGAAATCACACTGAGGCTCTAATGTAATTAATTAATCATATTGGAAAGTCGTCTTGCTACAGAAGCCTGTCATATAGGCCTAACCTATAGTCTAATCCACAAAGTAGCCTACAAAACAAAGAACCTGACGGAGGTTAGGGTAAAGAATAAAATAACAAAACTGAAATAATGACTTAAATATGTGACTGGACATTAAACCGTCATCACCACCATAATTTTGCCTGATAGTATGTTTTGCACAAGTTCATCGAACCTGAACTGCATACAAGGGTACACAGGGTAACGTGTTTTAATTGTATAAAAAGGCTCATTTTCATGTATAATCACAGTGCGTCTAGGAATGCAAATGAAATAAAAAGCCTCCTTGCAGACAATGGTGCATTTCCATTCGTATACATATTTAATAATGTACCGAACAAGCAAAGCGTAAGAAGGGTTGCTTTGGGCTTCGTGGTTACAAAAATAAGAGCAGAGTGAGCCCTCTTCATGACAGTTTTTTTTTCTGGGGAGCGCGCACGCAACCAAAAGACTTCCGCTACGCCGCTCGAGATCGACCCGAAGCGAGAGCACGAGAGCAGGAGGGGATTTCCAGCTCGAGCCCCTAGTTCCCGAGCCAACCGTTGTTTTGCTTTCGGTCTGGACACAGAAACAGAAATAAACGACGGCCTCGCTTTCCCTTTTTCACTTAAAACCACTAATACATTAACTTCTTCAACTTCAGCTGCGCTTGTTATTCAGACAGCAGGACTGTGAAGCTACAGGCCGTCCAAACTGAACAGGTAACATTTTATTTCCGCATATTAACGCTATTGAGCCCTCAGCACACAGACTTCCTACGACATGACGGACGCCTAGCTCGCTCTGTAAGTGAAAGTAATACTGTAGTTTTTCCTCTGCGTTTGTTGACTAGGTATGGCATTTATTTTCACTTTTGGCTCGGTTGTTTTGGGGTCAGCACGCTGAAGAAGAAGAGACGAACAGACTGCGGTCAACTTGACTTGAACCCTATTGCTAAAGCAAACTCAAACCTCAAATAAACCATGGACCGAATAAAACTGGCAGCACATTTTACGTAAAGGTCAGATGTAGCAGCGCTATAGCTTGGTATTTCTGAATATGTAACAATATGTACCGTTACTGTCAGAAGGGCTAATTTTGTTAGTTAAAACCTAAGTAAGGAGCGTTTAAATGAATTGTAGATGAAACTGGCATTGGAACAGTGCTCGTGTTGTGTTGTATTCATGCCTCGGTGCATATGTTGGTAAAACAGTATGCTAAGGAAAAATGTCATTTTAGCTGCATTACAGGAACCTGAACTTAACCTGTTTTGCAACCTGTTTTGTTAACATTTATATTGTGAAACATATAGATTTTGGTATTTATCAGTTAGCATGACTGGTCACGTTAATACATTTTTAACTTCTTATTCCAAATCTTGCTTAATCTTCTATAATTTGTAGCGACAAACGTACCATTAGACTTTGTAAGTTACAATTATATGGGTTTAGTCCTAAAAATATTTAATCACGATGTTTATCACTCATAGTTTTACAGCCTTACTTCATTTTTAACCAAGACTGTAAATACCCCTTATTGTGCAATCTGAACAAAACATATTGCCACACACTATTATAACTAGAAGTGTTGGTCTCACACTAGTTTGGGGTGAGTTAATTACTTACCCATATGAATTTTTTTTTCAACCCTGAAATTTAATACTGATGTTTCTAACACAACCATACAAACTTCTGATTCAAAAAATCTTACTATCACAGATTACAATAATTATAAAGCTGCCTTTTTAAACTTGGCCATTGTGTAATAGAAAACACAGTATGATATGTAGTGCTGTCGATGTATATTGGCTGTGCACAGTGTTTCACTGAGAGGTAAGCCGGTTGCAGCTGGAAGTTTCAACCCTTTGGCTCATAAGGGATAATATTTTGTATCTGATGCTGTGCCATGTCACCCTGTTTCACCTTTGGAAGAGCTCACTCTCATGTCAGGAGGCAGTGTTTTGGCTCATTGTACCGTGCACAGGGAGTGTCAGCCTCACTGGCTGATCTGGCCCACCGGACTTTGATCACACCAGACTGCAGGGATCATAACACTGATCTAAAATCAAATGTTGTTGGGTAGAGTTGATGAAAATGACTCTCACTTTGAAAAAACATGCTGCTTTTTTATGTTATGTTTTACTTTTTGCTAAGATATTCCATTTTAAATTGAATAGTTACTCAGCTGAAGAAGTTTATCGTGGAATTGTGAATAGGATCAGATTGCATGGCTGCAGTTACAGACATGCTAAATTTTTATTTGTGAACACATTTTATGACACCTGTTCTTTACAACTTAAACTATAAAGTAAAACATTGACCATGTGCAGGAAATTGATCTCTTTACAACCTCAGAAATGGGTTAAACAGTCCTCTTTGTTTTGCTCACAAGGTGTGATTGTATTTTAAAAGATCTTAAGTGGCTGCTTCCTCTCAAGTTGGTAGGCAGCTTAGACCACATGCCATTATGTTTGGATGTTTGAACTGTTGCCTGTACAAATAACATTTTTTTCTGTTAGAATTAAGTTGTCGGAGTGCACTCTATAGAATCTTTTTGAAGAATGTTCTTGAACCATGTAACAGATCATCATATATGCTGGTATTGTTCAATAAAATGTATACATGACTGGTTTTGTGTCTGAACGTGTGTGTGCTCACAGGATAATGCCAGTCGAGAGAATGAGGATGCGGCCTTGGCTGGAGAAACAGATCAACTCCTGTCAGATACCAGGGCTCAAATGGGTGAATGAAGTAAGTGCACATTGATGCACACACACACACAGACAGAATCATATTTTGCTTTAAGAGCTGAAAAAATGTAAACTTCCTTAGGAAAAGAGGATCTTCCAGATCCCATGGATGCATGCTGCCAGACATGGCTGGGACCTGGAGAAAGATGCTCCGCTTTTCATGAGATGGGCCATACACACTGGTAAGAACTGATCCACACTAAACACTCACTGGTTCTCTTTTTCCTTGGTTTCCATTTTCATGCCTACCAGCCACTACACCAGATCTTTGTCTAAAATCAAAGAAAGATTAGGTTTGCATAATATGTTTGGTAAGAAATCAAAATGATCCAGTTGTTGGAGTGTCCCTTTTAGACGAGCCAGAAAGCTTCCCTTAAGACACATTTGTTAGGAAGCTCGCCATGGTTCTGTAAGTGTGGGGAATCCCATGACTCTTTGTTGCATCAGTAAAAAGGGAAATGCTTTAAAAATCAGATTCTTGCCAAGAGAACATCTTCAAGTTCAGAAAATTCAAAAATTGAGAAAAAAAAACATGGTAGCACATCTCTAATATTTTAAATTCATTTTTTATGCTGAAATTGCAAGTAGGATATATTTTTTTGTTTTCAGTTCTACACTTACATTGCCTAGAATTAAGCAGAAAAAAAAAACATTTAACAAATTGCGTTTGTTTGATTAAAAACGCTTTGATCATACTAGCTGAATGTTTGTATGATGTGACACACCCAATAAATGTACCTAAGAGAAAAAGCAGATTTTGTCTGATCTTTGAAGAATTGTAGGCAAGCCAAATGCAGGCTATGTATTATTAAAGTCATGATTGAAAACATTTTAACTTGGAAATGATGGGGTGCTTTTTGTGACATAGGCCATCTATAGGAATAATTAACCACTTTTTTGTTTCTGTGTATATGCAGGTAAATACCAGCCAGGAATAGATCGTCCAGATCCCAAGACGTGGAAGGCTAATTTCCGCTGTGCCATGAACAGCCTTCCAGACATTGAGGAGGTGAAGGATAAAAGCATCAAAAAGGGAACCAATGCCTTCAGAGTATATAAGATGCTCTCCTCCTCAGAGAGAAGCATGAAGAAAGGTGAGTGCGGCTGGTTAAAAATCACTTTTCTATAGTTGTTCTATTTCTCTTTAAAGGAATTATTATGATTCCATAATTATTGTTTCATAACATTTGTGAGATGTACTTTATTTTTGAAAACCAACTTCTGATGTGTCTGCTTGTCTGTCTGAATGTCATTTTAGGAAAAAAGAAGACAGACAAGGAAGGAAGGCCTAAGGGAAATAAAGAGGTAAATAAACATGTCAAAGCCCTTTTACACACAAAACCCACAACATTTGCAAGATAGAGTCGTGCTTTTTGTGGTACAATACACAAAAATATTGGCCAGAGGTTGTGCACACATGACTCAAAGCAACATTATGTACAAATAGGTACTTTGCATGATGTGGGCCCCCCAGAGTTAGAGTGTGAGACTGCCATTGTAAAAACAAATCTTAGGATTCTGCTGTTGTAAAATATGTGCTACAAACAAATCAAACCGGGCAGTATCTTAACAATGTTATGTCTTGAGAAGTTAGCTTTTAAAGTGGCCTCAAAGTTTGCACAAAAGTTGCACACAACTCTGAACAGCAGCATGCCAAGCTAAAGTAACCTGAACCAGAGATAATATGCTGCTAACAGCTGGCTGCAACATTCACCAGCTAAAACTCTGTGGAAATGGAGTGACTTGGCCTGTGATCAAAAACTTTGCTGACACAGGCAAACATCGAGCAAGTACAACAACACTACACAAATAACTTAATAAGCCAGCTACTATTACTCACTAGTCCAACAGCCAGAAGAACAGTAGGCAGAGACATCTTAGGCATGTTGGCTGAATAATGTCATGCCAAAGTGGAGCCACAATTTCTGGAAATATTTCTCAGCACATGGCTAGCAAAAATTCACAGTGTTCTACATAATAAGTTGGGTTCCCACATGACATTGACATTTGCAAGAGAAGGTGTAGTGCACTTACCCAACACCTTAGCCCGCCAGTAGTAAATGCAGTAGCCTCATGTGATTGTTAGTCTCTCTGTAGACTATTCTTATTCTGCATTTAAATTTGCACACAGACTCAAACTAAATAAAGATTACTCTGTTTTTTATTTGGTTCAGTTTAATTTGTGTGTTTACTTACGTGAAATTCTCTCAGTATAAGAATTGCCCTCTGGTATTTCTTAGTTAGAATAAGCTGTTAAAGGTAGATTTTTAAAAATAGCTTATCAGTTCCCTGCACTGTCACTACATCACAGTGTCTTATTGGAGTTAGGTAGCATAGTTAGCATGCAAGCAAATATTTATGTAAGTATTAATGTACAAATATAAAACTGGTAATAATGCACTTTTGTGATTGAACCTGCAGAAGATTGAATGATTTTTTTTCTGAGTGATATTTTCAACTGTTACGGTTGCTCATCACAGTGTGATTTAAAAAAAAAAAAAAAGGGCACAGATCCTCCTGCACCAGAAGAGTTACTGCCCTTTTCTAGACACAAACACTGCACTCACATTTGATTATAATGGTATTCCATGATAATACTTCTCCTTTTCTCCATCAGGTTGCTTCTCCATCACCAGACAGGACTGTTCCTGATGCACATGTTGGACCTATTGACTACACCAAACAAGAAACAATCAAACAGGAAGTGATCAAGCAGGAAACAGTAGAGCTCACTGTGACAGATCGGGCCTCTGGTACTGCACTTTTCTTTTATATAAATACTTTGTGGCTATTTTAAATCTTACTTATGGTTATATTTCTGCTTTGATGTGTCATTGTAAAAAAACTTGTCTGTGGAGTACAAATAGCTGATGGAAAAGAAAGCAAGCAAACATCATGCAGCAATGGTTAGAAGTGTGACTAGATCTTGCTGCACACTTTTTTTTTAATCATTTGACTATAATCATTTGATTGATAGGAATGCACTATCAGAGTGTAATTACGTGTTTGACTGAAAATATCTCGTCTGTCCTTTTACAGCTGTTAACAGTTCAGTAGAAGATCATGTGATTACAAGTGAGCAGCTGCCATTCGTCTGTCAAACGATTGAAGTGACTACTGAGAATGAAGAGCAGACTGTTAGCTCCTCCCACTCGTACCCTCTCCAAATCTCCCCTGTGTCTTCATGCTGCGGTGAGACATTACACACAGGCACATGCACCACATTAAACCACTTGTTGTTGTGAGAAGAGGCATGAAAAGGTTAGTTCTATGGCTTGTGGAAGGAGTAACTGTTGAAGTTATCAGGACCACAGACAACGTAGCAGTAACCAAACTTACAAAAGAGCAGCTTTCAAGGATGTGATCGCTGCCACTTGTGCGTTTAAACAGCTTCAACAGGTCATCGAAAGAGGTCTCGTTTTTTGGTTTAAATCAATTAAGTAGCCATATAAAAACAAGACTGGGATTCAGAGGATGACCCAGTGAACTGGTCTTATATGTCATTGAATCATCCCTTGAAGGCCACTCACAGGGCCTGGGAGAGTGGGTAGAGTTGTATGGGAAGAGGGCGGCAGTGGGGAGTGAGAGGGACTCCCGCTGTGGAGATCACCTCAAACCCAAATACTCATTTAATTAGACTTGTTCAGGCTGTTTTGAACTTCTGATAGGAATATCAGAATGGCTTTTACTTAAATTAAATCTAGGATGCTAGTGAAAACATGAAAGTTTGCTTGGAAAAGAATAACACAGGATCAGCATCAAGTGCAATATGAAAGATGCCTCTGTTGTTAAAGGAATCAATAATCTTGCAAGCTCATCACCAACACTGGATTCTTTTTTTTAAAATCTCATTTTGCTCCTATACCACCCTGACATCTGTTTATCTCTCTTTTCATTGTGTACCCATCATTTCTTTCTCAACCAGTCATTCAGGCAGAGTTGGCTCTACCAGTTTACAGCTGTAATCATTCCATCTGTCTTTCTTCCTCTCTGACACTTTTTCTTTCTCTTTCTTGCTCAGTTGCTACCATGACTGAGTCTTTTTAAGCTGACTTAATACAAAACTGCCATTTCCTGAACACTCATTCATTTGCTGGTTATGTGCTTATTCATTTCTACAGGTAGCGACACAGAAAGTGACATAGAAGACACCAAAGAGGTGAGTCTCTCATAATCCACACCTATGCACAGAAGAGAGAGTGATGAATGAATTATTAACTGCTGTGATCTTAAGATAAACAGGTTTTTACCTGTTTCAACCTTGCTGCAGAAACAGGGTGTGTATGTTTGTGTGTATGCTCCTTCCTGTAATGTTGCGCGAGACTGAGAAAAGGGAGGGCCTTGTCAGGAACTCTGGCTGTTGAACATTAACAGTTTGATCTGAAGTTGTCCTTTGTAGTACATTGTACCCACAGTACAACACACACACACACACACACTCTCACACACACACACACACACACACACACACACACACACACACACACACACACTCACACACACACACACACACACAC
>JAQMCX010000058.1:4068433-4099116 GCA_029814765.1 Acanthurus leucopareius | reverse complement strand
CACACACACACACACACTCACACACACACACACACAGACAGACACACACACACACGCATGTGTGCACGCATGCACACACGCGCACACACCCTTATCAGTGAAAAGAGGACAGTGTTCTCAACTGTGTTGTAATGATGAAATGTTTTGGTTGTTATCAATAAGAAATGCAATTTTTGGTCAGTGTAACAGGGTATTTTTTACATGTGATGTTTACCAAAGCAACAGCCTGTGAAGCATGCAATATCCAAATAGTAAGACCTAAACTTTACAACTATTTTTACAGTGGTGTTTTTGGTGTTGTATGTAGTGTCATCTAGCACCACAACATTTGTCAGCACTTTGCCATTGCCTCTGTGGTTTAACTCTATTTTTTGCTTATGTAGATATCTTACCTTCCTCTTCTTCTCCTTCTTCTCCTTTTTTATTCTTTTCACTTACAGGGTGTCAGTGCAGTCTGGAAGCGGGACTACAGCACATCAGTTCTCAGGGTTTCCCCATGTTCTCTTCCCGGCATGGCCACCTTTGTCAGCACAGGCAAACCCAACTTCAGGGTAACCAGCACACGAGACCCGACCCCCCTAATCAGCTACCATAGTGACGGCTGGACGCCAGCTTACAGCCAGAACTCTCTTGTGTCCCCGGCGACCAGCCACACTCATGAGATGCGTGCAAGTGTCATAATGAAAACCTCTGATGTCACTTCCTCCTGACCTCTGACCCTAGATGAAGGAGTGTTGTCACTGCTTCCAGATCATAGGATTTGTTTGTTTTACCCATCGGGGCTGCATGAAGCCTAAAGTGGACGAGCTTCAAAACCTTATATTTTATTGTAGCTTCTGTCTGGGCCATGAATTCTCTCACTTTTCCTTTTAATTTGAGAAATTGCTGCCTTATGTCAACTAAATAAGCCATGGCTTGACTTGTCCACTAATTAATGAGTGCTTGATCCCAGTTTATTATTTCTGCATCTGTGTGGCTGTGAGGGTCTTGGTGATCTAAATTTCCTCATGTTTACGACGGTCTGCGGACCGTTAGTGTACATTTTTAAATCTATGACCACTTGGACCGTGCGCACTGACAGACATGTATGAATCAATGTGGAATCAATGCATATGTGTGCCCTCATGTCCACATCCGTTTGTACTACATCTATTCTTTAAGACGTCTTTAAGACACAGACGTCGTCTGTGGTAGATCTATTTCTTTGCTGCTTTGTGCTAACACTCAAGCATACACTATGCCATATAACACAAGACATTCACCACTTTCCTCTAATGAAAGAAAAATGTGCTTGGGTAGTTGTGTACATTTCTTAACTGTTTTTATTGCAGGGCCTGTGGATGAATGCAATTTTTTTTAATGAATCATCTATGAGTCAGTATTGCCAGGCTATATGGTTGATACTCTGTCCTCGTGTTCATCCACCGTGTTGTGATTGGAAGCTTTATCAGTCTTCGATCAGTATGTGAGCCAGTCTCTAATTATTAATCACAGTAGTTGTTTTGTATTTCATACACGTTTTTAAAATTTCTGTATGAAGAGTTGCTAAATTCATCCAGGTGTAGTTTGAGACAAGTCAATAGAACTGTAAGTAGTAAGTAGAAAAAGTGAGTAGAGCAATTTTTTTGCAATCTCAAACCAAGTGTAAACTTGAGTGTTAGCATGAAACATTGTGCCAAATGCTGGGACACATGGCTGTAAACAAAGACTCCGTACTCCTGGAAGCAGTCTTTGTTTAATTACAAAGCGATGAACACAAAGTTTAATGGAAAATGACATTTCTGTTGGTAAACAAGCTTTACTAGCAATGTTATGAATCAAAGGCATGTTGTTTTAACAACATATTAACAATTGTTATGAGGCCTTGATTTGCCCTGCAGGGAAAAGCAGGTGTGTTCGTATCTGTCTTGTCTGTTTGGAGACCTCAGGACAATGTACCCGCCAACACACAGACAGATGAACAGACAGAAAGAACAACAGACTCACTGACAGACAGACTGACAGACTGTGAACAATGTACTCATGTCTTCTCCTCTTCCCTGCCTTCTGCTGTTAATAATGTACATAGCTCATATGTATGTGTGCCTGCAAGCCACTTCTGCACCTTATGGACAGCACTGGTGTGTGTGTGTGTGTGTTTGTTTGTTTGAGTGTGTGTGTTTGAGTGAGAGAGAGGGAGAGGAAGAGAACAAGCCTTATTGAAGATGTGTGCCTTTGACAGAATGTGGCTGGACATAAACTATCTGTGCTTTAGTCTGTGAATGACACATGCAGGTAGCTTTTAGGAATTGTATTCGGCCCTGTGTGGATTGAGACAGCAGACAGTGTTATAGTGGGCAGAATGGAGGAATGGAGAAGTGGCTCACATTGGCTATACTTCTATGAACAGAAGGTTAACCTGGATAACTTGAGTCAGTGTGAGATAAATGTAAGTGCAATTTGCAGTTAATTCTGTGCTTTTGAAGTGAATTTTATGCTATGATAACTAGGTATGGGGAAGTCTGGGCTACATCCCAAGGGACTGTGTCATCAGCAGGGGCTGAGCTTTGCTGTTCTAAGTCACACTTATCTTTTAAAGTCAAGGCCCTCAGCTTGAAACTTCCCATTTCCAATTAGACTTTCTTGCACAAGCAGATTTCGCAGTCTTTCCTCTGTTTTGACACTGTGTCCACCTCTCCATTCTTCTTAGCTTACAGTGCACAGTATCCACAAGCCTTAATCCTAATGCCTTGAAGATAAAATCAGTCATCATTATCTTTTGCAGCCTTAAAGCATAAATATATGCACAAAACGATAAACTACTCCAGCAAATGGCAGACGTTTCTTGTGTGTTTTTTGTTTGAGAAGGCCTAATTAGACTAACTTACTGGTTTCAATAATATTTTAACGTAATTTCCCTAAAAAGTACTATAATTTTAAAAGTGAGTTTTAGGACACCTGAGACTCATTGTTCCTTTGTTATAAACTATGTGTACCAGAAAGCTATGTGTGTTAGCAGTGAGCAGGCTAAAGCACAGTCCTCAATCCCAGCCTGCCTTTAGCAAACTCCAGATGGAACAGCTCAAAAGTTCTCGTAGGAAAAAAAAAGGAGAACAGGAATCTGCCATGATTTTGTGAACCAAAGCACTAGAGAAATTTACACTGGACGCACATTATTGTCATGGTGAATTTATTTATGGTTCTCATTGAATCCAAGGGGTTTGGACAAGGAATAGGCATCGCTTTACCAAATGTTTCTTCCATGTGCCTTTTATTGTTAGAAACTTGCATTGCATACTGAAATATTGCTTCTCTGACTTCTGTGTGGTTACACTTTCTGATAGTTCTCAATGGGCGGCAGTACACAGGCAATATTTAAAGTAATCTATGCTTATTATTTTGTCAACTGCTATCACAAACACCTGCCTCCTTGAAACCATGCATTTTTCCTTTTGAACCTTATTTTTTTTCTCAGCACTGTCATAGTGGTCACATCCTCTTAAATGCAATATTGAAAAAATATATACGGGATTAACAAACTGTGTAACAAATTATGTCTAACTACTTAAATGGAAATAATCTAAACCCACTGCATGTAAACAGCAGGATCCACATTTGGCCTTTATACCAGTGCTAATGTAATTAATTAAATTAAGCTTTATATTTTCAGTATTAGATACTGGACCTAAAAGCAAGTTTTAAAATTCTGAACAATCAAGACTTTTACTTGAACAATCTAATATTCAGATTACTCTAAATGGCCTGACCATGACATTGTAAGGAGGTCTTGCAAGGAATAACTGTGTACTTAGAAGAAAAGTTCATTTCTTTGTTATACCCATAAAAGAAGTGTCACAGCAGCCAAAAGTCAACAGTAAAAGTTGTCATATGTTGTGGAGATGTCATTGTGATAATGTTATCAAAAAATGGTCTGTCACATTGTGGCTTATGTTCAGTTAAAACCAGGGTGTGTCTCACATACCATAAAGGATTCTATTACCATTCAGTTCAAAGAAAAAAAAAAAGGAGGTAATTGCTTAGCTAGTCGTAACACGGCAAAGAGGTTTTTCACTGCAACATATCATCACACCTGTTTATTCTTTGTACATTATGGAAACTACATGTGAATCAACATGTAAATCTAAATAAAGACTTGTTTTGTATTTACTTGGAGGTGTCAAATGTGCTTTATGACAGGAACAAGGAGTGCTTATGGCTGATTGTTTATCTTGTGCACTCAGAGTTCAGAGTCCAGTTTTATGGCTTATGAAAGACTCTGAGAAGTTCTACATCTGCCGCTGTTAAGAAAGAAAATGTCAAGTGACAACAAAGTGTGAAGGAAGCACTGTCCGTCCTTACTGGAAAAAAGAGGTTTAAGCTCAGGTTTGATAAGAAATAAAGCTCTAGTGCTGACATATGCAAGTTAGTGGGTGATATGACTGCACAAGAATAACAAGGGGTTTGTGTGCTGAGAGGAAAATGCTTTTTTTCGTACGTGTGGTTTTAGTTTTTTGTCAGAGCAGATGTCTTTTTGTTTCACGCTCAGCTCATTCAGTTTAACCAGAACACTAACTGCTGTTTCGGTTTCAGTTACCATTCTCAGTTCTTACTCTACTTCCTGTTTGTCTCTGTGGCCTATGGTGGATAGCTGGCAAGTCGCCATGACAACTGCTAACCCCATGTCATTAGTCATAGTAAACACTCTGTATTTTAGTATGGTATATCTGCTATATTTTGACCTCTTTGACAAACCTTTCTTTGTACCCAAATGTCACAGTTTTCCTCCCTCATGTCCTTTAACTTTTGTGCAGCATGAACAGTCAACTGAAAAAGTCCCTACTCTATTTTCTGTTCCCTCTAACATGAACTCTTTAATGTTGGAGGGAAAAAAAGGGTATTTTAAGAATTAAATTCACCAATTTTTTAGGAAAAACTTGCACACCATATTACACTATAAGGCCACTGAGCCATATTTATCACCCAGTTATTGTCATAACTGTAGTTTCATTTTTTTTACAGTCCATATTTTAGATGTCAAGTCAAAGGTATACTTTGCAAACATATCAGCAGACAGCTCTGCCGTGATGGCTCGCCTTTGCCATCTAGTGTTCAACAATAAAACTACAGCTTATTTTTAAAAAAAATGTAGGACTTCATTTTTAAATAACTTGAATGTTATGTTCATCACTATGTTCAAGTAGTTTCTGCTGTAATATTGAAAAATACAGTCGAACCAGAAAGAAAACTGTGTCACTAAATAAAACAAGTAATCAGAAATAAATACATGAAATCAGTATTAAATACAATTTCCCGTATTTTTATTGTATGTGAATAAAGTCATATATTCTGTTTGAATCTGTTACTTTTTTTTGGATAACCGATGCTTGCTTTCAGTTCTTTGCTTTGTACTTTTAAAATGGTTCTGTCTAAAATCTAATCATTAAATTTCAAAGGTTTACTGGACCCAGGAAAAAGCAAAATGTGTACTGTAATGCAGGATGAATACTGTAGACAATAATTACTACATGTAAATATATGAAATGTACCTATGTCACACTTTTAACCCAAACTATGCAATACAATTTTGTATACTCTCAGGTTCAAAAATGCAGTGCTGAGGGCAGTGCAAGGGTATCAAAGAAGATAATGTGCAAGACAAAATTTCAAAACAGTGGTGGGAGGAGCAATCAGAGCTAATAATATACTTCCTAAGTATGAGCAGCAGTACGATGATGAGACACACTGTCACAATCAAAAGCCCTGTCCTCAAAGCTTTACTTATATAAAAGCATAAAAGTATTAGCATCAAAAAATACTTAAGATTCAAAAAGCAAAAGTAGTCATTATGGAGAATTGTGTGTTTACATGAAATTGTATTAATTGGACACATTAATGTGTGTATCACTCCAGTGTAGCAGCTGTAAAAGTGAAGCTTATTTTATTGACTCAAAACTATTGGGTAGTTAAACCTGTAATAATCAGTATATTTATCTATATTTTATTATTAATCTGTATCTTTATCAGATATAGTAACTAAAGCTGTAATATTAATGTAGTGGACTATTTAGAAATATAGTGGAGTAAAAGTATGCTGTAGCAGAACATGGAAATATTCAACTAGGTGTATGTTCATTAAAATTGTGCTTAAGTATAGTACTTCAGCAAAATGTCATCTTTCACCACTGGGTTAAGCTCCATATTTGATCATATTAATGTTTATTTTAAAATTCAGTTCACATTCTTGTAGGCCTTTGTAACATCATCTTATGCAGGGAACAGGTCTAAAATGTTTTATCTTTTTACATTAAAGTGTCAAAAAACAACAAAATATCTGTTATACATTTTGTTAAATTGTGTATTTACATTATCTCAGATGTTTTCAATAAAGTTTGAACCCAGAGAACTTCCTAGTTTATATAAAGGCATGTTGCAGTTCATTATATGCCTGTCACTAACTTCCAGGGAAACAACAGTAAACACAGCTAGAGAGTGAGGAAGGAACTTTGCAATAGTGACTTAACATAATATGAATAAATATGAGTAATTACCCATACAAGTTAACTTACATTTAGATTCAGTCATTTTAAGTCCCACATTAAGTCATCATATGACATGCATTAAAAGTGTGTTTAAGAATCACTATAAATTTCAACCCACTTTTTAACCGTGTAGGTTCATTTCACCACTAACCTTTGGGCAGCTTTAGACATAAACAAGAAAAGAGGTGCTTTGTTTATGTGTCAGTATGAGGAGTCTACATGTTCAGGCTTTGCAGTTGTGTTTCCTCCTACAGGTTTCCATAGTGATATTATCAGTGAGAGCAACACAGAGATGGTCAAGGACAGGCTCAGTAATCTTTTGTTAATACTAGATATGATCGTATTGTGTGATCTTGCAGGGGCGGTTTGGTCTCTTTCCGACACAAAGTAAATGCATACATTTGGATATGAACATTATGTTGGTGTGTCTCAGAGAATGCAGTTGGTGTGTCTCAGAGAATGCAGCTCTTGAGCTTAATCAGTGTGGCCTTTTCCCCTTTAAGACCTTAGACCCCATCTGGTTGATTCTGTAGTCTTTTCAAGCCAGTTAATCTTTAACTCTAATGGTCTCCCCCCTGAGTCTACACCGGTGTCATCAGAGCTGACCTGTGAGTCAGCGTCACTCTCGAGTCTGTCCCACAGTTTGGTAACACGGCTTTTTACAGGCCTGCCTCTTGATCCTTAGTTCTGGATGGATTTGTGATAGAAATACTGAAGTGGGTATGTTTCTGTATCCAAATAAAGAGTTAAAAATAAAATGTTGGCCAGGTGTCACTGATTTAACATGAAAACAAGAGTAAAGTAAAGAGGCCACTGACTAGCAAGGTACATGTGCAGCTAATTGCGAGCCTCTTGGCAGCTCAATAACAATTAGCAGGTACCCATATGAGAAACCCTGTAGTTATCAGACTACAATAACCATTGTTTTTAGTGAAAGATTCAAATGCAGAAAAACACCAAACTCAAACCAAAATAAATGAATAAAAATAAAATAAAAAAAGACTAAAAAACAGCTTTTACTCAATGCCCAATTTGTACATAAAAGGATGGACATTACAAAAGGAAAATTCAGAGTCTGGTTTGTTGCAAAAGCCAGAAAAGAAGTGTGGGTGGGAAAAACACTGGTGTTCATGCAGTCTCACTCAAGTGCAGAGATTGCTACATTCAAGCAAAAGAAAACAAAAACAACTACTAGAGGCAAGTGATGGGCAAATTCTCATTTTACTTCATAGAACATAATGTTTACTCTCTACTGTTTACACTATTCTCTGTCTTCTATTTTTAAAATCAAGTCAGATCAGTTTTATTTATATGTTGACGTTTTGCACAGTAGGCTGTAGAGTAGGTCTAGACCACAATCTATAACAACTGAGAGCAAGACCAACATGAGCAAATACTTAGTGACACTGGCAAGGAGAGACTTCCTTTTAACAGACAGAAACCTTGGAACAGGAGAGGTGGGCAGCCATCTGACACCACTGGTGGGGAGATGAGAGAGAGAGACAGAGAGAGAGAGAGAGAGATACTGAGAGCAGCTGTGCCAAAATGAACTCATAACAGTATTTCAACTTTCCAGTGATGGACTGAGACAAACGCAACGATATTTTGATAAATAGCTTTGCATAGATGTCTCAAGGCACACAGATGATATCAGCAGTTTTTAGGATATTTGCAATTTTGACATCTTTACACCTTAAGATATTAAAGTGTGTGTGTGTGGGGGGGGGGGCTGCAAACAACAAACATAGTACATGTGAAAAAAAAAGTAAATGTGACCAATAAAAATGATGGTACATGATAATATGTAAACTATGCGACTATATGTGAATAGAAACTGACCTTCAAGTACATACACTGAAATAAGAGTTTGCAATTGATGTAAATAAATTAATATGATCTTTTAATGAAAATACTTATTGCATTTATTTGGAAAAGGCTTTGCAGCTGAGGCTGTTGTAGTGTTGTGCGGTGAACGGAGGATTCAGACACCAGCATAGTGGGACTACAGGAAGCACTGACCCTGCAATACAGTTGCTGAATGAACTTTATCTCCTGTGTTACTCAGTTGGTTCTGTAGGATGGTGAAGTGAACGCATATCCATATTCATATTCACTTCATATTATGCTGAGATTAAGGTGATAAACTCTTAGTACCAGATAAGGTTTCTTTGTTGGTGGCAGCAGGAATTTTGGGCGTTTGCTTCTAGTAACTTAAAAGTCCTCATGACTGCCTCCTAACCTTTCACTGAGCATGTTTTTAATGCTAAAGTGTGAAATACTCTTAGTGAAAAACTTATGAGTCTTACAACTAGGACAGATATTACATTTTTTTAAAAGACACAACTCAAACCTGCAAGTAAGAAGCTTATCTAACTCCTAAGAAGTTTTGTGAATATGGTCCTGGATCTTTTGTTTTAGTTTCTGTTCAAGGGTCCTGGAGCTGAACGGATCCAGGACTGTTTTTGCAGACTTTTAAACCAAAACAATGAGCTTAAAGATGATGAAATAGGTAATAGCTACAACTTCACGCTGAGTCATTTGATCAATTATTGATTTAACAATATTGATTGTAGCAGCTTTAAGCGAATACCAATACTAAATCCAGAAACAATAACCATGCTACTTCTTATGTTTAAATTGAGAGTTATTAGGCTTCTTCTGCTTCTCTGAATGAAAAATAAAAGTCAGCACACTACACTGATAAAGTTTGCCAGTGTAAGCAGATCTGAAGAGCTGAAAACTTGACTGCAGCTTCATTAGGCCCCACAGGTTAACAGAAGAAGAAGTTCTTGTTCCTTTAACAACATGCTTGACCACTCATGCTCTCCTCTGTATATCAAACAATCTTCATAATTCTTATATGACAAATCAAAATAGATGTCTCTAAGCTTGCAGGGATAAAATGCACTCAGACTGTGTTTTATTTATTATTAAGAAGCCCGATATGAGGAAAGAATAGCTGGAGCCTTGAGGGAGATTTGATCCAGGGCCTGCAGGGAAATGCAAGGTTTCAGAGGAGGGAGATACAACAAAAATACACGAGAGACGAGTAAATCATGCTGCGCCTGGATGCTGCGCCTGCTTCGCTCTCATCTCTCTCCTTCTCCCTTTCTTTGCCTCTGCATTTTCATCTATCGTTCTCATAGGAATAAGTTCAAATAATATTTCGGCAGGTAATAGTATACATATGTCATACATACACACACGTACATACTTCTGTACATGTTGAGATGTTTTCACTATAACAACATCTACCTGAGCTTCCTGTCTGTTTGGTACGCTATGCTCAGCTACCTGTGTGTGTGTGTGTGTGTGTGTGTTTGTGTGTGTGTGTGTTTTTAAGTTTCCTTCTCTTCCTTCAGCTTTCTCTTCTGACTTCAGAAGTCTGGAATCTACACCAAGAAAAACATTATATAAGTTCAGCTGCTTAGATGATGGTCTGCTTGAACAGTGCACTTAAGGAAGCAGAAGAGGTGAGGAAAGAGGGGAAGGAGAAGAGGAGTGGGAGGTTAGACTCGTCTTGGAGGGGCTGCAGCAGGAGAGGTAACTTGAGGTCGGATGAGTAGAGTTGAGGACAGAAATGTAACAGTTTCTTCAATCTCCCTCACTCTGAGATTTGTCATGGCTCAGCCACAGATGGGGTGCAGCCAAGCAGCAACCTCCGGGCCTGAAAAATTAAGCCAACATGGAAGTGTCAAAAGCTGCAGTTTCTCAAATGGCCACTTGAGGCTGGCTTCAAAAGCAAGTCAATCCCCCAGGAGCCCCATATTAAAATACTCAACAGCAGAAATTAACATGTTAACAGGCTGGCAAAAAAACAATGTTTTGGTCTCTGTAGCTATTTTTTTTTTTTAAAGACAACTGTACGAAACTGAATTTTTATTAACTCACTCATTTAAGTTGTGTTTGGACCTGAAGTTATCCCCCTTAGCCCAACCCTCTCATCAGAATATGGTCACCTCTGGCTCCAAAAAAGCCAAGATGGCTACAGCTATAAAGCTAGCCTTGAGGTTTTAAATATGCTGGTAAAACATATACTGTTGTGTGTGTCACCATGTCCTGAACATACTGTATTGTTTTCCACAGAATTTTTAGGAGAGCATATTTCTTGTTCTTCATCTGTGAAGTGTTAAATGCAGAGGTATAGAAATTTGGGGATTTATTACTTTTTCACCAGGGAACTATTTTTGCCTGGACCTCCAGCAGCCTTCATTTATTTTGTATTTTTATGTTTTTTCATGAAATGTTCTGTCTTGTGTATTTTAACATGTGTCCTGCGTCTGAATCTGGGTGCTTTTCCTTGTATTTTTCTGATCTCTCCTTGGCAACCTGCTTGACTCCCAGGTTACATCATCCATCTGTGGTCGTGCCTCTCCTGAGGTCGCCCTGCCCTGGGGGAGTACTTTCAGTAGCATAAATGCTATTGATTGATTGTGCTGAGTGAGTGAGTTTTGTATTCAAGAGTCAATTAATTTCTCTTTTTTCTGTTTCTGATGGATCTAAATCTGCCCCCACAGCTGTGTGATTCTCCTGGAGGTAACGAATAACACCAAGTTTCTCTTTGAAGTACATGTACAAAACATTCAGTGCTACTCTGATGTGATGCTGAAAAATAAAGAAAAAATCTTTGAGGTCCTGGAATTCCATAGAAAAATAGCTCCTCTTTGTATAAATTATAGTACTAAGAGGTGCAAAACCTTCCAGTTTAATGTCAAGCAAGGACTTTGTTGGAGGTGACCTGACTTGCCTTGTGAGAGGACCTCTTTTCAAAAGAAACACCAGAAAAGTTGAACACATTTTGACCTTAATAAAAAGTGCTGTGTTCTTCCTGCGGGTGCACAGCAGCAGATCAAACACTTTACAAAAGTATCTAAGTGTTGCAGATCAGAAATGTTGGGATGGAGATAAGAGGACATCTTGGTTTCATCTTAATTAATCTGAATGCTTGAACTGTGTGTTGACAAATACAGTTGTTCGGAACAAAGTAATAGATTATGGCACCCCAAGTCAGAGAGAAGCTGTTGGGCCTCTGTTGAACCCACCTCCACACACTGCCTTTTGTTCGATGTGAATGTTTCCTGTCACTTTACAAGTTCCTCTTATTTATGGCGCACTAAATAAACTACACACCTCATCTCTGTAATATAGAGGCACAGAGATCAACAAGTGCCAACTAGTCCTCCTTAAATGTTTTTTTTTGTTTGGAACTTCCCTTTAGATAAGCACAGACACGTGTTTTTCTTATTTGACATCCCATAATTTTTCTGAAAAGTCTGACACTGCCATGTTATAGTTTGGTTGGATTTAGGCACAAGCACACTTAGTTAGGTTTTGGAGAAGATTATCATTTTGGTAAAGATAAGTACTTTGTCAGAATGAAGGGAACTAGCCTGAGCATATTATTACATGCTATCATGGATATTATTCCTTTAATACTATTTTTAACACTATGATGTAAGATAGAGTGTTGAAAAAACGGTCCTTTTGAATAGTCAGGAGCTTCTGATTGTTGGTTAAACTTCATGAAACAAAGCAGAACAGGAAGATACACAAGCACACTAAAGGATGTAACAGTATCATCATATTTTGCAGCAAAAAAAATCTTACACTATAGGTATAAGGCACATTTTGGTATAATATAGGTTAAAAATTATTTTTAGATCTTACACCTGTTGGCTTTACTGGTATTTGAAAAGTTGCATGGAAGAAAAATCCCCTGGTTTCATTTTTGCGTGATTGTTTTCACAGCCCTCTTCAAATTGTGGCAATATTATCCTTAATAATCCAGTAACTGCCACCTGCTGCTTGTGCCTGCAACCAGAAGATGGCACTGTGAGACCATTTATGACCTGAGTCTGTCCAGTTTCATTTTCTGCCTCTAACCAGAGAAACTTTGGTAATCCTATAGAAATGTGCATCTACCAGCTTTGTTATATTGGCCAAGACTCAAACTCACGTTGTTTATAAAAAAGTGAACTGAAAACAATGACTTATTAAATTATTTTTTCTACAAAACAGCAGATTTTAACCAATCTTTTTCATTTAAAAAATCCATGTTTTTTGGAAGAGTTTGTGTATAGACCCTTAATATGCCAACCATTAGTGAGACTTTCACACTTTACTTTACTGGGCGTATCTGTCATCCAGTCTCCCATCTCACCCATTAATGAAATATCACAACACAGAAATGATGTTTGAAGTAGTAAGAAATTAGTTATTCATTCAGAGATGTGAAGACTCTCAGCAGGAATGTAGGAATGTAGAGTGCATAAAATATGTGAATTAGAGATTTCATGTACAGCGCTGGATAGAGGCTCATTCATTTCTGACGAGAGGATCCCCGCTGTGCAAAGCCCATGCCGATGAGCTGCAGCGAAGGTGTTGCAAAGGGTAACTCATGCACAAATTAAAATAAATGTATAAGTGCCAGTGATTGGCCCCCACAGTGACTCCACTACATCTGCACACTGCAGCTGTGTTGCAATGCAGGGAGGCAGCAAGATATGGCTTGGCATAAAGAAATGCACACACACACACACACATACGCTAACACACACACACACTCAAATTGGAAAGTAACCAGGTATTGTGAGTCATCAGCAAAGCTCCGTATAAAAACCTGACTGCAAGAGAGAGAGAGAGAGAGAGAGGGAGACAGATGGGTGAGAGAAAAGTGAAGCACGAGGGGACAGGGAGGGGAGGAGGGGTGAGAGGAAAGTGGGAGAGACGGGGAGCGAAAGAAGAAAACAGACGGAGAGATAGAAAGTGTCACTGAGGGGTGAGTTAAATGACATTAATGATGCGTTGGTGTGAAGTGGCTGTGAATCTCAACACTCTCACTCTCTCCCTCTACTTGTTACCATGGTTGCTGCTGCTGACATCCTGATAGCAGAGCACAGATAATGAAGTCAGGTGTGTGTGTGTGTGTGTGTGTGTGTGTGTGTGTGTGTGTGTGTGTGTAGGAGAGGAGTAAGAGCAGATCAGGGGACTTCTCTCAGTTAGTATGTGTGTGCGCTGTATCATATCATTTTACAGGTGTACATAGTGCAGTGAAGCAGTGTGGCTTTGAGTAGGCATATGTGTGTGTACATATATTTGAATATATGTGTGTGTGTGTGCATGTGACTGCCTGATGTTTAGACTTGTGTGTGCTACTCTATTCCTCTTTTCATCTCTCACTTTCTCCCACTTTTTTGTGACTGTGTTAGCAATGAAACTTCTAGATCCCAAAGAAACAGACACACACACACAAACACACACGCACACACACACACCCACACACACTGGCAAGCTGAACAGTTTAAAGGCCTACACAAGCGTAGAAAAAAAAACAAACAAAAGGAAAATCCCACCTATAGATATGGAGCCAGACACTGATGCAGGTTGACAAGGTAACAAACACGAACACAGTCACATATACTTACACAAACACACACACACACACACCCACACACAAACATGCGCGTACACACAGACATAAGCAGATGATGCAGTACAGGTAAGCCTCACATACACAAACACACTGAGGATGGCAGAGGTAAGTACTAATAAGTAGAGCACTGAACTGATGGCTGTATGAATTAATGTCAGTTACCTTGGCAACCACAGCCTGTGAAATACAAAGAAAGCAAGGGACGAGAGAGAAGAGAGAAAAGATGGAGAGAAGAAACATGAAGGGAAACACTAAATTCCAGATATTCAGAACATCGGAACAGAGATGAGCAGTGTGTATCAGTGTGTGTCAGTGTGTGTCAGTGTGTGTCAGTGTGTGTCAGTGTATGTCAGTGTGGACGGACCCATCCAGCTGATTGTGAGTGACTCAGTCCAGTGAAGGCAACACATAGATCAGCGTAACTCTCTTCTTCTTGACTTTAGATTTATCTATGCTTCCCATCTTTGGTTGTTAGCATTAGTTGCTCTGCTATTTTTATTTTTATTTTTTTTGTGCAGCAAATAAATCACCTGTCAATCAAACCACAAGTCCAGCTGTGTCTTTCTCTACTCTCAGGAGTTTCTGCAGCTGCTGCTTTCTTTTTTTTTCAAACAGAGCCTATAAAAGGTTTACGAGGTGGATCGTTCCGAAAAGTCAACCTGTTTAAATGTGAATGGGGGTGAAACAGTTTTGTGAAAGCAGTCACAGATACCTGCCTCTACTTGGTTGGTGCTGCGTGTGGCAGTAAAGTGAAAGGGTTAAGTGATGTGCAGCAGCAGCAGCATCGTGACTGTGGTTCGGTAAAGTAGAGCAGCTCATCCATTATGAGTGAGGTAGGTGGTTCGATCCCCAGTTTCTTCGCTCCTCATGTCATCGACAACATGACTCAGCTGTTCTGGAGTTTTTAGCATAGATGGAGAACATTTGGAAATGATCTGAAAAACACAGATGTGCATGCTTAATGTTTTCAGAGTTATTTGAGTCAGTGTGAATGTTGTTTTTTTTTTTTTTTGTGCAGCCATGATGCCACCAACCCAGTTTTTTTCTTAATTTGAACGAACCAGAAGCATAAAAGGGATCTTTTGCTTTGTCACGGAGGAGCGAACATCAGAAGCAAAGACAAAAATGTTTAATAAACTGGTGAAAACTGTCAGTATCAGTATTTGATCAGAACAGAATAAAATTTTTATCTAAGCAGCAGGTCTCATAACATCAACCTGAGTAATTTACTGACAGTAAGTGTTTCTCTGTTGATTTTTTAGTCTCCTTAACTAATGCGTGTCCCCACCGCACGTTGAGACTGATGAAAGGATTATTTAATCTGGTGCACTTCAAAGCATTGAAGCATCTTGTGCTTTTAGTGCTCCTCAGGGCAGCTGTGGCTCAGGAGGCAGAGAAGGTCATCTGCGTATCAGAAGATCGGTGGTGTGATTCTCTGCTCCTTCATGTCTGAGTGTCCTAAGACACTGAGCTCTACAGAACATATCCATGTGTGTCTGAGTAGGTGTGATCACGATGAGCAGGTAATAGAAGAGTGTTTGCATGCACTGTAAAGCTTTTTGGGTGGTCAGTACATCAGAAAAGCATTATATCAATGCAGTCTACTTTTCTCTTTTAAATGCATCTTTATTTTCAATTCAAGTCAACTTTTTTACATTTTTACATGGAATGAAAATAACTGTCTAAACCTTTAAAGCATTTCACTGTGTGTAAAATACAATACACAGTACTTTTTGCAGTTTGTCATACAGGGACATGTTAAAGAACTCAAACAAACTTTATCCTGATTGCATTTAATACAAATGAAATACAGAGACAAACTTTTTATATACATAAAAAATACTCTCCAATGCTAAGTTTATGATACTGCAGAGAAAAGCAGCATATTTTAAATTCAGGGGAACTCATATTTACTCTGAAATTGAAAGATAAAATGCAGCACATCCAGAGGAAGACAAACAAACAGTTAAGGTGTGTGTGTAGAAATAGGCCCATGTCCGTATTAACTTTTATATAATATGGATATATAATTGCTTTTGTTTTTGTGTGTTCTCTACAAAAGTGTGCCTATTCTGCTTGTGATGTATCTGTTTGTGTGTGTTTTTTGTCCTCAGAAGTGTGTGTGTTTGTTTATGTGTGTGTGTGCTAGGGTCAAGTCAGGAGGACAGGGCCCACTGATGCACCATGTCATTACAACCAGGACTGTTGTTTACCATCCATCCATCCATCCATCCATCCATCCATCCATCCATCCATCCATCCATCCATCCATCCATCCATCCATGTCTCTGTTTTCCTTTCATGCATCTCTTCTCACTTTCATCTTCTCTCTGCTTTCCTTATAGAATAATTCAGCTCACTTTCTTCCTCCTCCCCTCTTTAATGCCATCCTCTCTTTCCTCTGCTCCACCTGTAGTTTCTTGTCTGTGGCTTCTAAATTCATTCCTTTTTAAAAATTTTCTCCATCATTTTAAACTCTCCCTCTTTTTTTATTCACCTTCACTCCCTCTCGGGGAAAGTCTACAGCCTTGTTATTTTTTCTCCTCCATTTTGTCTCTATCTCTGTGATCCTCCACTTTAGACTGACATTTTAGATGCTCTCGCTCTTATCCAGGAGCTCACAACACAAGACATCTTTCCTCTTATTTCTAAGCTCCTCTCACTCTATGGTAATCTAGAAGGATAAATCCAGCATGCCTAAAGTTGAAAATGATTATTATTATAAAAAAATATGTAAACCAGCATATATAACCATTACCAAAAGATTAAAAAAAATTCTCCAATCAGCTTCTTTTTCTATTGTTCTTTATTCTGATCCTTGCTAATTTTTATTTTAATTAAAATTCAAATTAATTTTCATTTTAACACAATCTCAGATTAAAAGTTTGACTGACAATGAGATTATTCAATGCATGCACCACATTTCAAAATGGTACAAAATTCAACAAAGTAATAAAACCCTTGTGTACGGGGTTAAATGGTGCAGTCACTTTGAGAAAAAAGGGTCCTTTTTTCATCCACAGACTTCTATGCATGTCAAACCAATAAACCTGCTATTTACATAAATTTTGTTTTTTAAACTTTGTGACCTTTTTGAAAAGCTGATAATCAGTTTATAGACTTCTAATTTATGTTTGCTATGGCTCATTAAATGGTATCTCTAATCTCAAATTAAGGGCTCATTAAGGTATGCTCAGTAATTACTATCAAACTGTGAGTTGTCTTGACAAATAAGACTGGATTTCTGTGTAATTTGGTTCAGACAACAGACTAGATGATGTATCTCCATCAGTTTTCATTTTTTTGCAAAAACTGCTCATGTTTTTGATATATCTACCTCTTTTATTTCAACCCCTCATGACTTTTGAAAATAGTGATCAGTGTCGCTGCCACCTACTGTAGCGGATATGCAATTACACTTTATTCTGGTATAGCAATGAAAAAGCAAACGGTAGTTTTGCCGTGCATGTTCCCCGGGGTCACACGCACCCCCCCTGTGAAATGTGTCTAATCAATCGTGTTTATGACAAAATAATTAAAACTCTTATTACCAAGTTTCCATCACACTTTACTTTGTACAGTATTAACAAGCATTAAGCTGCTAGTTTTAGCATTAAAAATCACTTTCTTAATTGACAGACAGGCTTTTGTATTAAGTATAACTTAGCCTAAAATCTATATTTTACTTACATACTATATAGGTTAAACACATTTCGTCAGACTGTGTCTGAGATCATCTGGTCTCATAAGTGATAAGAATCTACAAATATATATATATATATATATATATCAGGGCTCAGGAATGCATGTCAGACCAAAATAGCAGGCGGGACTCCCCTGGGTGTCAGGGGGTCCCCTGACTCTGCTGTCCCCAGGACTTGTTGAAATGCGGTCACTTCTGACATGAAGGAACAATGATGATGACAGCCATAATGCCTGACTCAAAGCTTCAAACTGACAGTGCACAAACCAAATGGTGTCTCCATGGTTGCTATGCCTAGTTTTTTTTTGTTTTTTTAAAAAAAAATATAATCTATTTAAAGTAGCTCAGCATATGTTGTGACACTTTAGATAATACTGACATTTCATGAAGTATTCAATACTTTTATTTTTGACTTTGTACATGCAAAACTAATGACACTATTTTCAGTTTGTTCTGGTGTTAAGTGCTTGAAGGGCGTGTTGGCATTATTTTTACTGAACAGAAAGTTTACTTTATCATCGTGAGCATGCTAACTGTATTGCTGTGCCCAAGTATAGCCTTACATAACCACTAGCATGGCTGTAGATCTGTAAACAAGAATACAATGAAATAAACACAGACAGGGTTTATGCGCATCAGTAATGTAATAATTGAAACTCTGCAGCAGTGTTTGACATACTGGAGTTATTTCAGGACTAAACTAGTCTTGCATAGGCAGCCGTGTCTCCACAGTGTTGTGTCAGCGCTGGAGTCTGCCTGCACCCATTATCACTCCATTATTAGGGAAAAACCACACAAGCTTGTTTGCATTTTATAAACCAAACCCAACTGTTTTAGGCGTTGCTAGGAGGGGAGGGAGAAATTCTGACTGAAATAATTGCCCAATGACAGGTGTGTCCCTACAGTCTATCTACATTAAGTAGGACCTGGGTTCCATTATGTCCATTTTAGACCAGATCAGGTGCTGCAGGGATCAGCGCAGGTTTGTGCTGCAGAACAGGATTGTTGGCCTATTTACAAATGCAAATTGAGTCTTTGTCCTCCCTTGTGGCTGATTTGCTCATGATTAAGCAACTGATTGGCCACTGCAGAGTGACATCGGATTGCATTCTTCTTAAAGAACATTTTACTTTAACTTTCCATCGGACACTTTTTGTGTTTTTCCTTTGAAACCTTCTGTGGTTTGCATCGCTGTAGTTTAATTGAACGACCCGTATTGAGATGAATGGGAAAACTTGTGCTTTGACCACAATGCCTGATTTAATCTGAATGGAGCTTCAGTGTGGCTGGCACCAGATTATTTGGCACATTAACAAACTGAAATTACAGGATCTCAGATCAAAATACTTTTGAATCCAGCTACCCTGCAATATTATTTCAATAAACTGCACAAAGGACATTCACAATATCTCTCTGTGTTTTCAATCTTTAGTATTGATTTCTCACATTCTGTGCAAGGTGCATTACAGGGTCTGCTGGGCCATCGGAATACTCCATGTTCAAATATAGTTTTGGACAGGACAGGTGCCATCAATTACACTAATGCCACTGAGCTAAAGTTGGTTCCATTCCTGTTCATCCCACTGTGTGTTCAGCCAATGGCATCTGGCACATTACACACGCAGCTGTGTTTGTGTGTGTGTGTGTCTGTTTGTGCGTTCAGAATATGCTTAGGCAGTAAACCCAGTTGCCTCATTAACTCACATACCGTCTTATAGGCACAGGATGTAATGACTTAGGTGTGCGTGGATGTGAATACAGATCATGACTAGCTTTGTAGGGTCGTAAAATGTTTGTTATGACTTTTACACTCAAATGAATTTTATTTCATTGTCCTGTCCTGCACCATAAACCAGCTTCATAACAGCAGAAGGGTATTTTTCTTGTGTCCACAACACTGGTCTGTGTTCAGCTCCACTAAACCTGACAATGGTGGAGTCCTGGGTCTGCTTTTGTCAGTTTTGTGAAACACTTTCCAATGTTTTCCCCTGCTGAGATAAATAGAGCTGGAGCACCACGAGTTTTTACACTTTCATGCAATTTTTTATCACACTTTGACACTGTTATTTTCATTTTGTGTTTCAACACAGTGTGCAACACAATACACATGTTGTAACACATGTTGTCTGAACCTTAAAGGGACAGTTCACAACAAATTAAAACTATTCTCCCTCCTAACTGTCATGCTTTTTAACCATCTAGACTGTTTTGGTGTGAGTTTTAGATAGACATAGAGATGTGTGCATTATCTTGAATAGGCAGAACGTGGCTTGTAAAGCTCGAAAACATATTAACATAAACATTTTCACATGTGTAACCTGGTCATGATTTCTGAAAGAAGACATTGCTTTTGAATTTTAACATTTTTTATGCTTTGAGCACAACAGGAAATCTACAATCTATTTCACTTATATTCAAGAGATGGCAGACATGTCTTCAGCAATATCTCCAAAACTCAGTATCTCACTCTGAAACAATCTGAATGGATAAATAACACTACAGGTAAAAGGAAAAAATATGTATATTGGATTTCTGGTTTAGCTGGCCCTTTAGATGCTCTGCACACCAACGTGGGTTTGATGGATTTTGAGACAGACAAACAAACACACAGGAAGGAAAACTGCCTGGCAGATGTAATAATAATACAGTGTAAATTGACTTTTGAAGGCTTACACTATGAGCTGCCCCACTATTACAGGATAAATCAGTGGCTTCATCCCTGGCACAGACAGTAGGTGAGAATCTCATCTCTTCTTGATGATTTCTTTTTGAAATGAAGAATAATCGCAGCATTTATCTCTCACTTTAAAAAGCCTTTGTAACAAATAAGCAGGTAGAATAGATTAGCTGACTACTGTTATTAATACAATAACAGGTTGCTTCTTATTTTGAAATCAGGCAGAGTATACGAATAGAAAATTTACCCACAAACAAAGTGCGAATAAAACAATATTTTGTGAAAGAGAAGAACATTAAACGTATTTTAGCATCAGTAGCAGCATCATTAGATTAGTGGTTAAACTATTCTCACTATCTGCCTTTTTCTGCCAGCGGTGTGTTCCTGCAGCAACAGTTTGAGCTTTGCTGTCCCAATGTTTCTCTTTAGCTTTGTCTATTCGTTATAATTCATTATTCATCACATTAGTTTGTTTGTCTTTTGTTAGACAGGCATCAGTTGCTGTGGGAAATGAAGAAAAGAAACCTGAACTTTTTAACTAAAATCTTTAACACCTGGTTTTGAAGACAACAAACAGTGAGTCATAGCATCTCGCAAGAGAGTTATTGACTCCCTCACTCATTAATGACCCTGCTCTATGAGTCCATTCTCTTGAGCCGGTTTTTCAGTTAGAAATTCAGACAGGTCCTCTAAAATGTCAAAAAACGAATTTCCAAGCAGACACTGGTTAGAAATGCTGTCAGGTTGGATTGGAGGGGTAATCAGCTCTGAGGGGGATTGTGTGTTTTTGCCCCAATTTGTGAGTAAAGGAAGTGAAAAATATAAAAAAAAAATGCCAGATTTCCATTCTTCCACTCATTTAATCCATAAAATGTGTCTGAAGATGTCGTGTTTGACCCAATATTTAATACTGAAGGTGTTTATTTGGATTATTTAAACATAAACTTGCAGAGACTTGAAATTATTACTCATGAAATGATACTTAATTCATTTTGTATTCATCAGGTTTGAAAAGTAAAAACCAAAAAGATGAAAGTCTAAGCTGGAGTGCTTGGTTGATTTCTGCTAATACTACTTATTAGATTAATCAGCAAAAGCCTTACATTTCTGTTAGCAGCTTCTGAATTGTGAGAATTTGCTGTTCTTCTCTGTTTAACAGTGTTGTAAATTACTTTGCGTTTTCATGCTTACAGACAAAAAATGTAATATGAGGATGTCACCTTGGGCTCTGACAATGAAACTATGAAATTATTATCTGTTGTCTGACTCTTTACGACCTACACTTTGAGGCTGTGGGTCAGTAGGTAAACCAGTTTTGTCATTAATCACATGGATGGCAGTGGAACTTTGTCAACATATCGGAGTGTTTCTGCTTTTTCAGACCTCATGGTGTGTCTTAGCAGTCTTAGCAGATCGGCTGAGATGTGTTGATCCATGATGCAAATTGTACCGAAATTGGTGTTTTTTTGGAGAGTGCACCGCCGCCATGACAACGCTGTGTGGCACTCTGCAGCTGACCAATACCAGTTCTTTTCCTTACAAAGGTTTGGTAAGTAATAATCTTACGCCCCTTAAAAATGAAAATGGACAAGACTGGTGCAAGATGCCACTTTTGCTTGGCAAATAAAGCTGAAGTTCGCTCACTTTGCATGAGGTGGCGTATTGAAAACTGTGATTTTCAATAACACATTTTAAATTTGCAGCTTTGTTTTTTGTGCTTTCATTTCGTAGATGAAATATGAATACCATTTAGGCCTCTCTGATTTTATTGTCCTCAGTATGGCAACTGTGTAAAACTATAAACCACACACAAACACCACACACACGCAGCCAGACACTTGGCACGCTCCTGTGCCACTGGCTGCTCTCTCAGTAATACAAGTCACTACTGCTCCAAAAAGCATTTTGGCTCTACATTTGTAAACCATATAATTCCTTTCTTATTGTTGACAGAAAAATCTCTTTTGTTGAAACACCAAACAGGGATTTCAAGCATGTCAAATATTGACAAAGACAGACATGGAGAGCATCAGTCATCTCATGCAGGAGTGCAGAGACGAAGGCCATCTGTGTTTGAGTGTGAGAGTGACTCTCTTTCTTTATCTAGTTTGTGATATGTCTCTTACAAGACACTTTGGGATACAGACTGATAAGTAATTGCAGGCATGCAGCTTCACTGACAAGTGAGATAGCGTGCAGCAGCTTTAGACCCGTATTTCAGAGCACTGAAGTAGCTTTTGCACTAATGACCAAAAGCACCCTGTGGCTGTGCATTTTAATTTGTTCAAACCCAATTCATCCGCACCAAGATTAAACACGTGTGAGCCCCTATAATGACAGAGCACATAAACAACATGCCTCTGAGAAGAGAGGAATCCTATATCTTTAGCCTTAACAACTAATTACTTGAATTTAGATTTAGACTGCTTTGACTTCTTTTATAAGTGGTTCCAGTTGGAATTAAGAATTTTTAAGTCTTATAAACAGACTGGATTTTAATAAGAATATGTTTAGATCCTTTCTCTTGAGAGCTGACATTTAGCTTTTTAGGCCCATTTTAAATAGCTAAATGGAAAACCTTTTTATGGAAATTATTCGGTACAAAAACGCATAAATGCATTTATGAATTTGTTAGTGGATAATCAAACAAATGTCAAGCATGTCCAAATAAAAGCAAACATTTAAACACTTACATCTTGAAAAGTTGTGCTGAGTCAGTAGCTTCAGTGGGTCACAGGTGATCCAGTGGATGTGAACAGGTTAAAATGAGTTGAAGTGACTTTCTAAGTTTTTTTGTTCCCTTCCTTTTTTGTTGTTATTTATTTTTTTTATAAACCTGTCTTTTTAATAATTTGTTCAGAGACTGAATTTAACTTGAGCCTGTATAATAATTGTCTTGATCCTTTATCTACTTTTGCTTCTCCTTGGAGGCCTTGTGTCTTTTAGCGGCAGTATTGGTTTTGTTCAGCTCTGCTCTGATTGGTTCAGTCTGAGAGTTGACTGACTCTTAATCAAGCAGATTGCAAACAGCTGATGAATGTTGTGGCCAAGTATTTTCAAAAAAACAACTTTTTACATGCATTTTGAGTTGTCAGAATTTGCTAAAAAGGTCACTACTTAATCCAACACTTCCACAACACAGTCCCCCAGGCCGGGTTAAACCTCGCAGGCAAGAGCAGCAGCTTTTCTTTCTTTTTCTTTTTTGTATTTTCCCTCAAATGATCAATACAGATTTAAAGCTTCTGTTGAATTCTCCAGAACCACAAGAAGTTGCATATACTTACCAAACAACACTTAGTTATTAAATGCATATAGAGAGTCTCTGCTATGATTATTGATACCGAGAGCTGCCACCAGAAAGAAGGATTCACTTTCCGTAGCAGAGACCTCACTTTCTGTAAGACTGCTTACACATCGGATTTATTTTGCACAGGATGTTGGAGCTAAGTTACACAAAAGTTTAATACTGTTGATTTTTGTTGGCCTTCAGTAAATGAGGATTGATTTGTTTTGTTTTGATAGATGCTTTTAAGATCCATTCTGGAATGCTACATCCTCATACTTTTGATAATGCAATAAAAAATTGATAGCAGGCCCTCATGGGAGATATAAAATAAAAAAAAGATTTACCTCAGCATGTTGTGTAGGATTTTACTGTCCTCTATTCTAAACTTGTGGTATTTTTTTAACCACCTAAGAAAGCTGAATGGATTTTAATTAGGAACCAAGCCAAGTGAGACCATAACCATAAAGCTGATTAGTCTTGTCAGTGTAGCATTATCTTTCTTTCCTTACGACACCTCATTTTCTTTTGCCTAGCTGTGAAGTCTTCATTTAAAAAGTCCAGTTGTTTTTAATCCGTATTGAATTTTACATCAAGATTGTATCAAATGAAAATGTAAAAGGTAGATCACAATGACAAACCCACAGAGGTTTATCACAGGACTGTGCAGCTCCCTTAGATCAATGGAGCGTTTTAGTTTTAGCATCTTTCAGCTCATTGTTTTCATTTTACAGCCTGTTTTACTGTTTCAGCTATTTTCCTTGTTTTTATGTAGCAGCAGTAAAAAATCTGCAGTAAACCGTCTGGACACTACATTTACCAGCTGGTCCCTTACTTTGTCCCATGCTGGGCAGGTAAAGTATTTAGACCAGATCACATAATTCCTTTGGGGAGGTGGGGTGTTAACAGACAAGATCAGGTACCTAATATATACCTCCAATGGTGTGCTTACCTTGAATTTGTACTCACCTGTGATATATGTAAAATCACAGACTGCACCGGCCTTGTGATTTTCAATTATATAATGATATAATGTCAGCAAAAGTGAGTATTTGGTCAAGAATAACCATGAACAAAAAGAGAAAATATACTTTTTAAAAGACAAGATCACAGCAATGGTAGAGGAAACTAAAGCCAGGTCACATGCATCATTGGACTGATTTAATTGTGGGCTGACAAACACAACCAAACATGCAGCTTGGGAGTGTTTTACTGTTGCAGTTGACAAAGTTGGGCAAAAAGACAGAACTGTGGCCAGTTTCAAACAGAAATGGTTCAAACTTAATTCTATTACATTCTAGTCAAATCATAGACACTGTTTGTGGATTTCTCCTGTGGCTGTGCTGTAAGATATTGTTTTTATGCCTGAGAATTAGGACAGTGTGCAAGAATTATACATTTTTAATGCAACACAGTATATATTTTACGCAGAGTTATGATTCCCTAGGCACTCCAATACAAGAAAAATAATGGCATCCATATAACACCAACATAAACCAAAGGTCTGTTTTGCTGAGTGCAAAACAAGGTGAAATTGGAAATACAGTTTGTGCTGGGAGCAATAATATCTCCATTAGATTTAAAGGGCTGATTTATTGGCAATGGAACACTCTGCTCCTATAGCAATTGCAAATCAACCGAGTGAGGAGCATCATTAATCCTTAGTCTTCTGTCCCCACAGTTGGCTTGTGTAGCGTAAGTGTGTGTGTGTGTGTCTGTGTGTGCATGGACAGGAGGATGTAAACTGGCCAAAGCACTGTCCCAGTAGAGTCACTGAAGACTTTCGACTCGAGTCATTGATTCTAATTCTAATTTTATCTGGGGGCTGTAGATTTAAAAGCTACTCACACACATACAGTACTCACCCAAGAAAACAGGCACACACACACACATACACATAATTGATTGGATAGTCCAGTGGTTCTGCTGCCTGGTCGCTTGGCATTTGTTTTGAGATTTAGTTAATTCTGTTGTCATTGTATAATAGAAATAAAATGAAAAAGTGCATCAATAAGCATGTATTAATTTCGAAATACATTGAAAGTAAACAAAAAAATCTTGAAGAGCAACTTGCAGGTTTAATCTTAACTACATTATCTAAAAACTCCTTTTTAAAAGCTAATTCAGGGTTTTCTATGATTAGCAGGACAAAAAGGACACATATTTAGAGAAATGTGGTTGTTCTGAGCGATGCCTTGACAAACCCCTTTTTTTTCAACATCATCTCATATCATTATAATAAGTTAGTTCTTTGACCCAGGATCAGCTCATTTTGAAGCAGTGGGCTGTAGTCAGTCTGAACGGCTGGTGTTACTTTTCTGTTATGTATTACATTTCAGCATTTAATACCGTGCTCTCATGTAACACTGCTCTGATAGGTCAATAAGTTGATTGGCTGCCCAAAGGTGACATTAAAAACATGACTCTGCTTCAGTTATTAGCCACAGGGCTACTCAGATAGTTAGTATTAAAAACAGATGTGATAGATGGAAGGAGGGCAGTGATAAAACTTAAAACTGCACCTAAAAACAGTTGGCTCCACAAAGGGATAACTATGAACTGGTATCACCCACTGGACAAGTGGGAAGCAATCTCCCTTCACTGGCTCTTTTTTCATTGTTCAGATTAAAAAGCCATAGGGCCACTAAATTGTGATTGATTGAATGGATTGCTTGAATTAATACATAAAGTCATAAGAGAATAGCTGATGTAAGTTTAGGGGTATATCACATTTATGGTTAGAGAAGTGTTGGTCTATGATGTGATGTGATTTCAACTGTCATGTCCCTCCTGACGGGATAAAGGGCATGCTATTTCCTGTGATGGCATATTTGAATTTTACTCATTAAATTGAGGAACAACATTGTCAGATACAACTATCATGGGCTACCTGATTCAGTCATTGATAAATGTGTTTGTTAGTAATCATGTGATTGTGACAATAATATTTTGACAGTATAGCAGTAAGAAAGTCAGGAACATGAGGAAAAGTGTGATGTAATGTTGTTATTAGTGTTGTCTCACTCTCATAGTACGAGTTAATAAGGCAGCACATCATGTTAAGCATCAACAATATCCATCAGTTCTGTCCACAGCTGTTTTGCAGATTACCTGCAAAACACAGTACACAAAGTCCTCCCTGCATCATTCCTCTAATGTCCAACACCTGCTGGCTGGCCTGTAAAAACACATGTCAAGCTCCCCCCACCCTCTGTCTCACTCTGCAGCCAGGATCAGAAGCATTATTACAAACCAATACTTTCTGTTTCTCTCTTTTTTTGGTTTGTAATAACCTTTGCTTTGCAAATCAGAAGGTGTTGTTTGGCTCAGTTGAGGCCACATTAAGAAGTCTGCGTTGTAACGAACAGTGGAGCAGAAAGTTTCTTATAAAAATAGACAGCTGTGGGTAGAATCTCAACCTTCTGAAGCGCTGTGACTCTTTCCCTCCTTTTCTTTCCTCTTCATTGCCTCTGTGTTTATATTAGGTTTGATCCATCTGAAAGATACAGTACAATCAGCCGTTTATCCATGTGTGCAGAAGCACTGAAGCACAGCACAGAAACGTGGTGGGCTACATAACTTTGGGGGATTAAAACCACAGAACAATCAGCCTCATTGCCACTGTGGCTCACTACTACAAGACAGGACAAGACAAAACCACTGAACAACATGTAGAAGACAAGGCAATACAAAGAAAACTACAGCAACCAATTTATCACTCTTAGGGGCCAGCAGTCTACTATTTTTGCTGCTGGTATTACTATCAAACACAGGATTACTTATGATATTCTCAAAGCCAGTACCTATACTATTTTGAGGTTGGTTATTTGATCTAAAAATTATTCCCTCATCAAACATCATTCAGTGTGCTGGGAGGAACAGAAAATGTGCATTATCTAACTTTTAAGGTGTTCATCATTATTCATATCTCTCTGAGTGGAGTAGTAGTTTGCTGTAATTAGACAGTTGTTGCAAAGGGAGGGGTATAGCAGAGAAAACAAACAAAAAAACCCCAAAAGGAAGTGTGCAGTTTGCCAAGCTTGAGATTTTCACCTCATACTTTGTAGATCTGGTGTCTTTTCAGTATTTTTAAACCCCCCAAAAAATACATTACACAGTGCGTATGCCAACTATATGGTGAACTGAAACTGTTAGCTTGTCAGGCTAGCTAGCCTACGACCTACAGTACAAACAGAACATCATTTCCATTTTAAGCTAGGGAGCAGTAAATACATCAATTTGAGGTACAGCTTGTGTAAAAAAGCAAGACATAGACACATCGGTGCTGGTCTGTATGAGTTTAGGTGTTCAGTAACCCAGCTTTAGAGCCATGACCAAAAAATGGGAGACACATGGTTTTCAATAGGGAGGTTAACATTATTAATTGACCATCAGAATCAAGAAAACATTATAGAAGTATGTGAAAAAAAACAAAAACAAACAAAAAAAACTTTAATACTACTGGGAGACTGGCCAGGTGCTCCCAGTTAAGACTAATTAACCCTGTTCACCTGGAAACACACATGCACACGTGTTGCACTATGAGCTTGTAGAATTTGGTTCCTCCTTTCAGTCTCCAAAGCTCAGGAAGAAAACCCAACACTACCTCATTATCACAGCAAGGTAAAGAAACAGAAACATTCACAGCTTCATCTAGTTTCTTCTCAAAACACAAGACACACATCTTCTCTTAACATTTTTTCACTCACCTTCTGCTCATAAAAGGGTATGTTCCAGTGTCTAAGTAGGAAATAGGAGAGGTGTGAGAACTTCCTAGCTATCTCATCCAATTCTCACCCTCTGATTTTGATAAGTTAGATTTGTGGATAGAGGACCCATCTGAACCCTAAAACATGGTTCATTCTGTGAAAATTTTCATTTTTTTCTGTATTCCACCACAGTTATCTCCTACTTTTTGACTGTTTCCTTCTTTTCACTCTTTAACATCTCTCTACTAACCTGAGTACATTTTATTCCTCTCTCCCCTCTGGCCTCTGGTTTAAGGGAAATAATATCTTCTAGTTGTTCAATGACTGGGATAATCCAATATAGGACTGCAGAAAGTTCCTTGAGGTAGTGAAATCAGTAAAAGGGCAATCAGCAAATTTCCTATTTTCAAAGAAAGACAGTCTAATTTAAATACTGTAGTTTTATCAGTAAACTCTATACTATGACATACTCAATAATACCCAATAAAGCAGTTTTAATCTCGTTGTTGCTGTCAAGTGACTGGCAGCAGAGTCTAATGTGAAGCAGCAGTGATATGAACACACTTAACTCAGCCAGATAATAAACATGCAGAAATGCTGATAGAACCAATGGATGCTCACTGTGATGGATGCCAGGGCAATTTTAAATCCATCTCTAATTTTTCATTCTGTCCAAGAGCAAAAGGCTGTAAATACATGCCTGTGTGACAGAACTCAGATCTGACAAATCCAACTATACTGTATGTACCTGGGTCAGGCTGCAGGGTCGTCCCTTCTGAATGGATGGGCAGGTTTAGGCCAATATCTTAAGATCTACATCAACTGGGAAATGTTATGCTAACCGTACTGAGCTACCAATTGACCCTATATCACCTGTACAATTTAAGTCACTACAACAGCCATGTAATAAAACCTCTCTTACAGTAGTTCATAGAAGAAAATAGATCAACGAAAAATCCACTTATTCAATGTGAGATAAGATTGATTTCCCCTAATGTCTTACATCCCCTCTGCAGTCAGGAATAATAAGCACTCTGTCGGTGCCAACATTATTTAGGAATGAAGACAGAAACTGTCTTGGCTGGACTTCTGTCTCAACAAAAACCACAGAGAACACTGTCAAACCACAGTTCGCCTCATTTGGAATCAAAATTACCATCAGTGGATCAGATGGACAATATGAAGGCCAGACTGGGTAGATGGGGGAAGGGCAGTGATGAAACTTAAATTCCTCCACTTTAAAATGTGGAGGCTCCATGAGGGGATAACTATAAATTGGTACCATGTGCTGGACAACTGGGGCGCAATTTCCCTCAGCTGACTCTTTCTCCATTCTTCACAGGGTACATGAAGCAAGACAGCCACAAGTTTTTAAAACAGTTCAAAAATCACAAGTATATTCAAAACATAAAAACCTTTTCTCCCGTCTAATCTAGTGGTTATTATTGACAGACCCTATATCTCGATTGCAATTACTGACCATCCTGTTGCTTTTGCAAGGCGTGCTGGTTCCGACCTTAGACTTGAGCAGATGTTAAGCTCTCAAGTACCAGAAGAGGTGATGGGAAACGATATGATGAAAGATGAGTCCATTAGGCACTATAATGTTGACCTTGTGGGTACCACAACCTCCTCTGACTCAACAAAAAACCAACTTTGATCTCTCATGTGGTCAGTCAGCTGGTACAGGAAGAATGCAGAGGTTCTCATTTGAATCGTATACAAAGAGGTTTACATCACTCTGCTGCCTCTGTCAAATCTTGGAGAGCCCTGATAACTGTTCAGGACCTTTAATACCTTTGAATTATCACCATTCTAGAATCCTCAATGGGACTGTGTATGTGTGTCTTTGTGTGTGTATATGCCTGTGTGCATGTGCATGTGCATGTGTGTGCGTGGCGGTGGAGTGGGTGGGTGTGGGGGGGGCAGCATGAATGAGAGAGAGAGAGAGAATTCTAGAACTTTACAGGACCTTTAATGCCTTTGATCCCTTAAAGCAGGAGTGTCTAAACTACGCCCCGCGGTCCAACTGCGGTCCGCCATTTATTTTTAATTGGCCCGTTTTAAAGTCTAAAAATATAATGGATTATGGCCCACACATAATATTTGCGCTTAACTTTATTGTACTGTCACCAGAAATGGCGGAACAGAAGAGCCGCAAGATCTCAAGTGAGTGCAGAAAATTTCAGACTCGGTGGATAAATGAATATTTCTTCGTAGAAACCGAGGGAGGAATGTGTCTGTTTCATCATGGCAACAGGTTCATTGCAGATCAAAGACTACGTAAAAACAGCCTGTACCGTGATCAGAAAAACAAGGAAATATTATCATTAAATAATTATTATCTATAGCATGAGCCCT
>JAQMCX010000058.1:4028924-4065380 GCA_029814765.1 Acanthurus leucopareius | reverse complement strand
ACACACACACACACACACACACACACACACACACACACACACACACACACACACACACACACACACACACACTGACCATTCAATGTCTCCTCATTGCTCAGGGTGTTTGGATGCACCCAGCTGAATCATCCTGGGCCTAAGAGAAGCAATGCTGTTCACAGGAGTAAATGATTGGATTGTCTGAGTTTAGTGGCACCAAAATCCCATTTTATCACAACCAGCTGGGATGGATGGGTGCACAGCTTCAGCAAACTCTTCTCTGATGTCTTCGCCAATGGAAGCTCTATTTTGACTGAGAGCAATTGAGGAGAAATCTGTTTAATAGACTCTCAAAAGATCTTCGGATAGGGCTTGAAGAACCAAAGGCAGTTCTCAGCAGGGGTGTAAAGGATGTGTTACTGATCAATTCACTCGTTATCTGCATGGAATTTTTCAGGAAAGAGGTGCACAAAAATTGCAAGAGCAGACTGCAAAAGAGAAACACATTTTCCATGTAATAAGAGCAGACACCAAAGATACCTCAAATGAATAATTTAAAATTTCACTTTCCCATTTTACACAATTTACTTATAAAATCCACGCACAAAACACTTATGAAGAATCTGCCATTCTACACCTTTTCACTCTCAAAACGTCAGTGGCAGTGAGAACTCTTCAGGTCTTAACATGCAGGACTGTAACATTAGCAAGAGGAGCTGCGGGGTGAAACAGGGAGAAGTCAAGTTAAATATGGTTACTAGTAACAAATACAGCATATAGCATCTTATAGCAGGAAAGTTTGTATTTTTAAAAACATTTTACAACAACTTAGCAATAAATGGATATCAAAAAACAAACACTGTTAACCAAGAACTATAATTAGAAGAAATCCATAATACTTGTGTGTGAAGGATAATGAGTGCAGGTAGGAAATATGAAACAATTATGGTATTACAAGACACCACATTGACACCAAAGCACAATATGAACACTTCATAAATGGTGTGTGACACTAATGTAGCTGTGAGCAGCTCTGAGGATGTGTTTTTTTAATATACAGCATTTGTCAAAAATGTTGACTTCTGATTAGACAACTGGTCTCCCGCTGGAGTTATAGCAGCTGACACATACATTAATGAATGGCAAGAAAGAACACATGACAAGATATATTTATGTAATAGGAGACAAATGTGAAAGGTGTTGATGAACCAACAGAGAATAATCACCTGACTCTGCAGTTCTCAGCCAGTTTGTTTTAGTGTTTCTGGTTTGCAGCTGTTGCAGGAAGTTCTGATAAACTCGCCACGTTACCCAGCCAGCACCAAACTGAAGACTGACAAAGTAACTAACTAGTGAAAACAGCAAGCCCATTTAATGACTAAAGAGCCAAATGATCCCTCAGGAGTAAAAGATGAAAACAAGCAGAGCTAAAAAGAGGAATCATCATTTGACTTAAAGCTCAAGATAGTTTTGCTATTATTTCTTGTTTTCTGACATTTGCCATCAGTTTTGTGCTGCCACCCAACTGGCGATATCTCTCTATTTTTTTTTTTTTTTTTTTTTTTACAAATGAACAAAATAACAGTGAGGACATTCATAGTGCAGGAGAAGCAGCAGGTGAAGTTAAATAAGTAAAAAATCACAAAAATGGAGAATGACAGAGAAAAGAGAAGAAGTGGGGGGGCATCAAGCAGAGGAGAGAGGAGATGCAAATAAAGAGAGAAAAAAAATTGGGATGGAAATAAGTGAAGAGAAAGCATGAAAAAACAAATATGAAAAGAAGATTTTTACTTAACTGCTCATCACCATTCACAATAGAACTGATGTTGGAATATTTTGTGCCTTTACGGCAACGCATTGGATAGATTAACATTTGAAGCTATTGTCTGTATCCTAATAACAACTGTTTGGTTTCCAATAAGATCCCATCAAGCAGAAAATCAGTAATCATGCGCACATTTATTTCTCCTCACTGTGGAAATAACATTTTTAAGTTCAGAGAGTGAGAATAAAAACAACACCAGCAAGACAAAAGAAGAGAGAGGGACGGGGAGAAAAGGATGAAGGCACAAATGTAAAAGTAATATCACATTTATGTTTGGAGAATATGTTTGAAAGATGTGGAAACAGTTTAAGCTGTTGAATTAATTACTGATAAGGAACATATAATTTTCCCAGTCAACAGCATTTACATACAATAATTTTCCATCTGTTATGAAAAATCATGGCAACATATGAGGATTTACCCATTGCTGTGAAAAGCAAGTTTTTGGTTTTTCAGAGCAAATAAATCGAAGGCAACTGGACTCAGTAATATGTCTGTGAAGACGTTTCGCCTCTAATCCAAAGGGGCTTCATCAGTTCAGGCTCGTCTGACTAGGCTAGTCTCCTCTGCTTCAGACTAGTGAACCTTGTGAACCTGCTCTGAATTACCATGACCTGGATGAACGAGAACATGCACAGACAAGTTCTTGGTTTGTTATGGGGGTAGAGCATTTAGGCTAATGTGGTGTGGTCTGCAGATGATGAAAACAGGAAATGGCTGGGATGGCTGGAAATAGCTTAGGAAACAGGTAATGGCTGTTAACATTTTTCCAAAGTTGATCCTGTTCAAGTTTTTGCTGACATGATGCCACATCCAGACAGAGAGAGGTCCACTTATATACCTTTTAAAGCATGTGGCATTGCAGATATCAACACAGTGATGCTCTCCAGTTGTAACAATGTATCACCACAACAGCTGATGAGAATACAGACTTAACCATTTTTATGATAGAGACTAAAAACAAATGAAAAGAATTAATCAGACAATTCAAGAAAAAAAATTGCTGTTAATTAAAAATGTACTTTGGTGCTTTACCTCTTGGAAAGAGTTCTAATGAAAATTGATTATGCCAATATGAGGGAAACATCCCTCAGATAGTCCAGACACTAGTGTTGGTGATGAGAAAGGGAGGTTGAGGTGGAAGGTCAGAAATTTGTCCCAATCACCTCAAAATACTGAAATGACAGCAGAGAGTTTACCTGACTGAACTTTGGCTAAACCTCATAATCACTAAAACTAATCAAAAATGATCATCACTTTTTGCTGTACTCCTCAGCTTAATTTTGTAAGAACAGCTTTCTTTACTCAGAAACAAATGTAGGTTTGGTGTGAGATCTACTGAATTCTGATTCTGCAAATTGTTTGGAAAATTAAGTTTTCAAACTTGTTTCTAACATTTAAAGTAAGATTCATCATTTATAAAACTCATTGTGCCAAAACACTTTAGACTCAGAAAAACAGGAACAACTGTTTGCATCAAACAACACTTTATTTAAACTCATGTACCTTCAGAGAGGCACTGCTGTTTCATTGTAGAGGTTTTATTTCGGTCAACACTCGTGGAAGGCAAAATTCTTTTAGAGTTCTGTGGACAGGCACATCCCAGCTCCCGTACTGCTGTTTTGTCAAGTGATAACCTGTCTTTTTCCTTGAGTTTTCAACTTCACAACAGAAAAAGGAGAGAGTTACTGTTAAGGGAGACAAACATCCTGGCTGGCATGGTTGGGTAAACAGGTACACACGAGCAGCCCTTCTTTATTTTACTCTTTAGTGTACTGACTTTATTCTTGCACACTGGCACAAACTGCTGGCTCTCTTTTTCCTCTCCATTTCAAGTTTTTTGTATGAAGCTTAAATGGTCCTAAATAAACTGCAGTACAAAGAGTACAATGTGATGCTCACTAGTTCCCAGTCTTGCTTGCCTGCTTTTCACAGTCACAGAAATGAAGCACATCAAACACCAAAAAATTAAAAGTAGGGAGAAGAGAAAGTATCCAGGGATTATTCTGGTAATACAAAAACTGGGGGCATTTTTGGCCATTTTTTGTGGTTCTCTTTGGTAAATAAATGTATTTCTTGATCAGCAGTGATATCTCCTAATATCTTTTCGCTGTAGAAATTCAAAATTGACTGAAGATTTGCTGATACTGGATGATATACACCAACAGGCAGACTGGCCATCTGGAGTACTGGGTGAAGTCCTGGTGGACCAGTTGCTCTGTGGGCTCTGAGTGGTGAGTCATACCTGGAGAGACTGAGACTCTGGAGAGAAAAGTGAAATAATCTACTAATAACTCATATACTCATTACCACACAGAGTAAACCCTCCATAATTCTGGCCAACCAAGGTGAGCAGAGGTCTAATCAGCCAGTTACTAAAAATAAGTGTGTGGGTGAGCAAGGCCATGAGCTCACTTGGGCAGGTATGTTTGACTATGAATTAGTGAGCAAAATGACTCATTACATTTCCTTGCACTTTTCCAACCTGATCTTTAATTACCTGAAAAAGTTTCATAACAGTTTTGTAGAAGTTTCCCCAACATCAGCCTCCCAGGCATCATTAAAAAAAAAAAAACACACACAAACACAATGACTTGATTTAATTTAAAGACATCAGCCACAGGTTCTGTCAGCTCTCATCCTTCTTAAAAATAGATCGACTGACATAATGTTGGGGGATTTGTGAGAGAAATTCAAACAAGTCTGAGAGCCCAAAGCCATTAGTCTGTGAGGATGTACTGAGGAACAAGGCTGCTCTGAGCTACATGTCAGCATGCTAACATCTGCTAATTAACACTATATACAAAGTGTATCAGGGCTGACAGGAATGTCTTCATTTTTTTTCAAGGTGTTTGGTCATAATCCAAAGTATTGGACAGATTTAGCTGATGATGTGGGGAACATGATTGTAGACATTACATTTCACAGCAATCTGTCCAGCTGCTGGAGAGTTTCTATGAAATACACGGGCCTGAGGAAAGAGAGAAGGGGCTCGAGACGGGAACAGAGGGGCAAACTGTGTTAAACAAAAACAACTGAGACAACTGTCATGAAACACTAAATAAGGCCATGGTGCGGGAGGTTAACATATATACAGCCTCAGCTGCAACATACAAAGCTAAGCGGAGCAGCTGCTGCTGTGCTCTCAGCCAGTGACTGTACACTGCTGGAGTTTGGCTTTTTGAAAGGCGGAATGAACAATAAATTGATCCAAGTGTCACATCATCTCTACTTTTCTATTGTATCAGCAGTGTTTCTCTGAACTCAGTGTGCTATAACTGGAGTGGAGCAAGACACTTACTGCTTTTATGGATTTTATGGGGAAAAAAAGTTATTGCAAGAGACCAAAAAGTAGACACCAAAGGAGCTCCACAAAAATGTGCATTCGCTCTCCTTTATGTCTGTTTTCCTTCCAAGCATAAGGCAAAACATCACTGTATTCCTCTGGCATGAGCACAGATAAACACGTGAGCTAAGCGTTTTAGTACATCACTGCCTCTTTATCCCATATGCTTCTGTATGCTTTGCTCACAGGATAATACGATTCCCCACTGATCTCTCTTCAGAGTGTTGTTATACAGGCTGGTCAGGGGTCAGAAACACTGCTGGGATTCAGTGTTTTTGCTGAGGACACCTCAGCAGGGAGGAAGTGTATTGAAGTTAGTTTGGTTGTATTTGTTTTATGTATTAATCAATTATTCTTCCTTTGATTTGCGCTGAGTCTTTTGTTGTCCATGAGCAGGTTGTGGCACACCTATTTGTTTAGAAAGGTAGTCTAAATATATTTGCCTCGACATGAAAGACAAACTGTGGGAATCAGTAGAGCTGATGGCTGCTGACCTTTGATAATCAATTCTAACAGGGGTCACGGTTTCCTGGTAAACTGGCAAAAAGTTAAGAAAACGTAACAAAAAGGTGAAATGACTTAGCAGACACAGACTGAAAAGTTGATAGAAAAAGAAGGAAATAAAACATATTGTAGTTTTTGTTATGCAGAAAAGCTAAGATAGCCCAGAGGCAGAGACAAGGAATTGGAACAAAGACAAATTTATTGGCAGATATTAGCTGTTAATGGCCTGTTAGTGTCTCTTTGGCCAGAGGAGAGCAGAGCAGAGGCTGAGCCATGGAGCTGAGCAGGGCAGGAGTGCTGGCTGAGGGAAGACAGACAGAGGAAGTCCAAAAAATGAAGAAGAGTTGATGAATGAGGTTTTTCCGGGCAGAGCAGGAGTGAGATGGTGGCAGGAGTTGCACCGGGATATGGTGTTGGTTCAATGTAATAACAGCAAAGTGGGTTTAATTGCAGGTTCTGTGTTTAAAAGACGACTGGATATGAGGTGGAGAAGCTCCTGACGAGGATTCAGATGAACTATAGGCCTACAGATATTCTTGTCCTCCTCAAAATGAACTTAAGTTTAGGTAAACCTGTCAGTCTCTATCAATTTAATTTGTCTAATACTTTCGTTATTTTTTTCAACTAAAACCCTGCAAAACTGCTAACATTCCCATCAGTCTTAGCTTTGCTGTTTGTACCAGTTTCTTAAACTAATAATATGAACATGGCAAACATACCTAAAACTCAGGATTAGCATTGGCATCTAGCTAGAAGCACCACAGACTGTCACCAGAGAACATATTCTAATGATATAAGCGATCTCACGGCTGAAGCGCTAATGTTGCATGGAGACACACTGAAGTTCTCTACAAGCTAAGTTGTAATAACTTTGGGGATCTCCTTACATTTCCTTAAAACCACTATCAGATCAAAATAATAATAAAAAAGGGCCCAATAATTTAACACCAATTACTTGTAAAACTGAGGACATCCTTTCAGTTTTAGCTTTATTTTGTGTTTACTGTTAATTAGCTAGTGTCAGCATTTAGCTTGATAGCACCGCTGTGTCTACAGTGAGTACAGCTTCAGAGCTGCTAGCATTGCTGTAACATTATTATTCTCAGTCTCTGTGTCTTAAAGCAAATTAAAAATTGAAGCCATTAATTGCTGTGCTGCTGTCACATACAGATACACACCACAATACATGGGCGCTTGAAATTATGTTTAAAATTCAAGCAGGTTTATGCATTCAGCTGTAAGTGAAGTCCATCTGCTTGAATTTTATCACACCATACCAATGGTTTTGCTAATTCTGGCCATGTTACTACAGTAGACAAATGTGCCATTAAACCACAAATCTTCACAATGAGCTGCATGTGCTTTAATACAGTTTGAAGATGTACCCATGGCAGTTCTCTCTCTCTCAATAGTGATCATTTGTTATTTAGAGGCAAATATTTTTTTATCTCAGTTTAAATTCAATGATTTTTTACAAGAATTCTGCACCAAAAATTGTCCCGAAAGGCTCAATAACATCATTGTAAACATTATCAGAAAGTCCTTCCATCTCCTTCAGAGGTGAGTGACACAAGCTGTCTTTACAGCTGTACAGTGACACGAGGCCAAAACCTGGATACAATTCTGCATGAAAATAGTTCTCAGTCTGAAAGCAGAGATGAGCACTGAGCCACCTCTCTGTAAAGCAAAACATCCCAAACAGAACTAGATTTATTTGAGCTGAATGAAGTGCAAATAGCCTCACTTTTAGAAAAGAGTTACCTTGTATTCACTGAAGCGAGTAATGCTGAAATCATTTACCGATTTCTTTAAAGTGCAAGTTTGAAGTATGAGACTAAAGTAAACCACAGATAGACAGGTGTATAATTTGGCTGTTTCTCCATTGAATCTGAGCTCAGATCTGGTATTTCTAACTATTATAGGAAAACTAAACATGTAGCAACTTAGCAAATAAGTAGGGAGTCAAACTTTTGTCTCCATTGGCAATTAGCAGCAGATCTGAGCTTCATTCTTTAATTACCAGTTTAAGTTTTATTTGTGCTGAAAAATGAAAGAAAAGACATGAAACAAAACAAATTCATTGTACTTTAGGAATAAGCTTTGGCATCAGCTGTGAGCTTCTGTTGTCTTTTTGTTTATTTTCACTTCTTGCTTCTAATTTGTGTCTGCCAGATAGCAGTATTAACAGCTGAAAAGACACAACTTTATGAGCAGGATATTTTGTCTCTTTGAAACTGTGTGGGTGCATAACAACAGTATATAGAATTAATTGGCATCAGCAGCACAACGCCCAGATTTGGCTCTTTGACACTAAAATGCTGCAACTTAGAAACACATTATCTTGACTTTGAAGTTTGAAAAAAGTGTGGCATCTGTCTCAAAACTGTGTTCAAGTGTGAGGATGGAACAGATGTACATTGAAAAAAAAAACAGCTGCGTAAGACTAATCTTTTTCCCTGTTGTCTCTCAGTTGCACAACAGGGACAGTCTCAGCTGATTTCCTTAACATCATCAGGCCATTTATGCAATGAGTTCATTACACTGTTCACTCGAGCAGATATCGAGTTGTGTAAAACTGTGTGTGATGGCTTATGAGCGAGTGTCTCAGCATCGGTTTCTGTTGGCATATGGATGTGCTTTTGTATGCATGTTTGCTTATTTGACATGCTGCAATCAGACAGAATTAAACACAAGAAGACAGATAATGGGACATTTAATTTACAAAATTATGTGTCTGTGAGAATGTGCGTGTCTGGCTGTGTGTCAGCACAAATCCTCCTGTGATTGTTGTAAATGGGTAGCAGGGGGTTCATTATATTGTGGAAAACATCTGCGTTGCTGCTCTTTTTCTAAAACTTAATGTCTAATTATAATAACAACTGTAGACACATACAGGCACGTGCATTTACACACTCATGCAACAGAATACACATGAGTTGCAGCTCTGGTTAAAGTTTGAGAGACAGCAGCAGCTATGAAGAAGTGTGGTCTTACCACTCCCCTCTCATTTCTGCCAAATCAGTATGTAAATACATCTTTATCATTTTTCTGTGATGATTCAAATGACCTTTAATCGAGGAAACACTCACTAATTTGCTATTGCTTGGTAATTGTTAACGTTCAAAGTGTGCCAATAACCAATAATCACCATAAAACAAATGGACACTGATGTTCCAGACCAGGGCTTGTAAGGCTCAACATGCATTATGGTGCACTTTGGCTATTTTTATGACTAGTTGTACACATAAAACCAGCATTTATTTAAAAATTAAGATTGTTTGGAGTCAGACTGAAATAATTAAAATGTTGCAATTCCTAAGAGTTCAAACCTATCTGTCTGCCTTGACCCCACCAATTGCAGCTGATTCTACAACAACACTCGCTATTTTTTTTTAGAAATACAGCAAAAGAGCAACTGTCTGTTTGCAGTGCAAATTCTTCATAAGTCTGTCACAGATAACAGTAAGTGCAGTCTGATTTAAATGCAGCACATAGTGTGAGTAGTTTCCCACCCAACAGCAGGATACAGTAAAGTTAATTATCTTGCTGAGGAGTTGGAGGTGTGCAATCTGTCACCTGCAGCTCTTCATCTAACAGCTCACTGCGGTGGCTCTTTCTTGTCCATAACTCTCCTACAAAAAATGATTACTGCCCCACTGTCATGTCTTCATTAGCACTAACCGCAGTGACAAACACAAAGCACTTCCTGAGGTTGGTCACAATAAAAGCCACCCTGTGATTTGCCAATTGCTCACTTAAAACATGAAGCAGCAGCAGCAGCAGGATGTTTGGTTTGCATTGGTAAACACTGAATACAGCCCTGATATGGTGTAACTAGTGTGAGTCCATAAACAGCAAGGCAGCCATCAATGAGATAAAACACTGAATAACAGGTTTTTTATTGTTTTCTTTTGAATCCCTCATGTATAAGCAGGCAACCTGAATCAAATGCAGGAATAGTGGACTCTGCCCTGCCCTGACCAATTAACACTAACACTGTATATTGTCACGCACGCGGACACAGAACAGGTGAGAACCTACATACAGGGTTTGTTTATGATCAAAATGTCTTAAGGGTTATTTGATTAAATGACAAGGGTCAAAACACCGAATGAGAAATCAGAGAAAGGCATATTTAACTGACAGAGATGAGGCATAAGTTCAAACAGACAGAGTAAGAAGCCAGATAACAATGCTGCAAAGCATGGCAGAGTGCAAATGATTGAAAACTAGGTGAGGGAATCGAGTGGTATATATGAGGCTGTGTGCAATCAGTGGGAACAGGAAACAGGTGAGTGATCAGGTAAAGCAGGCCAGGTGAGGGAAAGAGGCTGGTGAAGAGCAGGAGGGGCTGACAGGGTCTGAAATGACATTAGATTTAGTAAAAAACCCAAACAATTCAGTAGACTAAATGAATGAATGTATGAATTAATTGAGATGAGGGAAATGTCGTGACATTGAGATACATTTGATGATGATCAGATGTAAAAACATTGAATTTCAGTGGTGGAAAAAAATGTTGACAGAATTAAACTCAGTTTGGATTTTATTGAAATATTTAGGATTATAAATTCAGGGTCATGTGGATTTTGACTGTGCCTTCAAAGAAGCAAAGATGAAACTAGTTAGATGTTGTTATTCATCTGCTGAAGTCTTACAGGGAGAAACACAGGAGACAGAGCTGCTGCTTGCTTTCTATTGGTGCCCAAATTAACCGCTTGGAGTGTTCAGACAGAGCTTGTTGCAGAACACTGCATTGCATACAATCTGCACTGACAGTTTTTTTTTCCTTATCCATAAACAAATGATAAAAAAAATAAACGGTGAATAATGGCTCACATGTTTACCAACCCCTTCTGAGCTGACACTCACATGGACAGGCAGGAGAGAAGTTCCTTCCTGGTCTGTTTAACTTTTATTGTTGCAGAGAAGGTAAAACAGCACTTATCCAGGAACACTTAAAGAGCTTCACACACTAAAGTCATGAGGTTGCTATAAAGATCAGCACTACTTTGATTGGAAAGGAGCAGAGGAGCAAAATCACATGTTGACCAGTATGGAAAAATGTGAATGTGCAGTAAATAGTCAGGGTACGACATTGCAAACTGAACTGAACACTGCTCCCCTCCCACTGTTGGGGAGCTCAGGAAAGATGTGAAGATGAACAGAGCTTGTAAGTTTGAATTTCACTTTATTTTCACTCTCATATTGTATCAGCATTTAATATTTATTTTTATTTTAACCACAACCATGACTTTCCTCCAGTGATAAGCAAATAACTGAGATCAAGCAACTGAGATCCAAAATGGCTGCTAAATGAACCTGGTGTGAGAATCTTTTCTCAAATTTCAAAAAAGAGGTAATACCCATAATGAAAGATGGAAATTAATATTCAACTAACATGACTGATCAGCTGTGTGTGCTCTGAGAAAAGAAGCTTTTTTCTGCAATTGGTATCTATCACAATATTCCCATAATAAGGAAAATATTCTGGGTAGTGTGGATGGACAAGGAGACATAAATATTCCTTGATCTCTTCCATGAAAGAAAAAAAAATCACAGCCATCCATCTCAGGTTCGCAACCTTCTCTTTTTCATATATTTTGCAGAATTTTACAGAGTTTGCTTTAAATTCACTTGACAAAAACAAAAATATGACTAGACTGTGGTGATGGACTGTATTTGAGCACAGCAATCGTTATTATGGGGCTACCCACTGCAGCTGCAGAAGTTTCATTGTATCTCAAGGAAGAGAGAGGAAGGGAAGCCAGCGGTTCTCACTGCCTGGATGGTAATACCTTCTGAACAATATCCTCTTATCACCTGCTGTGTAAGTTGACCAATGGGACAAACTCCCAAAAAGGTTGTTGTTCTCCTGAAGGTTGGAAAGGGAGCTTTATAATTGGAGAGTTGCCGGTTGAAATTCCCAGACCTGCCACCAGGACAGCAGGCATAAATGATTGATGCCCTCATGCATTGCCAGCTAAGGTCAGGCCACTCCTGGGCAGCTGCTGCAGCAGGGACTACTGTGTTTTTATAAAAAAGCAAAATATAAAGTCCTGAATTGTTTGTTTGGATGGGGACAAATTTAATGTGCTGCATTTGACACCTTTAGCTTTTTAGAAAGACTGTGTACAAAAACTCCCAAAGTTACAGATGCCGGTGAAAAACAGGCTAGCTAGACCACTTTGTCCTGCAAGCAAGAGTCAACAAAACAGATGTGTTTAAAGTAAAACACTATGTGTTAATTTTCACACACCAGCATGTCTAATATCAATTTAAGGTCAACATATTTTGTGTTGCTCTCAACACAATCATTGTGTAAGCACATTTAACACATGCAGACTGGATTTTTTGTGTTATAATACAAATAAGGCAGAAGAGTTTGTAGGATATTGACACATTCTTTATGAGTGTGTGCAACAGGATGTAGGACAGCAGAGTTAGCACTACTGCTAGCAAGATATTCTGCCCGGCTGTTTGTCTGTGCAGCTATCATTATATATTTATTGTGCAAAGAGCTTCCTGACTTTGGGTTTGCTGATATTAAATTACATTTTTAATATTACGATGGAAGTATTTCCTTAGAAGTATTTTTTTCATAGAAAAATCTGTATGGTGGCCCTGAGGTGCAAAACAGCAAATTGCAAAACACAACAAATCACAAATCATGAATCTGATTCAGACACACTGATTGATCTTTTCCTGCTTTGTAGTTTATGTTTTGCTGTTGTTGTTCTTTTCTATTTTGTTAATTTGATAAGCAGTTGAGTTTTTCCTTTTGTCACTGTGTTCCAAGATTTGTTGTTATGTTTTGTGATCAGCTGTTGCATTTCAAGATTTGTCAATGTGTTTGCACTACAGGTGGCCACCGTCCACTGCATTTAGCTGTTTCCTTTTCACTGTAAAACTGGAGTCAGATTAATAAGTTATGACTCTTTCTCAAAACTAAACAAAGGTAGCAAAACAGAGAAAGGTTGGTTAACAAATGTTTCATATTTTTGTACAACACAGAGTTCAGTGTTTTTGAAACCAGCCTACTGATGACTGGCAGTATTGACACCTACCGGTCACAGCGGTACATTGATAGTCTCTGGAGCTGGAAAATTTTTTTTTTACTTGGCAAATCAGAGGAATTCTGGAATAAACAGTAAACCACAGTGTTGATGGCAGGTAGATCATGAGGGTTAATACAACAGCTGAAAACAAAGACCAAAAGAGGAAAGATTTTTCTCCTGAGGTAGTTTAATTTGTCTACAACCTCTCCTCGTTTTCTCTCCTTGCTGAGAATGGGAAAGCAAGAACTCATGAGTCATACCTCCATTATCCATCCATCCATCCATGCATGCGCACCATCCATCTTGCTCCACGTACATAAACTTTGTCTCCTTGTCTCTTAGGCCATCTTTCTCTTCTTCTCCCCTCTGTGAGCCTCTCTCCGCTGTCTCCGAAAATCCAATTAGTTAGAGCTAAATCCTTACTCTGCAGGACTACTGAGACGAGAGAGAGAGAGACAGACAGGGAGAGAGGGATGGGAAACACTGCCAGCAGAAACCCTTAACCAGAATTTTCTCAACCTTAGCTTGTCTCCTGTGGTTTGACAATGGAGAACAGAGGAAAGGAAACATGGATGTAAAAAGAAAGGAAGAAAAGAGAAGCGGTTACTGGCAGAATCCCTCGGCATAAACCCTCTGCCCACAGATTTCACTCTCTCTGTTATTCTGCGGGGTACAATACTAGAGACAGATCACACAAAATAATATTTTGAAACAGTATTTTATAATTGGATTTGGACCAAGATATTTTCATGTTGAAATTATAAGTAATATTTGGCGTCCATGGATACAGGAACAAATAGCAGTAAGGAGCTCTTGATGCTGACACTTACTGCGGACATTATTTTGCATAGTGGAATCAATACTATTTTTTTTAATAAAAAAAAATCACAATCCTCAAAATCTCTATTCGGAAACTGTTTTACACACAGGAGCTCTTTCACAGACATCTGCCTTCTTAGGTTATTATTTATACTGCAGCTAAGCTTTACATACAGTAGCTCACCCTCATACTCTTCATGATAAAATGCAGTTGGCTCCCTCTGATGAGAATAACATTAAACAACAGTAGAAATGAAACATTCTGAAATGTCTGATTCTTTTCAGGTTTTGAAAGTGGTAATACAATCAAACCTAAACTGGATTAAAAAGTAATGACATGATTGCATGTGAATCATTGATGCACAATGAGCCATTTTTTTTGCTAGTGGTGATTTTTCTTTTTAAACAAGCCTCTTGTATTGTTGTGCATGATTTTTGATTAGGACAGTAGAAATTTAGTAGCCTATGATAAGTAAAAAAATACTTTACTAGATCAAATATTTGAAGCTCAGTAATTACATTTGAAAGTTCTGTGCTTGTAAAATGGTCAATTCTTCATCATCAAATAACACTACTCTTCATTTTAGGGTCATACGCCCTGAAATATGAAAGTAACTCACACCTTTTTTGTTTTAATGACAGCTAAGATGAATATAACATCACTATTGATGGAGTAAAGAAGAAAATTGAAATGTCAGCACTATAATGTGTAATCAGTTGAGCAAGGATATAACTTAATTCTCCTGAAATTATCAACTGGAGACCAAACTTATAGAGTAAACCAACATAAGCATCAATGTTTTTCAAAGACCCAAACAACCTTTTATGAACACCACATAAACAACTATGCACATGGGGCTGATTCCACATGGCCGTGTGGTTGTTTGTAAACCATCTTGGAGGTTGTTCATGGGATCTTTTTCAGAGAAAGGGCAGCACTTTCAAAAAATAATTGGCAGGTGATCAGATCAACCATCTGTCCATTGCTATCCATCACAGGCTAAATTTAACCAATCAAATACTATGACGCAGTAGGATATTTTTATATTAAAATGCAGCGTTTGTTTGTGTCGGAGTTTTTTTTGATTAGACCTCACATGAAAATACTGGGAACAAACTGTCATATTTGGAAACTAGACCTCTGATCATCACCTGCCTTGGCTCTATTTTTTGTTCATTGAAGTTTGTCAGAGTTTGTCTTTTCTCATGGGATTCTATTAAAAAAGTCTCACACTTGTTAATCAAGAAATTTACAATAAAACATAAATACATTCTTATTGGATACATGTTAAAATACAAGTCACATTTAACTTCAAAAAAGGAATATCACACCGAAAAACTTCTTTAATCAGCTCAGTTTTAGCTTCTGTGAAAACCACAGTGTCATATATTACTAAGAATTTATCTATCAAATCATTTAGATTTGAAAAAAAAAGAAAAGAATAAAAAACGTAATCTGTCTTCATGATCAAGGGGCTCGAGGTTCACACATAGATAGAAAAAACACAAATCAACTGAGCACTGGGAGATGATGGTGATAATAGTCTGAGAATAAAGGAACCAGCCACCTTGTTAATAGCAGCAATTGCGACAGTGTGCAGGAATGAGAAGGCTGAAACCCGAGTACATGGAGACCGCTGCCTTCTCTATTTGCCAGTAATTGCACATATAGAGAACAAAGACATTTTCCAGACTGTTTAGCTTAAAAGCTCAATCATCAGTCCTCACTTATTACCTCACCTGAACATATACAATATTGTGCATTTATGTTCTCAAACAGATATAGACTTTCTGATTTGTTTCTATTTTTTTAGCACAAAGTAGCCATTACCACTGAATTCTGCAGTGCACTTTCCACAGATTTCTTGTCAGTCAGCCTGCGCTCTTCATGTATTCATGATCTTTGATCTTTTAGGTTCATTTCACCGGCAGAGGAATTCAGGCACTGAAGCTCAGTATTTCAGAACTTCACTCCAGCCTGATGGACACTTACACAAGCTGTGTTTTAGCCCTCAAATAAAAGGATCATGGGATCAGGCAAATGCTCAGGTCTTCCTCATCCACCAGTGGACCTTCAGAAGCCTCATTAATATTAAAACACGCACACACTGTCATCTCTCTGTACATGTCATATTCCTAGATTTGCTTGGTTTTACAGACCATGAAAGTTTGTACTTTGCATTCTCTGAATATGCATTTTTTCCCCTTATTCTGCTCCATTAATTAATTTTTTGGGGGGATTTTTTCGGACGACACACAGTAGAAAGGAAATAATCCTCATGAGCACAGCGTATGGGAACACATCAAACATGATGTATGAGACTATCAGTTTAATGCGAACAGATCTCAGAAAGCATCATCCTTAACCGTCCCCAAGCTGTAGCGTATCTCAAGCACATCCAATCTCCTAATTAAGCAAAGATGTTGTAATGTTTCTAAAGGTTCTTCCTTTTCTCTCTTGACTTAAAAATATTATATGGGATTCAGTATTTTTTCTCATCGGAACCTTACATACTGGGACAAACTATTAACTGTACAGTCATGAAAGATTAAGACAATTATTCTTAATCAGCATTGAACAGACAACATGATCAGAGCTGAACAGAGCCAGCCGGCTAATATGCTAAGTAGCTGATAACCAGCTATCTGGCAAACTCTCTATTTCCCACAGGGGATGATGAGTTAATTGCAGAGTTTTCCCTGAAATTCACAAGTTTAGGGAAGAAAAAATGGATTCAGAATACTCTGGCAGCGTTCATATCAGCTGGAAAACTCACGCAGCTTAGCACATACATAGAGAGTAAACTCGACAGAAGCAACAAAGATGTTCCTCCACCGCTGAGGCTTCTCAGTAAATCCTTCTTTTTCCTTGTCTGAAAGTGCATTATGGGTCAGTGTACAAAGCTTTTGCATGTAAGGTAATCCTGTCAAAATGTCTCTGCTAGTGCTGACTTCCTAGTGGAGGCCTGACAACACAGGGAGAGAGAGAAGTAATCTATTCAACATAGAGAGTTAAGGCTTGTTCAATATGAAATGATCCACTCTGAATACACATGCTACTGATGGCTGCCTAAGTGAAAATATCATAATCTTATAACTCCTGCTGCTTCAGTTTTTACAACCTGTTCCTTGTGCTGGGAATATTTCATCAGCCTTGACACAAACAATTGCTCATTACACTGCAAGTTATCAGGATGTTACTAAAACTGCTACATTTTATGAGATTAATACATCAAGTTGGAGTGATTATGAAACTGTTCTTTTTACATGCTGATTTAATTGTCATTTTGTTTGTTCTTCTGCAGGGATAACTTTATCTTCATGTATGTGTGTTTGGAATGCTCATATCTGTCATTTGTGGTGTGTGTTTCTGAACTGTTTAAGACGTTGAAATTTTAAGGGTGTGACAACAAATACCTGTCATTGATAAACAAAGACTTCATCACAAAAAACTTAAATTTGGGTAGTGTACAGCCTTAACTAATGTACTGAAGAATTAAATTATCCTCTATGTTAACAAAGGTCTGTCCTACCCCCTAAACTATAGAATGTACTGAAAACCCCTGGATGACATTAAAAGTAAAAGAGGGGTTGTCACAAAACTTGCAGATAATGCACTACAAGAGAGCAGAAATTCAAATAAAAGTGTCACGTAGTAACTATTTTAATCCTCTGAGTTAAAGTTGACTTAAAATAAATAAATGAATAATGAACAAAAAAACAATTTGCAAATGCAAGTTGGTCATGTACCTCCTCTTAAAGGTTTCAAACGGGCATTAATAAAGAGAACTGACCAAACTCCCCATTGACACAATTGGCTAGCCATACAACCAACCAGAGCAATATCACGTTAAATAAATGGGAGAGGGGCAAGACTTGTCTGCTGGAGCAAATAAACCATAAGCATGGAAGATTCAACCTGCTCCAAAGCTAAGTTCTTCCAGCTCCGAGGCCTCATTTACGCTAACCAAAGAGTGACTGACCAGCATGCCAGCAAGCTTGTTGTGCCGACCTCAGGACAGAGATGGTTTGGTACAAATGAACAAACTGTTCAAGCCCAACCAAATAGAAACTAAAATTAGATTGTTTGGTGTTTAAAGACCAAGATTTAACTTAAAACCAATGATGACTGGAATAGAAGATGCTACGCCAATAAATTCACTCATTTGATGTATAATAGAACAAAGCACTTCAGCACTCTTAGCATGATGTAAACAGGGTAAGTTTCTAGGCAAGTGTGTTTCTTTTTTGTTGCCTCCAGCAGGGGACATACCCCACTAAAACACCAACACAGTCCATCACCATCCTAACAGCTTGTGGATTAGAGTCAAGCCCTTCTACTGGGAGCTAGTTAATACTTGTTTCAGCAGGGTGAATTAGATTTTATGTACCTATCTCACTGTACAGACACAGCTAGCTGGCAGAAAGAGTTGGAGATAAAGTAAAGGAAGAGGGGAAGACAGAGGCAGCTAGTCTTTGAACCATGGATGATGAGCTTTTTAAGAGACTCGCAGACGGACAGAGAGAGACAGTTTGCCGGCCTGACAGACAGAGTCACAAGGGGCAGATCCTGCTGTCTGATTGCAGCTTGCAACCAGCCACTGATAGGAACGAGAGAGAGTGAAAGAGTGAAGCACTGAGAGGAAAGAGGGAATGATAGCAAGGATAAAACAAAAGAGAGAAGGGAAAAGAAGAGACTAGTCTAGTCTGTAGAAAGAGAGATAGGGGGTTTGCCTGAAAGATAGTGATGAAGAGAGACGCAGAGAGAGACAGACAGAGTGGAGGAGACAGTTGTAATTACACAGATAAATACATGGGTTCAGTCTGTCTGAGTCAGACCTTCCCCACTGTGTGCAGCTATGGCTGCTGCTGTGTGTGTGTGTGTTTGCGTATTATGTGTGTTTCTGGACACTGCAGGATGGACATAGGGAAGAGACAGAAAGAAAGAGAGGTAGAAAATCTGTGAATGTGGTGATCTTACTACATAGTAAACCTGAGACTGAGGCAATGACAGTTAAGAGCTTCTCATCTAATTGGGCAATTTCACTTACAAGAAAAGAACTATTCAGCAGGGGATTTTTAAATAAATTGACTCTCTATATTGTAAGACAAAAATGCTCTACCATTTGATTATGGCACAATGGAGTGGTGCAGGAATGGGTCAGAAAATGCAGAAATAAGTAAGCGATGTTTGGCATTGATTCCCTTGTCTAAAAGTCAATGCGTTTTAAAAAAAAAGGTTTTTGTAAGATTGCTGAAATTAAGTCTGTAGTTAACACAAGTTTGTTCTTTGACATAAGTGTGTCAGTAAATACCCCACTTGGGATTTTTGAGGTTTTTACATATCTTGGAAAAAAGATGGTTGTTAACAAGTGGCTAAATCAGACTAATGAGGTTGTCTGGATGTTGGGAAATATCGTCATGCTGGACATGGTAGCTAATATACATACAGATGTTTATAATCAAGACATCATTGATTATTATAATGTCAAACTTCCAACTTGTTGGCTTATCAAGCTTTAGCATGGGCACAGCATAATGGAGCAGGAAGCTTAATGATGGTGACACTGAATCATGCATCCATGGCTTAGCTCATTTATAGCCTAATGTTAACATTTTACCTGTAGCAATTTTATTTATGCTTTAGAAGTCATAGTAGTGGTTTTAATCTGTAAGGACTGTATTGTTAGGAAATGTTTTAAATGTCCTTTAATAATAACTTTTGTTTGCCACAAAGCTTAATTTCTTAAAATCCCAGTGGTATTTTGTCAGAGGACCCCTGGTGATACTAACTTCTTGTTATACAAAAATACAATGTCTCTGAGGCACTCTGTACCATCTGGCAAAACCAGGAAGAATACTCCAGACTGCTTTTCCTTCACTGCTTTTGTGTCTAAGCAAGCAGAGTTTTCAGACATTTTTGAACCCAACAGTTCTAGGAGCTCCCTGAGAAGAACTGCCTACTGGGTATTCAGAAGAACTAAACACCTTTAAGGGCTTTTACTGTTGGACTTAGCACAAACAATAGGAACTTACTGTAGCAACGTAGGCCAGCCGGTTAGTTTGGTATACTATTGTCATTTCTGTGCAATATATGAGAAAAACTACAACAGCAAAAAATGAAGGCTACTGCATTTCTGCTGCACCGTTTAGTTTATAATCTTACAGTAATGTACCAAGCTAATTTACTAAACACTTTAAGTCTCACAGAGGTTAAGAGTTTCATCTTGTGAATGCAGCTGATAGGTTCTTAAAAATGGCGGTCAGTAGTGTTGGCTCCTGAGATAAGCCAATCAGCATACACTTTCATCACTCAAAGTTCCTCTGGTGCTGTGAAGGTTCCTACACTGAAGTTGGAGCTGAAGAAGTCCCTCAAAACAGAGTACTGAGACCTACGACCATTCACAAGTTTCCCAAATGGTAATTTACATTTTAACTTGAGTCTTTTTTTATCAATGTGTTGTACATTTTACTTAAATGTAGACACTCAGGACTCTGAACTTATCTGGACACACATTTGTCACTGTCATTTTAACTTTGCTTTGTCTACACCAACTTTTGAGAGAAACACCTCACTCTTGAGTGGCCAGTGCTTCAGTCTGGTCTCCAGCTGTTAACTTTGTTTAAGGTTGTTAAAAGTGGGTTTATTAGACTTTTTACTGAAAACATCTGCCTGCTGTGGCTGAAAAAAGATCACGAGGTTGAAAACTAAAACACTGTGGTAACAGGGGGAGCTGACTGGTCTGCAGAGTTGGTTAATATAATTGGGTTCATACAAGCATCCACGTTAACCTTATCCACGGTAATATGATCCTTTGCTAATAAACTTATGTCTCTGTTCAGTTACAGTGAATCCAAAAGATGCATGGTATCACATTTTGTTGTATATTTGCTTTCTGCCTCAGTATTTTAATGATCAACTAATAGCCATACAGCCACGATAAGCACCTTATGTGTGGTTGGAACAAGAACAGATGCCAATTTTAGCAGATTTTGATGAGCAGATATTTACAGGTAAACATTACCATGCCAGACGAAGTCCTTGGCACAGAAGAAGATGATTTATTTTTTTTATGTCTGCAGAACTGCTGGACATCGCTGATAATGTGACATGCTCCTGATTGGCTGTCTGACAGAGAGCATCTACAGACCTTTCACCATGTAACGAGTATTACTTAAAATTTAAGCTAGAAAAACACTAAAAGCACTTCTGTATCAAAGACATATAAAAAGTTTTAGTTTTTGCAATATGATTAAATCTGGGAGAAAGCTTGAGCTTTTGTTGGGCAGACCCAATTCGAGATATAACTTGCAGGAGAAAATATTCTTAGCAAGAAAGAGTTGCTGCAGCTGTGGTTTCAACCTTCTTGGGCCAGTGCACCCCTATCTATTATCCAGGCCCCTTGCTGCCCCCAATCAAATAAAATGTGGACAACTTGCCTTCACTGAATATTAAAGTTTATTATTATTCTGTTCTTGTCACTAAAAAGAGTGTCATTGAATGCCAAATAACAGATTTGATTTAACTGGACAGTTGGAATATCATTAGGCCCATCATTATTTTCCCAGGGAGCAAGAAAGCCACGTGCACAGGGTGTGAAACTTACGGGCCTCTGTGGCAGGTCACTGAATATTTTTACCGGCCATTCTCCTTTTTTTTTAAATCTGTCACTTCTACGGCTACTGGAACAAAAAGCAGAGGGATGTGTGAACAAAAATAGTATAATACGTCTACTTATCTTATTTTTCTTTTCATCTTAAGATGTTCTTGGAGCAGGTTTTCAGTATATACAATTTTTTGGTTTTTACTTATTAGTCCACTGATAAATGTTTCTGTAAATTTATTATCATATACAGGCCTTTATCTTACAACATTACAACATTGTGTATGGACAGAAATAAAGATTAATAATTAAAAATGATGAATGGCCTATTATGTAGATAGTATTGTATCTGAAAAATAGATGACTTTGGTCACTTGTGGTGAATGAGCAAAACTACCTCCTGCCTCTGCTCTGCTGCACAGATCAAACCTGTGGGTGAGTGCTGACGACTTCCACCGGACCAGAATGAAGGGCTGTCAACACCAAGAAGTAAAGCTACTACAGTTTTAAAAATCATTTCGACTCCAGTGTATGGCTGAGTTGACACTACAACTATAACGATAACGACAGCGGCTAATGATATCATTTGGATCACTTCCAGAGCGATTCCATAAATGACAGATACACTGACAGATAATCAGAATCCACCCTACTTAAACACCATATTCAACTTGGTGGACGACATAGCAGAAAAGCTAATCACTGAAGTTCAAATAACCCTCCCCCGTTTGATAAGACAAACAGCCTCCATATAGACGCCCTAAAGAAGAAAGATATATTGGATCAGGTTGGATAAGATTTTGTCTTCACCAGTGTCCTCTTTGACCATCACCAGAATATCAGCAAACTGATGCTGACTTATACAAAAGTATGAAAGAAACTTGTCTTCAAATGATGACAGCTCTCATAACAGTGTTTAATTCTCCTGATTGCTGTTGTCTTTGAATAATTTCATGAACCTGTATCCATCTAGTTCTGTTTCTTCCCAACTTCTTTTGCAATGTACAGCAGCAGCAGGTCATCTGCGTTCATTTTCCTGGAGTGAGCAGTGAGTGCTCTGCTCTGTTCGACAGAATGTTGTTGTTCATTACTGACAATGGTTGTTATAGCTACGATTGCAGTTATAGTTCTTGGTGTAGATGATCTTTAACTTTATTTTCTTGAAACATGAACAATGTTGCACTAGAGTTTTAAGTGTTGATGGATGATATGTAAATATGATGGAATGTTAGATTTATATCGCAAAGGTTTACAATGTATTTTACATGAAAGGGAAAGGCCAGTTACCATTTTCCTAAACTGACAAAGGAAACACAGTTTTATAGGTGATACTCTGACATCCTCAAGAACACCTAAAGCCCCCTTTCAAAAATATTGCTTCCAGCACCCCAACATTCTCTGAATACTTCTTGAGGGTTAGTACAGCTCCCAATAAAAAACACCACACCACAGTATCCTTGACAGGAATTGCCTCCTTAGTGCACTGTTACTTGGCAATAAGGAGAGACACGGGGAGTGAGATGGCAATCAGAGGAGTGATTTACTTGATGGAAGATGGAGGTACTTTTTATACAGATCTTTTTAAAAAAAATATAAAGGAAACATCTTGAGAATTCTAGATAAAGGGCACAGACAATAAGCATAAATGTAAAGTGGAAATCCATTTTGTGAAATGTGCAGGCAACTTTAAATAGGTTGGTATTTAATAAGAAAACAATGAACTGAAAAAGTGCAAAAACCTTTTTTTTACTTGATTTTTTTCCATGGGCTGTACAGCATCTGAATTTACAGTCAATGTACAGAGTTAACGGATCTTTAAGTCAAGGATGCCACAGCAGACTCAGTGACCTTCACATTTATTAGAGATGTATGTACATTTGTGCATAAAAATGCTTCACACTGGCCATGGACATGTTCTCAGTAGGCGTCCTTTTTGAAAATATGTTTGCTGTTAAATTACACTAACTTTTTGAATTTGCTTTTTGTTGGTTTGGAAATCAAAAAGGACTCAGTTATTTTTTCTTAAATCTTGTTTTGTTAGCAAATAATCAGTTTGTTTTGGGAATGACTTATTGTTCATTCACTAGCATATTACTATCATATTACTGCTCTTTTTGCACTGCAGCTACTTGCTAAATGATACCACATCAAGGTTTCTACCACTGTTAGTCTTCTCTGCTCCCCAGGTTCTGTTGGGTTGCCAACATTTTGAAACAAATCTAATCACTCAACCTTTTTCAAATCTTTAACTCACAAGAATCTTTACCTCAGACCTGACATTTAATGGGTGACACCACGACAGTCTCTCCTTCGCTTCGTCTTACTAATGTCTTCTCTCTTTTCCTCTGTTTTCATTTCTTACCATTGCAATTCTTATCTTTCTCTTTGTGTAGGCTCCTCACATTTTGTATCTGCTTTAACCTTGCTCCTTCTTCCCATCCCATCCTTTCTACCTGCCCTTCTCTAAGTACTATTTCTTCCCCTTTTCTCTCTATCTTTTTATCTTTCTCTTTTACTCTTTCTTGTCTGTCTTCTCTTTCTTTTCCCCTTTTCAGCCTCTCGATCAAAACCTTTCCCTTTCTCTCTCTCTATTCATCCATCTCTCCTTGCCCTTTTTTCCCCCTCCGTATCTTTTTCTCTCTGCTTCTTCGTTGCCCTTTGGCTCTTTTCATCCCTCTTGTCATCTATCTTGCTGCATTTGTTAGGAGAGATGATTTTATGATCATACAGTTCCCCTCCCTCCCAAGGCATGTGATCAAACAATACCAGTTCAATCCAATAAGATGGAATCCTGAACCAACTGTGTGTTTAAAGCCAGCAATGTGCTGAGCACCTTTGGCATCCACAGGGGGCTTCCTTGGTGTGTGTGTGTGCAGCCACGCTTTCTAAGAGTGAGGGAGAAAGCAGGGAAAGACTGTGTGTGTGTGTGTGTGTGTGTGTGTGTGTGTGTGTGTGTGTGTGAGAGAGAGAGAGAGAGAGAGGGGAGAGATAAAATCGCAAAAAGGGAGAAAAGATAGTGAACCAAATGAAAGGAGAAAATGTCAAATCTCCTATCTGAATTAAGATAGAAAGCACAGCGTGATTGGCTGTGTCGCCTAGTCGCCTCAGCTCGCTCGCCTGAGCCCATTGAAATGGGGATGATCCATAGGCTTTGTTCTGTGCTGCTGTATACAAGCTCACGGGCATGCGGGCCACTCTCCTCTCAGTACCTGTGGCTCCACCGGCTGCAGTTACACACAGCAACCACAGGAGAGCAATAGTGTCAAATCCATGAGCATGAGAAAGCTGCAGGTCTATGGACTGCTGGAGTCACTGCAAGTTAAAACAGAGCCAGTGAGAGACAAAGTAAATCTAAATATAGAGCATGTACGCTCATTCAGTGGAAGGCTACTAATTACTTTTTGAAAAGTAATTAGGCTCAAATGCCAGACAAGAAATCTGTAAATGCGTCTTGATCCTTCAACTACTGCCTTAGTGCCCTGAAGCCAAGTACAAACAGTACAAACTAGTCAGGTTTTGAATTCTGATTTATATAATACAATGTTGATTTTTTTTCTGTGTCTTATATGCTGTATGTTATAACTGCTATTTGCTTTAAACCAATAAAATTCATCAGGTTTTCCACGAAGAACCTTTCAGACCTTTCGACGTGTCACAGCAGGACAGGCACAGGTGGACCCAATAACATTAATTAGGGCTCCACTCACATTTAAGTGTCAGTTCGGCCAAGCCGGTGAGCCAGCATGAATAATAGAAGAAAGCAGTGAAGCTGGCATGCCAGAATATAATGCAGCCATGATTAAAATGAGTGGTTACACCTGGGCTTTTTCTGCTATGATGTGGCAGGATGGTCGCTGCGAGAAAGCTAGGAATTCATGCCTTCTTATTTCTATAAAGAAGCCAAACTGTGTAAAATTCAGCAAAATGATTATAATTTCAATACCACGATTGTTCGCCTAATGAGAAGTTATTCATATTTTTTTTAATAGAGGGAAGATGTGAAGACTGGTAGAATTCAAGGAACTTAAGAAATCAGTCTGTGTTTAGCCTAGCTTAGCACTGAGATTGAAAAAAAGGAGAACAGCCCCTCATTTAGAAAAAAAATATTTTTATACTTTTGTTGCATTTGAGAAAAAACAGTCTCGCCTTATGAAACCAGGGAACATGTCAAAAGGTGAAAGTTTGAGTTTATTAACTAAAGCTCAGAACTTGTGCTAAAGCTGCTGATGTTCCACACGCATACTGATGGACAGAACAGGTGTTTGTTTCAGCAGGTCGCTCTTGTCCAACCAAAACTGAGCATTTTTGCATTTCAGTTGGAGCAGAGAAAAGAATTGAGTATTGGCATTAGTTTCTTATAATAAATAACCAGATAAAAAACCCTAATTAAGTATTATCAGAATAGTGTGTGGACTCAACAGAAGGGTTTTCTAACTGAGGGGTGTCTGCCTTGAGCACCAGCAGGATAAACTCCCCCCACAGAGTCCAGACACTGTTCTGGTGGCTGATGAGACTGAAAGGCTAATAAAAATGATGAAACCAATGAATCTGTGGAGACCGATGGGGGCCGTGCGGTGGAGGGGTGCATACAACAGAAGTGTGATTGAACTAAAGCTGAAGAGGTAAAGACAGCAGCTGAATGATAGGCTGACAATGTATGTGTGTGGCTGTGCTGCTGGACAGATTTGACCAGCTGATGAGAGCAGCTGATGTCTCATTTAACAACCTCCGGCCATGACAGTGAGGAGATTAAGAGTGTGCATGCATGAAAGGAGTAAATGGTAAAAGAAATAACTGCAGGTGAAGGAATGCAAAGCAGCAATTATCCACGCTGAAATTTTAGCTTCAACCTCACATCTGTTTGTGAATAGTGTAAAACAAAGTCCATGCAACATGTTAATACGAAGGACTGGTTCATGTTTATATTTTTAGCCAGGCTAACCATCTCAGAGTTAGAGGACAGGTTCGAAGGTTTTGCCTAAATGTTGAAATATTGCTTTAAAACAGAAAATCAGCAGGATATTAACGTACCATTTTATTAAAAACCCAAACCACAGTAACGTATAAATGCCTTGGATAACTATTTTTCAACAGAATGGCAATATTCAAGGCAAGGAGGTATCACTCATTAACAAATATTAAACTAGTAATGCAAACAAAAACCCTCCCAAACATCTTAAGAACAACACATTAAATTGGCTGAGTGAATAGGAGATCCAGTTATTACTTGTTTTCTATGTTAGTATGCATTTACATAGCAACAACATAACAGAGGCAATTTCTCTGCAAGTGTACAATTAATTAGTTGTTAAATCTTCTGTTTGCTCTACTCCACCAATTATATTCTATTTATCTTAAACGATTCTGCATTGTAGTGAGCGTCTCCTGCTCTCTGACAGTGTCCATGTTGTACCAACACAGGCCACTGGCTTCTTTTTTTTCTTCTCCTGGCAGCAAAATTGCTGATGAGTCTGACTGTATTTTTTTTCTGTCGGCATGCCCTGCAGTCTGTTTTTTTGGCACTTGGTCTAAATTGTAAATCAATGGGGAAACCCAGGTAGCAGGTTTCATTTCCACTGCTGTGTGAGGTGATGGAGGTGAGGGAATGCTGTCTTGATGTGTGCATGGAGAGGTGAAGATAATGTGCGCGCACACACACACATTTCTATACTTCTGAGGACCCTCATTGACATTTAGCGTGCTTCTTACCCAGACATATCATGAACCATCACATATAAATGTCTAAAGCAAACCATAACTCTTAATGTAACCTAAATCTAATTTTAAGCCTGACTCTTTAAACCAAGTCGTAATCTTCTCACTCTTTTGGTTGAAAACCTGATCCAGTCCTCACTATGCAAGTGTGCATACACACACACACACACATATATTTATAAACCAAGCCATTCTCACTCCCGGTTCCAGTATAGAAGGTGGTCAGACTCCTTGTGACACTTTTTAAAGCAGGAGGTTCCCCTTTGGCGTCTGTTTGTGATGCACAAGGCTTTCAACTCACTTCAATGCACACCCATCTGGTCACACACAGGACTTTTATCAACAAGAATGTGGGTCAGGCCCCTGTAAAAGCAGAAGTCACAGATCTCGAACCTTAAATTTGTGATTAAAACAGCGTTGTTGTAGACAGACGCTTTAAAAAAGTGATGCCAAGGGGGTCCTGACCAGCTTTAATATGTGATGAGTTGAGAGTGACAATGTGTTGCTTATACACACACACTCATATAACCTTACAATTTTTAACAATACACATGCTCTCAATGAGAACTTAGCTTTCTTACCTATGGCTAGGTTATATTCACTCGCAAAACCTTTCACAGTTCAAGCTCATTCTTCCCAAGATCTTATAGAGACCCTGTGTGATTCAAATCACAGCCTCTGTAAAGTTTCATCTGAAAATAGGATTTATAAGCATCACTGCCGGAGGCAATTTCAATAATGGGCACCTCCACAGCAGGGGAACTTCTCTTCAAGGAGCTGAAAGAAATTTTTCTATTGATTGATTAGGTTATACAGTAGGATACTTTGGCACGTGGCGCATTGTTCATGAGGTTCATTTGGTTTCTTTTCAGGTAGTTTGACATATTTAGCTCACGCTCCTGTCCTCACTCATACAAAAAGGGAGCAGCTCTGGAGGTCGGTGACTTGTTAAAGACATTCTGGCATTTATAGAAGGAGAAGAGTGAGGTAGAATTCACAACTATATCACGATCAAATTCAGCAAGGATTTTAATAGGTAATACACACACACATTCATATCTATTGGGGTTTAAAGTCTTGATGAACTCTAGTGGCTTAGAAGGTTAAAAATGCTACTGCAGCAGGGACTTTTGATCTGTCGTCTCTTCACTAGATTTATAAATAAAGGAAGACAAAGACTAAAAAAAGTACTCAAAAAACACTTATGTCAACAGCCTTGGTCTGAGGCAAAAAGCCTCAACTAATTTTACCTTCTTTCAATGCTTTTGGCTATTTCTCACCTCATTTTGTTAACTTTAATTAAACGCATTAATAAAAAACCTTTGAAATGTCATTTAGGGGGTAAAAAAAAGAGACTGATTAATATCAGTGGTGGATGGTTCTTACACAGCAAAAAACATATCTTAACTTTGTTTAAAATGGAAAACAAGAAATTTATTTAGAGTACAGTCTAGTGTAGCTGATAATCCAAACTCACTTGTACTGGGACTCACTGCCATTTTACATGGTTCTCATCAGCAGATTGAGATGCTCTGCTGCTTCAGTGCTGGAGCTACTGAGCAAGAGAATAACTTCTTCTTTTTGAGTTAAGAAAGATGTTATCTGTTTTCATTTAAACTGTCAAATTCAACCTGGCAACAGTATGTTACACTGAATATGAATTTAATATAACCACACCGTTTACAGTAAACATTCTTTTAACTAGATGAAGATGTCAGCATTCTCATGTGTAACCAGAGACGTGGTCGTCTGTTATCTTAAACAACAATAAATACAATATGTAAATAATATAAAATAACATAAATATCTCAGCCTTTTACCTTAATTAGGTTAGAAGTATCTAGATACTTTTGACCCAATGAATAGTGGACATATTATGCCCACTATCTCCTCAGCATTAAGCCATGTTAGCCTAAACAAACACAAATCGTTCAACGTATAGCATTTAGAGAAACTCCAAGCTGTCTATTGCAACCTGACAATATCAGTAACAATCAGTTCACAAAGTATAAGCAACGTTACTGTGTTAGACACTGGACAAATACTGAAATTTTCTCTTAGTATTACATTACAAGAGTTCAGGCTAACAGTTATAACTCACTCAAAACAAAGCAAACAATAACATAAGCTCCTTGTGTTGCACTCTGTGCCAATTAACTGGTTTATGAGAATCAATTAAGAACACAGCTATACAGTGGAGCTTTAGTTTGAAGTAGGCAAAACAACTGAAATTGCTAAATAATTAGCACACATTGTGATAAAAACAGCAACATTTTGTTCACACACACACACACACAGAAAGAAGGGGGGAACAGTGATAATTTCTTTGTCGACTCAGTCACTAAAAGAAGTAGTGCTGATGCATGAATCAGAGCTTGTCACAATATTAATTAGCAGTAGCAGCGGTAAGTGTGCAGCAGCTCAAGTCACTTTGGCCACTGTCCTGTCCTGATGTGGCTCCTGTCTTTATGTCTTACTGGAAACTGTGACATTTTGACAGTGAGAATCAAATCCAGTCCCCCTCCAGTGAAAGCCTGTTAAATGATTATCTCACATTCCCTTTGTCTCTAAGCTGTCTTATCCAGGCTCTCTGAGGATGGAAAGACCTCAGCTCTATTCTCTGTATGTGTGTTTCGCTGCATTCAGATATCTTTGTATTTGTGTTCGTGCACATGTGTTAACTTTCGTTTGAGGATCTTTCCTTTCTGTCCTCCTTTTTTGCTGGTGCATCGGTTTTAATGGGTGTGTTACAGAGGGAGCATATGTGTGTGTTTGTGTGTGTTATCTTCACCACCCTCACAAACCAGATAAGCCCCACTCAGTTAAAGGTTATGAATTAAACATGTGTTCTCTTGTTTATCTGTGTGTGTGTGTGAGTGTGTGTGTAAGTATGCACATGCACCTTATATATTCATAGTGCTTCGCTCGCAGAGTTTTAAGTCTTTATCACAGTTGACATATGCATTCCCTCGGCTTTTAAAGGTTGACCATGTGTCACTCAACAGACTTACTGCACTTCCTCATTCTGTGTGGTGTGTCTGGTTGTGTGTTTTACATTAAGCAGGTCAGTCATTCGGTAAGTGATTTCAGGGACTTGTATAGGCTGCTGACACCAGGCAGTGTTTTCGTCAGTTCCTTAACCTTTTCCACTCAAGCTGCAACCTCAAGTGAGAGTGTGAACTGGCGTTTAAACGGTTCACATCCACTGGATCAGCTGTGATCCACTGAAGGTATTGACTAAGCACAACTTATTAGAATTAAAATGTTTAATTTTTTCCCTTTTTTTGGACATGCTTAACATTTTTTGATTTGTGGGATTATTCACTAACAAATTCTCTAATGCACACAAGCATTTTTTCGCCTAATAGTTTTCTGCTGAAAGCTTTTCCATTTAGCTATTTCAAATGTTTAAGGGTTAAACAACATCTATTTATGTTTGAGTTCAGTCCTGTAGACTTTGCGCCTTTGATGGTAGGGACACAACATTTATTATATTTTTTCAATCGGTGTGTTGTCCGCTGTGTTTACTCAGACCTTCAATATGAGCTCTTTCCTGACTGTCAAAAGATGTAGCACATGTGTACACAGGAGACTGAAATCTAATGAAATATCAGCAGATACAGTGAGAGCAATGTTTGCAGAGCACCTCCATGCTCTCTACACTTGCTCTTATCATCATGTCCCACAGGATATATTGAGGGGGCTGCTGTGAAAACATGGGGGAAACTCCACCAAGGAAGTCCCTCATTGTAACTTCTATGTGTGATTTTTAATAGATGGCATCTTTAAGCTGAGGAGTGGATGGGGCACCAGGTTGGTAACTTTATGGTTGGATTTCTGCTTTTTGCCAAGTGAAATTTGCCAGCTTCATCGACTTGTGACCTGCAGCATGGACTGGAGTGGTTTGCGCCCAAATGTGAAGTGACTGGGATGAGACTTACCACCTCTAACTCTCAAGCTTTGGCACCCTGCATTGATAAAATGGTTTGTTGTTCCATTTAGATTGAGCGTTAGCTGCTGCCTCAAGTGAAGAAAAGCCAGAATCTTGGGGTCCTGCTATGAGACACTGTTCGATGGGTCATGAGAACAACAGACATATTAGTGCGGCATTAGTGGTAATGAAGGCAATGTATGAGACTTTCATGGTTGGAGTGAAACAAGGGGAAAGAGCTGTTACTATTTTGTTGAATGCTTTTTTTGTGCAACAAGATGTTTCACGTTTATAACTGATGCTTTGAACACAAAATAAGCCTCTGTTAATTAAATGTGTAAGCAAGACAACATGTGAAACTGACATGGTGGACCTCTGGGTCTATTACGCGCTTAGCATGATGGGGGTTGCAACCAATCACAGTCAGTGTCAAATTTAAAGAAATGAAATGAATAGGCAATCGAAGAGCAATCCATAGTCATTCACAACTCAAAATAAATACATAAAGTCTAATTAACACATCATGAAAGAAAAATAAAGATGTCAGATAGGTAGGGATGAAACAAGGCAGAGTCATTTTAAACTAAGAGGAAACATAAACAAGAAATGTTGAACAGAAGGGAGAGAGTTAAGTCACATCACACATCAATACACACTGATGAGAGTAAAAATCCATGTTGGTTGAATTCGAGTCTCCATTGGTCTCTGAAGACTTCACTGATCTTAAAGTCTGAACTTTACCCCCTTGGGCTGATATTGCCTCTCCATTAAACCTCCATCCCATCCCAATGATATCATTCTGTTTGTGCATGCTGGCTGCATCGTCTTACAAGGCAGACATGCAGGCTGATGAGATGACCACCCATGTGCTTCTGTATGCAGTCTTGTACGTGTAATGTACTGCCTGCAGATATCATGCTCTAATGGAATGACTGAATCTAAGATGTCTGCAGCCCTGCTGATAAACATCTCCTCTGTAGGCATCCTGACCGGCTTAGTCCTCACAAAGCAGGTTGCATCTTATCACAAATGATATGCTTTGTTGTGCTGCGAAGAAATCCATTTAACTTTCTATAATGTCTGACTTATGGCAAGACAATGTAAAATACAGGGTAAACTCTATATTTTCTGACAGTGTTTATGTTAATTAACCTCATGAATAAATGAATATAGTTAAGATTACACATTATTAAACTTGCCCTGCAGAAATGTTCTGGAGCAAAGCACTCTGTTCTAGACTCCAAGGCTGCTGCCTCTTATTTACTGCTCTCACACTGGAGTTCCTTCAAAGATGTTTAATCATCACAGTTTCATCATAAACACAATCTGTGAATTTGTTTCTATGTAGCCATCTCCTCCTTGCTTCTCCATCTCTATGTGAGTTTGTGTGTGTGTGTCCGTGTGTGTGCGTGTTTGTGTGAGTGTGCCAGAATTTGAGCTACTGCTGTTGTCCCCGGGGTAGACACAACAGATGGGTGAACAGATACACTGACACACACAGAGACACACACACATACACAATAAATGACTACCCCTGTGGCACTGTTGAGTGCCTAAATACCAATGTTGCTACACCTCCTGGTGCCACTCTGCAAGGTCAGTGCATTACACCTTATTACTCTCTTTCTGTCTCCCCTCAAGACACTGGAATATCCCAAGAGCCTTATGTAAGTGTACACAGTTTCTGCATAAAGTATATCTCCCATCATTCTTTTTCCATCTAATCTACATATAAAGCTAAACTGCACACTCATTCTCTTTGTGAAACCCACACACACACACACACACACACATTTCTGTACTATGGTACCAGATGGTGTCCCTCAACTAGTAAGGTGGCAAACCGAACCATTCCTCCACGTGGTTACCATGGGGACCCACCATCTCACACACACACACAGGGACACACACACATACACGCACATGGACACGGACACACACACTCGCACCAGATATACTGTGCCACTGGCTTAGTAAGGTCTTTGCTAGCTCTTTTTCCCCATGAATGCTAAATATGAGGACATGTGGCCTCAGCAGTAACAACTGAGAGACTGCAGGTTACGGGGCACATTCACATACAATATGTTCCTCTTACTGTGTATGTGATGATTTACACTGACATTCATTCATTCATTCATTCTCAACAGCCCATGTTAACCCTCCCCTACCTGCACCCTTAAGTTGTAACCCAGAAGAAATTTCCATCTAGCCAATGAAAGATGAACTCTGCTACTACCAAAAAATACTAATGTAAAAAGAGACCCCACCTCCCGAAATAATGCAACCATTAAAAGCATCAAAAATAGAGGTAAAATTCAAGAAAATCTTAGAAAATGTTTTTAAAAGCATGTTTACAACAAGAAGGTATCGAATAATAGTGTGAGAACAATGTGAAAGTGAAGGGAGGTCACCAGTATTGATGATCCTGCAGAAGAACGATCAGCTTTAAGGAGCCTCAAAATAAATTGAAGCTCAAATTTTAAGGAGTTTGGCTCAGAAATTAACATCAGGCAGCTGTTATCAGAAGAAAAAGCTCTACAAACCAGCTCTACATTACCTGCTCAATAAAGGACGACAGACAAACACAGTAACATAGTGGAACATTTAGCATCTAAAAAGCCTGACATGTCCCTCAGGAGTTGGTAGTGACCGAAAACAGATGTCTGCCGGACACAGTGATCTGTTTCTACCGTAAGTACAGTGAAACCACTTTAGCTCCATTATGCAGTTATAAAGTGATGTAGTAGAATGTACAATACAGGTGTTGTTGTATACAATGATAGATCATACCAGTCCAGACTGCAAGCTGGTTTTTAGTTGGTTTTGAGAACAAAAGAAATCCAAGGTTTCCAGCAGGCAATGAATTCTTGTCTATTCAGGCTTCTTTATGGAAAGGAATGTGTACAAAAACACAAACATTACAGCAGTTACCCTACAATACCAACTTGTACCTTAACTCGAACCTAATCTTAGCACCAGCTCTATATAGCCTGAACGTTAAAAGACTTCTTAAGATGTGCGGACAATTTTAAACATTAAGTTTTTACATTAAAACTTTGTGGTAAGGGTCTGTTTCGGTTTAGACATAAAAACTGATTGCTTAGAATTAGGAAAAGATCATGTTTAGCTTAAATTCCAGGTTTAAAGGATTGATTAGGAGTAGGAACAAAACAAACAAACACACAAACAAACAAACAGACACTTGGTTAGGGTCAGGATATGATCATTATTTTGCTAAACAAAGCTGGTTTAGTTGCCAGACACATGACAGCCAAAAATCTCATTGCCATCCCATTTTCTAGCAACATCTGGTTTTAGTTGCCATAAAAATGGGTTTGAAACTTTGAGGCATTGTTGCTGCAAACAGCACTGAAATCTCCTCTCTTTTCACATACATGACAACATCTGGATTTGGTTGATTTTGTCACTAAAAGTTGCCTAACTTTATTGAAAAGGTTGAACTTGGGTCTGCAGCTTGAAAGCCTAATCATGCCTCCATCATCCCCTCCAACCACTTGGTGAGAAAATTCTGTTCATGGGCCTACATAAAACGGAAACTATGTCACGGTGATGTATCCATGGAGATGCACAATTAATCAAACAACACTGCCAAACCAACAGAGCAATGGAGTTGACATCATAGTGTCAAGTAGACAATAATTCGCAAAAAAAAAAGAATCAACCCACTGTTTTTCTCTACCTCAACACATAACTGGTACAAAGGAGACAGCTTACGGTGAAAGATATAATGGCTGTGTGTGTGTGTGTGTGTGTGTGCGTGAGTTTGTACACGCATGTTTTCCTGTAGTATTACCATTTCTTTAAATCTTTCAACCCACATGGAAGGTATTGATGCGACACAGCATGATTTGACAGGTGTATGCATGTGTCCTTGTTTTGCAACTCTCCAGACTCTTTAGTGAGAATGAGACCACGCTCTGCCTGCAAACTAGGACTTCACACACCCACACATCCACACACATCTCCAAACATAGATGGGAGTACTGTCAGTGACACTCTAATATGAATTTTACATGTGTTTTGAGGGTGGGAAAGGCTTGTTTACTTCTGTAAGCAGCGGAGTTCAGCCTGTAGTTTCAGTTGTGATAGGTTGAGAAACTGTCAGAAATCGTATTTTTCCATCCTCACCTGAGATGTAGATGGTGAAATGCTTAAGAAGCTCAACACTCAGGGAGTAAATGACATTGTTTGATGGCAGTGTGTGCTCAAATCTTATTTTTCCAACTTCTCTCACAGACACATAAAAAAGTTTTCTCTCACAATCAAACAGAAAAGGGAACTATGCAGGAAAGGTTGCGTTCTGGTTCCGTCCTCTGTCTGTCAAAAATCCCCGGTGTAGAAACCAACCCACCCATGAGGCACTGCCACACAAACACACAGGGGCTCCAAGACATGTTCTTCAATTCAATTCAGAGCAAATTAAAAGAAAGCAATTTAAGAAAATGGGATTTTGTCTTTGTGATGGGACTCAAAGCGGACCATGCAGTGAGGACTAAGCTTTTAGGGCAAAATACATGCTGAGGCCCTGCACTGTTTTCTCACTCTCTACCTGAGTCTCTGTCTAATTAAAGATGTGTTTATTAAGGGAATGGACAGAGGGAGACAGGGAGAGAGGGAGACAGAAAATTAATGGCTAGTGTACTGTGGGATTAACAGACAGAATGGAGCGGGGGGGGGGCAGAGATAAAGTTCATCCCTTTGCAGATATGCAAGGGGTAATAGATCTGTAGATCTGTTTGTTGCCTCAGTAAGAAAGACATGAGTTATATTACTCTTACTACATGCACATTCATCTTTTTGATTGACCATGCAGAAAGTATAAAGTTAAAATTTTGGTATGTTTCTGTTTTGGCTTTTGTAAATTGCAAGTTAACACTCAATAGGAAATTGAACAACACTGGCCTTTTGGCATCCTGAGTCTACTACTTGGCTATTTTGACATCATCAGTGATGACGTCATTGCTGCTGTGCAACACTTTTTAGAGGTCCAAGATGCCAGATTTCATAAAAAGGGATCTGTATGATCCATGGGCTGGACTAAGTCAGTAATTCATGTCAACAGTCAACACAGAAGTGCGAATGTGTTGCTATTCAAGGTCTATTTTTGTATTTTTCACATTTTTTTAACCTGTTTTGTGTGTTTTACCATCAACACGCTGCGAAAGAACCAGGGTCAGGCTGAATAACAACCTCTTCCTTTCTCTTTGCTGCTTCCTTTTCAAATTTTTAAAGAAACACCTTGTACACAAGCGCGCTGCCTATTATCACAGAAACACATTTACACAATGAATAAATAGATTCAAAATTTGAGCATAGCAGGCCGAAAAAATCTGTCCTTGGAACTGCAGGTTGTTCATTCCTTTTATTAAGACACTTGGGCTGAAAGAAATCAAAGGAAATTTTGTATTTTACAGCTCAAATCCATATAAATCAATTTGAGACAGAGCACTTGGGTTTGGGAGGCACAAGCATGAACCTGAAGAGGCAGAAAAAATCACTTTTGGTTCAAAACAGAGAGATAGATGAGGACAGATTGCTGTCGGGGTGTGTGTGTGTGTTGTGTGTTTGTGTGTGTGTGTGTGTGTGTGTGTGGGGGGGGGGGGGGGGGGGGGGGGGGGGTGGTGGTGTCACAGAAAATTTTTTTTTAATGCATT
>JAQMCX010000058.1:4014694-4025834 GCA_029814765.1 Acanthurus leucopareius | reverse complement strand
CATAAATTAGCCGCATCATTGTATAAGCCGCAGGGTTCAAAGCGTGTGAAAAAAGTAGCGGCTTATAGTCCGGAAATCATGGTATATATAATAATAGTTTTGCAAAAAAAATAATACTTCATTAGTAATTTATACAATATTACAAAATGCTGCAGTGTTTAAATATTAAGTGTCCTTTATTATATCTCATCATCTCACCAGTACATGTAGGCGTAAACCCACATCAACACAACCCCTTTCAGTTTTCTGTTTCAATTTTCCTTTTTTTAAAAAACCCCAGTACCATTTTAGGTCTTTAACTTCTGTCTTAAAATCCCAGATGGAGTCAGACACCTTTATCAGAACACATCCGAGAGATGTGACATCCTTCTCTTTCTTCCAGGAGACTCAAATCCTCCTGAGAAAGAATTCAATTTTACTATCACCTCCTATCTCTTTCTGTCTTCATCTGCCACTGCTCATAAACCTCTGTCCTCTTAAACCAGGTCTGACTTCTCCCTCAGGTTATCATACGTGTTGTGAGGTACCTTTTTAAGCAGTCCAGGTGGAGCACATCACTTTACATGACAGGTGATTTCAGTGCTGGAATAGAAAGATTTGGCCATCTAAAAGTGAGGACAAAAGTACTGTAGTACAATACGCTATTTATCATATTTAGTACTATATTGTATTGATTGCAAAATCAATAAGAAAGCCAGAGATTGATAAAGCACTGAGTAAATGATAAAACAAATTTCCACAAGACATTTTGAGTACCAAAGCCGATTTATGTAGCTGGGCACTGCACAGTAATGATTTTGGATGTTCAATAAATGTAGAAAACATTAGGGACAATAATGTTCTCTCAAACAATCCACAATTCATTTGACTGTGTGTTTTTTCATCTTCATCCTCTAATATACATTTAATAAAGGAAATCAGTTTGGTATAATGAATTTTACTTTGGTTAATTTTCAGTGCACTGGATGGAAAGAGGAAGAGTCCAGATGTGAAGCAAAACTAAGTATCTGTGTTTGTTTTCTGTCTGAAATATCCAGTTTTGATTATATACTGTAAGTCATAGGGGCTTACACTGTTGGAAAGTTGCTGGATCATATTATCCAGACTGTGTCAGATTGTTTTCTACTACATTCTGATTGAGTTTACCTACTGACAAAAAATGTAATACATAGAATAAACATGCAATCAAAAATATCCAAGACTGTTCCTGTTGTGCAAAAGATGAAGATGCTGTTATTCTCACATATGATCATTGTCAACATTTGAGTTTTGCACATTTTTGTGTCCATACAAATGTGCAATTGCTTGATTTCTGAGCAGAAGCAGCACCATGTGTAAATCTGTGACGATCTCTGCTAACAGGCCTGGAATGACCCAAACTTCATGTTGAGGATTATCAGTGATGAGATTAAACTGCGTCCAAGAGACCAGACAGCAGAGCCTACAGTCTTCAAGGCTCATGAGGCACATCAGTTCAGGAGTGCAACCTAGAGCAAGCTGGTAGTTTTGGCATTCTTAGTGTTGTCTATTGATGTGTTGTGATTTTGCATCTGTCTTTTGTGTTACTGGGCCATAAACTAGTTTATACAATGAGAGCAGAGTCAGTGCATTCAACAGCAGACTTACCATAGGCTACCTGCCCTTAGGACACTATAGTGAACATTTGTAAGGTATTTGCTGAGGGGTTTCTTTTAAAATGGTGCAATGAGTTGCTTTTCACAACAGGTAATGCTGTACTTTAACAAGTTACTTTTAAATGTTACTTTTACCTAAAAGCCTCTTACTTCACTGAAAAGTCCATTCTCAGTGTTCTGTATGTGCAAAAGACTTGCAGTTTCCACATCACACTTGTATAAGATGCATATTGGGTGTAATTGCCTTTCAAAAGATTTGTGATACCAGTGCACATCTTAATCTCAGATTTAAGATTCAGAAATACTTTCTCCCATCACCAGATGAATTCGATAACAACTTTCTAGTTCCAAACTCTAGTATATCAACCTGCACAGTGACTCTCCAACATCCAAGTGACATAACAAAAAGCAAAGATTTTTTTTAATGGTAAAATGATCGGCAAATCTTTTTTTGCTTATAGCCTCATTCTTTATGTTTTACCACTGAACTCCCCCTGTACATACAAAAATTACCTGGATAACTTTAAATAGTATAAAAAGTCCTAATCCGGTTTCTATGTTAAATGTCTAAACAGAAATATGGACATTTATTCTAAATGAACATTGAAGATCTGCCTCATGGTGTAGCAGACTGCATTTTATGTTGATTTGACTGAGTTGTGACTCTAAGATGATGTGCTATTACATTTGTTCTGTTCATATTCTAATGGTGTATATTAATTCAGTCACTACACATGAAAGTAATATTTTCTTCATTCTGTGAATGAACAGTGCAGGATAATCAGGCTGAAAAAAAGAGAAGTAGACTGGCTTTGGCAGCACATAAACCATCATGTTGTTTGCATTTCATTTGCAGTCTTGTAGCAATATAATCAGATTAGGATGCTTAATTTGGCTGATTCACTGGAATATGTGACTGTTTCAAAATACAGTCATGAAACAAAAATTTTAAAAAAAGCTTAAACGACCATACTAAGTCCACTAGAAATGCACAGCTGAGTGAAGGTCAGAGGACCATTCATGGGCTACCACACAGACAAGGAAAGGACACATGCAAGGACACATCCACATCCACAGAAAGGACACATGCAAGGAAACAATTGACGCACATCCCACTGCATGATATTACATGTTGTTGTACCGAATGATTTAGTGAGGGACCTCAGTAGAACTCAGTATAAAACAGTGAAATTAAATGTGTGGTAAAACATAACCCCTGCAAATCCTGATATACGTCTGCTTGGTCTGTCCCCAGTAATTACAGCAGTTATACCTACACTGAAACAAGATGTATTTCTCCTCATCTACTATTTCAAGTATTAGGGGCAAAAGGCCTGAGTCATAACAATAATAGACTAATGAAAAAGTAATCAAATGTCATAGGTTACATGACTTTGACTTAATGAAAATATGTGTCACATTGTTAAGTAACTCCATTAATATTTAACATTTTAACTGGACAGCTAAGTATTTTGCAACCTTTTATACGTCAAAATTAACTTCTCCAAAGCATATTTTATACTCAACATCAACATACATACAATAGTCAAGAAACTACTAAGTTGACTGCTATATAGAAATTGTACTGTTGTTTCCACTGTTTTCATGTTTTTCTTGTAAAGAAAATACGTAGAGCTACAGTAAGACAGCAGTGAAATCCCGATCACTGAGGTCTGGCAGTTCAGCTCTGAACTGAATTGAGCTGCAGGGTGAAAATACTGAAAAGCCGAGTGTGTAAGTTCCCTCCTTTTGAGCCTCTTGTACCCCCTGTGGCCAAGGATCAGCTCCCACCATGCTTCCTTACATCTGTCGTTTCTCCTCTCATCCTCCCCGTCTGAATAAATAAAAAATACTACAGCTGACTGGCCTGCCAACTTTCCTGTTAGAAGACAAAAGTAGGAACCTCATATCCCTCAATTCAGCAGGAGCCGGGAGCCAGATGTACACATCACGGTGCAGACCGAGGACTAAAAACCGGAGAAGGATTAGCTCTTTTCAGTAGAACGTTAAAGCTTTTAATTTTTTTATTCCACACCTGAGTATAAAATGTATGCATAAAATGTTGCTTTTGACTACAAGCAAAATGGCTATTTCTACATTTAGTCTTGTTTTTTTCATTTATTAAAGGACAGTGCACATTAATCAACATGAGCACTTAAGTCCATTATGTAAATGTTCCAGATTTAGGGCTAGTTTTTTATCCACAACCTTTTAATTATCACTTTTTTTTTCTAAAAGTGCCATTAAATTTGGCTTAGACCTTGACAATACCAGAGTTCTTGAAAAAACAATAAAATCAATGCGCTGCATTGGCCAGAATCCTTTTTATTCAAGTTAATTAAACCCAAAAGTAATGGACTTATTGTAGCTTCTTTCAATTAACTAAAAGGCAAAACCTGAAATTCTTAGAAATATTTTTTGGAACAAAAGAGATAGGACCGCACAAACTTTCCTCAGTCATTCATCTAAATTTAAATAAGAATTAAGGTTGATCTTTATTTTTATATATAAATATATATATACAGATAGAGAATAGGAATAGGATGGAAAGACAGGGGAAAAAATAAGAGAAAGACAAAAATAGATGGATTGAGATAGTTATTCATGTTCTCATTTGAATTCTAATAAACCCCACCACCTACACACACAGAGAAGGCCAAAGTAACTGAGCACTCTGAGGAAGCTGTGTCCCTAAAATTATACTCTAATCCCCATCCCACACGTTATTATGGTGCCTGAAACTACTTCCCCCATTCCTCTGTTCTGTTGTCTTTGTTTTTTCTCTAACTCCCAATATGTCTCTCAAAAATACCTCAGTTATTCTGCCTGACCTCTTTTCATCTTAGTCACCATCTCCTTCACTGTATGGCTTCAATTTACTGTCATTTGCTTTAAAAATGCATGACTAAAAGATGATTACCTTTTGCTGATGATTTTTTTAGATCAAGGTAATTTTTAAAATTGGTCAGGTAGTATTTGTCTCAAATTTTTGGATAATGTGGCTGATGTTTAGGCTTTTTTAAGAGCTGGCAGGCTCAATTTGCATAAAAATGTGAGATTTTGCTGAAAGTAAAGAACAACTTTCATAAACACTTTTACAGTCACACTATTTATCAGTTCAACAGTCCAGTAAAAAAGACAAACACAAGCCCTAATGCCAAACCAAACATTAACGCCAAATTCAATGAACATAACCTTTTTAGAGCACTTGTGAGCGACGCTGACAAAAACTCCATTTTTGTTCTCCAGTGTGTGTCAGTGCACTGTGAGGTTACTGTTGGGTGCAGTTACATTATAAAGTGGTGCTGATATTAGCTGCAAAATTTTTGAATAAAACATTAATATTGTGTTTAGTTATACAACATAGCATTGTATAAATAATACAGTGCCTCTTGAATCATTTCCATTTCTTTCTGTTCTTACTCAGTCATAGAAGGTTATGGTGATTCCCCCCAAACTTTGGTTGCCACCAGCAATAAAATGAAAAAAATTATGAGGTAATATTATTATGAAGCATTATCTCTTTTTGTGTACTAATGTAAAGTGACTGTGACTCACTCTATCTCCACCACCCTACACTTTTTTTTAGTTTAATTTTCTGCCAAACAAGCCAAAAAACAAACATAAAATTAAGTTAAAACTTTCTTTGACTGATAGCATAATTTTTACAGATATCTCAATAATACTGTTGCAGTGAATTCTTATTGTTGTGGAAATCAGATATTATGAAAACCCAGGTCAAGACATTCCCCCAGACTAAATTAATGGCTGCTCTTATATTTATTGTAAATGTGAAAATATATCAAGTTAATTTCTATATTAACCTAGCCCTGTCAGAAAAGCAACCTCAGGACCTGCTGTCCCAACCCTGAACCCACCTACTGCCCAGAGCTGAAGGTCTGATTCAGGCTGCACTGATCACTCACTGGCCTGGGGTCTGACCTCGTAGCCCACCAGCAGCTCATTACTGTGAGACTTTGATGCTGTGTCCCACCAATGTTACTTTTTTTGTGAGACAATGTAAGCATTCGCAACATGCTTCACGTTTGTCCAGCAAAGATTACTATTTTTTCAATTAGATCCAAAAATACCTGCAACTGCAGCTTTTTCTTAAGGAGAACTACAACACTAGCATGTGCATGCTGCAAATCACCCTGGTGAAGCAATTGATCACAGTTGAGCTCCACCCTCAGAGGGAGCTTTGCTTTTGAGACTCTGTTTAAGATGAATCAGGGGGACTGCGAGTGGGTGGAACATGTTGGTTCAGTGCATGCTAGTAAGTGACTGATGACTTGATGCTGATACTCGGCTGTCAACTCCAGTTGAGTTGCTCTGGGATAAGATGAGTTCTCCTGATTAAGCCCCCACAGAGCCAGGCTTCAAGGCCTGGTTTAACATAGTGTTCAAACTGTGTAGTCACAACTGCCTGGTCCGACGAAGGCAAAATGCATAACAATCATGGAAAAAAAGGAGTGTCTGTATAACCATGGACCTTTTGTTGTTGTTGTTGTTGTTGTTGTTGTTGTTGTTTTAGCATCATTTCATCAGCATTTGAACTATTTGCGGCCTTGTAAAAATCTTGCAAACATTAAAGTTTGTACAAAATTTTGACCATCCAGTGGTATTTAAGACTTCACTATGAGCCATTCTTCACAACGTTGTCACCAAGGCTAACAAGACTAAATAGTGTTATTTGAGGAACAGGAGATTCTATTAAGCAAATTGACTACCAGTAATCTAGTTAAAATAACTTGCATGGGGCTCTGCACACAGAGTTTCATTTGTTCCATTGTCTTTAACCAGAGCACACACTATAGACTCACTGGCATTGATCTAAGCATGCAGAAATCCTTTTATGTGATTGCTTCTACTTTAATAGACTGGTAGACTGCAGTCCCACCCTGTTGCTGCCCCCACACATTCAGCCTTGACTTGGGCTGCAATGTCAAACTCTACAAATTTCTATTCAGAAACTTTACTGCCTTTCCTGTGTAGTAAGGGAAGGGAGTTACCACCACTGTCACTGTTGGGCAGTTTCATCTTTAAGCTCTCAGGAATCAGATTACTGATTTGCACTATGCAGATTAAAAAAGTGAATCCATTATTGTCCTTGTGCCTCGCTCTATCTAAAGCAAGAGAACTTGTAATCCATAGTGTAATATGTGGCTGGTGGGGTTTGTCTGTGTGTGTGCGTGTGTGTGTGTGTGTGTGTGTGTGTGTGTGTGTGTGTGTGTTTTTCTATATATAAAATCAAACATATCCCCACTTGCTCTATTAAGCCCATGATTAGCCTCTATGACAGACAGGAGCAAGCTTAGTGCTAACTCTGCCCGCCTTGATCAAAGAAACTAACACACACATAAAAGCGTATATGCATGTATAAATATAAAGTCCTGACAGTTGAATACTAAAACAGGAAGACATATATATACAATGATTTGCATGTACTCTCACGCTTGCACACAAAAAATGGACAGCAAAAGTAGGAGTGTGTATTTGCATTAATGCTTTCTCTTAATATGTTTGTGCGTGTGCGCTTGTGTGATTCCACGCACACACGTGTGTGTGTCTGCATATGACTAACGTCTGTGGTAATGAGGTTGGACTTTCCTAACAAGTGGTTTTCCTTCATCTGTCACCTCTAAAATAAAGATTCAAAAAAATCTTGAATCCATCCTCCCCTCATCAAAGAGCGAGGGATTAAGAAGGAAGGTAAAAATAGCCCATATGAAGAAGAATTTTTAGCTGTGTGCTGAGAGCAAAGCCCACTTTCCCCTCACTTTTATCCTCCTTTCTCCCTCACTTATTTCTTCCAAAGCCCTAAGTATTTTGTATGTATGCTGTAGAAACTTTGTAGGTCCGATAAGTGCACCGTAATTGTGAATAGAACAATATTTAAACACGCTGAAAGTTTCTCCTTAATATGCTGATAAAGTAAAATGAATGATATCTTTTGCTTAATAAAATAAGATCAAGAAAGTTTTGCTTGAGGTTAAATAGTGCAGACGACAATAGAAAAAACAAGACATTCCATCTTCAGGTAAAATAATATATAAGTATATTCTTAACTTAAATTTGATACCATTAATATTTTTAAAAAAAAAACAAAAAAAAAACAAGCTGTTGTAGGGGCACCAAAAGACTGAAAGTTTTCGATGTTTAAACATGCCTGTTTGGAACATTCAGAAGGGAAACTGGTAAATTGGCAGGTAGTTGATAGTATAACTGAGTACAAGAGGGGCATCCTTAAAAGGTCCAGTGGTCCACAGGCACGGAATGGAGAGATTCACCACTCTATGAGACATAATGGTTGTAGGGGAATGTGTTATGGTTAGGCTTGCTTTTACAAATACTGGATTCTAATACTTTACCATTATCCACCTCAGGCAGCAGCAGAGTGGCGCAGCGGAAGCGTGCTGGGCTCATAACCCAGAGGTCGATGGATCGAAACCATCCTCTGCTAGCAGTTTATTGTGCTCATATCAGGCTGACAACCCAAATTATGCAATAAGTATGGTGTACATTCACGCACATACATTATACGTGTGTGTAGATAGAGAATTATAGGTGAAATTTATCATGATCATTTCTACAGTTCAAAATTTTACTCAGTATATAGTTTATTTCTTTTTTATTAAAATATCTTGTTCTATCACTCGTTTATGCTACTTTTGACTACTTTCACTTTGCATTTCCTCAGTGTGGGACAAAAAAAGGGATTTTTCAGACTTTTTTTTTTTGCTTGTGAATACAGTAATGATATGGATATGTTTACAACAGTTAACTGTGTCATTCTTAATGAGGCTTCAAGTTGGCAATAAAATAAAATAAAATAAAAGTTAGGTTTTTTTTCACTGATTGGAGTATTTACATAGTAACACAGGGCCCTTTACATACACAATAATACCATAACCATGATGTAGAAGCACAAGCAACTGCTACTATTTGCTAGCTATGCCAACCAGATTTGCAATAATGCCTGCAACAAATAGAAATATAATATTTCTGACAATTAAAAAAGAAATGGAAATTTCTCATATTTTTTTCTGAGTTGTCATGTCTAATCTTATACAAGTCTTAACATAGAAAATCACTGAGTCAGATTGGGATTATGATCCTGATAAAAGCACTCTAACCGATAAAGCTTTGTTAATGTTTTGCAGATGCATAGTTTCCAATTAGCAGAGGATGGTTTCGATCCATCGACCTCTGGGTTATGGGCCCAGCACGCTTCCGCTGCGCCACTCTGCTGATGGTGACAGTGATGCTGCTAAAAATGACAAAAAAGGTGGAGACTCTTTGGTGTATGACATATGTTCAGTCGGGTTTCAGGTTACAATTCTTAGATTGTGGACATATTTCAATTACATTGTTTATCAGTCATTGGTGATGTAGCAGTACCAGCAGCAGTTTCACACTTGTCGCTGCCTTGATAAGAAGTATTTCTAAGACATAAGCCTCAAACATTCACTGATGGCCACTGGTTGATCACACATGCTACAGCTCTGGTTTTGTTGCAACAGGTTATTGTCAGGGTTTGAATGTGGTGTTCTATTTCCTGTTTTCTTTTGAAAGTTTGTTAGTTTGTATCCTCATGGTCTGTGAAGTATCGCTGCCCTGATTGACAGGGGAGATAATGAGACACGGGTGAAAGCAACCAGACAGAGTGTAATAAGTCTGTGTCCTCCCTTTGTTCAGCACTAGATTGTGTTGTGTTGTTGTCCTGTGTGGGAGCTCTCCAGCATTCTTCCTAGTGTGTTATCCTTATGTGCTTAACTATTCTTTGTATTCTAACCGGTGAGTTTTGGCTACAGATTCTGTAACCTCTACCTGTGCTGCCTGCCCTTTAGTGTACCGACTGCGTTTGAATAAAGGCCCTGAACCTTGGAGGATCTCAGATTTGTGAGTCCATGACTATGTCTGATAATTGTACTTTCCCACATTAAATCACTCTAATACATATAAAAGCCTCTAAACATACAATCATCTTTGCCTGGTTGCTATGCTACGAGTCCCAACCTCATAACCCTGGCCTTAACATGACAGAGCCAGTGACAGAGGGAGGCTGCGTTCCTTCAGAATACGCACAGTTGCATGTACATGGGAGTTTTACTGGAATATTTCTTTTCATTTGCCATGTAAAGTATTGTCTTTTTCAGAATAAGAGCAAAATCCAGAATATTTTGTGCATGTAAACATAGTCACTGAAAAATAGACTATCAGCTACAGAGCTGGAGTTTCCACTATAGTAGCAGACATCTCAGTTAAGACACTTGTGGCAGTGGGCGTCTATTTATCTACAGAACTTGGCAATGTGGTACGAATGGATAAGTTAGGGACAGCAGGGAGCCGTGTTGGTTTACATGGCTTTCTATTAGCAGAGGAGGATTTCGATCCATCTATCTGTTGGTTATGGGCACAGCATGCTTTCACTGGACCATTATGCTCGCCAAAAGCCGTGACCAAAACCATCATGCTGCTTGATTAGACCGATAACTTATCTGTTACAGTGAGTCTCTGAGGTAACTGGAAACTGAGGTTTAACAGTCTGTCTGATTGAGTGTCTCTTTCTCTCTCTGTAAGCTGATTGGTTTACAGAGTTGACCAAGATTCAGAACCTGAACAATTTTTCTAGCGTATTAATTGGTTCTCATAAATGGTAAAAGACTTGGTACTTCATAAATATTAACAGGCAGATTAAGTAAATGCTTTTTATGAAAAAAAATGGCAAGTACAGTCAGTAAATTGACCAGAATTTTAAAAAAAACTTTGCAAAAACTCAGAAGTACTGGAAGAGTTGAGTTTTGATTGAAGGTATTTTTTTGTTGGCCTTATCAAAAATATTGTTGAATGGTGTTTGGTTCATCCCAGAATCTGCCAGATATCCACTTTGAGATTTAAAAAAAAAACATCCCGAAAATTTACCAGCATTTTACTTCTGGCCAATTTTAATTTACACACTCTATTTACCATCTAATGAAGTGGGATGGTTTGCAAATATCCTTACAACAACAGAATTATCAGTATCATAAAATTGCAAATCTCAGTAGTTAAATTTGCCATTAGGATTCAGTTGTACCCCCACTGTGAAACCTACAAATAGGGTTTAATCCATCCATGTCATAAGTCATATATTTCTATGATAGATAGATAGATAGATAGATAGATAGATAGATAGATAGATAGATAGATATTACGCTGTCACAAGTAAAGAAGACAAATTCACAATGTGTATGTATTTTGGCTGAATTGGGGTCATGACTTGTCTGGTGGACTCACCAGTAAATTACGACCAAAATTCAGTTTTGCTAAATTAATTTTTTTTCTTTGGGCTAAATGCTCAGTGTCTTTGAGAATTTACTATCTCATAGCAATATAAAGTTATTAAGTTCTGCTATCAGGCATTCAACAAACATTTACTGGGACACCTCCACCCGGGGGGGGGGGGGGGGGGGGGGGGGGGGGGGGGGGGGGGGGGGGGGGGGGGGGGGGGGGGGGGGGGGGGG
>JAQMCX010000058.1:3960334-4014594 GCA_029814765.1 Acanthurus leucopareius | reverse complement strand
TTACCGTTTTTACCGCTGTTACTTCGGCGACGCCCCCTGACTACGGTAGCCATAATTATCCAATATTGATCCATATAAGGCGCATGGGATTATAAGGCGCACTGTCGGTTTTTGAGAAAATGAAAGGCTTTTAGGTGCACCTTATAGTGCGGAAAATATGGTACATGAAAATGTGTGGCTTATAGACAAGTGCGGCCTATATATGTACAAAATCTTTTTTCTTTTTAAATTTAGTGGGTGTGGCTTACATTCAGGTAGTCCGGAAATTACAGTACTAAGGTGCACTGATATCAAAATCAAAGTGTGAACAAAATCATACCAAGGATCCTACACTGTTTAAAGAGACAATGAATGTGAAAAAAAGGTTATACATCAGTACAGTGTTTTGCTGGACAACGAACTTTCTTTCTTGTGTCAATACAACGTTCATACTGACAAGAATTAAGAGGGTTCCTTTTTTTGACACAGGAATTGTTTTTAGAAATATGGTGTAATGGTCCAGAACATTTCAATATCATATGCATGCAGTGCACAGACATATGGTTTACTTTGGTTTGTTCCATGTCTCTGTGATGTACTGGCTGTGAGGAAAAAATTACCTCTCAAACAAGAAAGAATCTACATCTACAACTAAAGATCTATTTTTGAAGGTTCCCATTATTATTGTGTTGGTCTTATGAATTTTTTTTACAACTTGATGGTCAAAATAAAAATCTGATTTTACTTTTCTTGTGAAAATATAATGAAGATGAAAAGATAAATCAATAAACTCTTGTAAAGAATCTTTGTTTGTAAGTTAGTCAAGGTCAGCAGGTCATTTGTCAGAATTATTAAGTGTAAGAATAAATGAACTACTATTAAAACGCTTGAGAGCCGAGCTCCACCATAAGCTGAAGGCCTTTAGAGAACAGTTAGAGTCAGAGCGGTCTGCAGCAGAGACAGCTGCAATATTACCACTGTCATGATCTACTGGACGTGTGAGTGAGAGTGAGAAAAACACAGACACAGGAGGGGAACTTAATGTTCTCCTCTAAAGTGAGGCCAAGTATATAATGGAACAGTCAGTCCAGAAAGTGAAGGAGGCATTGGAGACCTGCAGTGGAGTATAAGGACAGATGTTTGGTTTATCCTGTTCTCACGAAGAGAACAGGGGAATGAATGTTGTGCTATAAGAGACTGGGCTTCAAAAAAAAAAAAAAAAAAAAAAAAAGATCCTTCACACACAAAATCTTGCTCAAAGCAGAGAAAGCTTGTGAGGCAAAGTGGAGAAAACATCTCATATTTATTCAGCTTAAAAAGATACACAAACACAGAGTTACACACAAACACACACACGCACACACACACTGTCTTAAATGATCAATAAAGCTGAAGAAGATTCTTCAATCTTCATTAGCTGCTGATGTTAAAGTCAGCATGAAGGTGAGAGAGGGGAGATTTGTATGTGTGTGTGTGTGTTTGCATGTGCCTCTGTGTATTGTTGTCAGCCTGCAGAGTTTCCATCTCTCAGTTGTCATCTGCATCTCATTCTTTCCAAATCCTTTAAGAGGCTTTCATGCCAATCACCCTCCTCTCTGCCTGCACTTCTGTGTCAGTCTCCCTCTGCCATTCTCTTCACCCCTGGAAATCACAAGTCTGCACAGTCATGGAGAGGAACTTTTTTTTTTTGCATGAGCAACTGCGATGCTCTCCTTGGTGGGCTAAGAATCCTCCACAGTTAAGACCTTAAAGTCTCAGGTGGGAAAAAAATAAAAGGGAGTAAAGAAAAAAATAAAACCTCCCCCCACCCTCAGTCTCCAACTCTGACAAAACTGTTTCTGCAAGACACAGACAAGACAGGTCACCACCTACACATCTGCCATTTGGTGGACACTTTCTATCCAAAGCGCCTTACACAGCCTCCTGGAAGACGGTGTACCTGCAGTGTTTTGTGTGAGTAAAAACCAGCAGGGCCCTGAAGAGTCAGTAGCTGCCAGTCATTATAATGAGGCCACAGTGACAGCAAACACAGGAAACCGAGCTGTTGTTGTTGTTTGCTTTGTCTGTGTTTAAGTGACATTTTGCAGGTGGATTCCAACAGCTGAAAAGCGCTGTCTGGGTAAGTGGCTGGAAAGTAAAGTTTTGGTAGAGTTCTGCCACTAGGTGGCTTATTCTGAAAATGAAGTCATAATTAGCACTGCTGCTTTTATTGGAATCATCTACATTATTGTAAGGGGTAAGTCAATTAATGATTAAAAGTGTACTATAGATATTTACTGTGGCACTTCCAGTGTTGTGCAATAAAACTTTTTTTGTGTGTTTGTGTGTGTTTGTCTGTGTGTGGGGGGATTTAAGTGTGTTTCATGTTTTATTTTGAAAGTTACTTTGTTGTCTAATGCTTTGTTTCCCTTCCTGTCCTTGTGTGCTTCCCTGTATCTTTCGATGTGTTAATTGGTTTCATCTGTCCCTGATCAGCCTCCTGTGTCTGTGGGCCATGTTTGTTCCCACTTTGAGTTTTCTGTTCATCTGCTGGCAGTCTGAAGTTGAGCATTTCTTCTGTATGCTCATGTTCTTTGCTTTGATGCCTGATGTGTATACCTGGGTTGTTTTAAGCTTACTTATTTTAATCCTCTGATGTTTTTGGATATGCCGAGCGGACTTCATCAACTTGGAATCAGTTTTTCATAATTAAAGCTTTCTTTTGTTTCTGCAACCAGGCTGTGGCCTTGTTTGCATTTTCCGTTTACAATAGATCAGTGGATTCAGTGTAATATGGAAAGTGTTGCTTATTGTGACAAAAAAACACAGAATTCTCACTCAACTCTACGATTCCCCTCACTTGTAGAGGGTGTTCTCATGTCATTTAATTCCTCCTTTTTGATTTTGGTAACAACCAGCTGGTAAACATAAAAAAAAGCATTAAGTAACTGAGGAGTCAGTAGAAACAAAAAGGGTTGACTGAGACTTATGATCATCAGATGACCAGAAAAGTGACCATAAATGAATGATGATGGTGCTCTGGATCTGCTATGGCCTCGGTTTTGAGGAGCTGTTATGTCATCCATCTTTTTACAGTCAATGGCTTCAACATAGTTGTTTTCACAGGCTGTGGAGAACTTTCTGTGCCTGGTAAACTGACTCTGACATGTAACATCAGCAAGATACTTCTTGAAAAGATAAATGAAAGAAATCAAAAGAAAAGACTTGAAAACCTCACACCAATATATCACCATAACAGAACTCTGAGTTTTTTTCTGGTACATTATGTATCTGCCCCTTTTCAGCCAGCAACCTGTATTTGATTGCACAGAGTTCATTACCAGTCCTGTATTTAATATAGCATTGTTTCAACTGGGGCAGCTCTTAAAAGATTTTACAGGAAGGGCTGAGCATTTTTAATCATTATATAGTTCACTCAATTTGGACTTTTATTCTTAGTTTATTTGTGTATTTTTAAAGACTTATGCATTTAGAAATGGAAAGCTATAGTTTTCAGTTTGTTACCTGCAGCAGTGTTATTCAAAACTGTGCTGCAAAATATGGATATTTTGAAAAGTGGTGCAGGGAGGTGGACCAATATTTATTTAATGTCAGAAAGTTTCCTGCAAGCCGAAAAAGTTAGGAAAGTATGGAAAAAAATGAAAAAGTTTGTCAGTGACAGAAAGCTGAAAAAGCAATGGTATATGAAAATTTTTCATGGAGGACAGGATGCATGGTCTCATCCACCACTTCCATCAGATTCAGAATGTAAAAAAACAGCAATCCAAGCCTGTGGTAATCAGTCAGGGCAACAATTAAGCCTTTATAACTGAACTGGACACCAGAACAGCCATTATTTGCTGCCTTTCATTGCCATCTGGGATTAGAAAGACTTTTATTATGGCTATTCTCTGCTTAGAAGCAGTCATAAATACTTAATAGTGTTGATGTAAATTTTTTAAAGGGAGCATTATTTACACTCATAGATTAGAAACTCCCCTAATATCCCTAAGTCTTGCACAGGAAATCACTTGTTTAAGTGGCACTGCTGCACACAGTCTGTGTGCAATAACAAGGCACAGCTATGATGGATTGATCTGCAAAGAGTGTGGCAGATATGTGTTCAGTGCATGTGTGTGTGAGAGCCTCAGGGAAGACTAACTTCCTGTGATCAGTCTTCATGATGTTGGTTATGGCTGTTAACTTCATGACCCCACAGAGGACGAACCACCTTATCACTCAAACACACACACAGATCTACACGCGCTCTGTCAGACACTGACATGTCCCGTGGTGTGTGTTTCAGGGGACAAACAGGACAATATGTCGACTGTTCTGTGGGGACGTGAGCTCAGAGGAATGACCATTGATTTGAAAGATGAAATACTGAACATGTAAAGTGTAGAGACGTGTGGAAAACCATTAACATAAATACCAGAAGTCTTATCTCTGGTGATTTAAAATCAATCCACAAATGTCAAAAAACTATTCTTAGTGGGAAAATTCTCAATCTTAATGGGTTAATTAATATTATTTGGAGACAACAAAAGGTGAAACTCAGCTGTGTGGCCAGTGCAGCATTTCCATTTTTGAAAAAGACAGAGATGAAAGCATTTCTTTATTTATTGACTTGATTTTGATTTTCTGTGTGAGATGAAAACTAATTTGAAACTGAGTAGTGATCCCAAGAATTAAACCTGAATTTGAAACCAAATATAAGATTCACAGCTTGAGAAAAAAAAGACAGAACAGATTCCTGCTCAGTTTCAGCCAAAAATTTAAACTAGTATTATTTTTTAGACTACTACATTTAGATTACTGTTAGATAGTCATGAGACAAAACAAACATCACTAAAATTCCCCTTTAAAAACAGAGAAAAACACTTGATGATTATATCTTGAGAAATATCTTGACATATTAAATGTAATCTTGAGTAATATCATTTTAAAAGGTTTGTATACTGTTTTGAATAATTTTAAACGTAGGATTTTTTTATTAATTAATAGAGCTGTCTTACCATGATACACTCAGTCAATGGAATTCTATATTTAAATAATCATTGATAGGAGAATTTGTTTCACCATGAGATGGAAATAAACTTGTTAAGAGGAGAAAAAGAGAATTCTCAGACTGCCCAGGACCTTTCAATGCCTTTGATTATCAACATTCCAGAATCTTTCATGAGACCTTGTGTGTGTATGTGTGTGTGTATGTGTTTTCATGTTTGTGTGCTTGTGTGTGTGTGTGTGTGTGGTCTTGTATGTGGAATGTCTGTAACTCTTTTGAACCTTCCATGCCTTTGATTCATCTTCATTCTAGAACTTCAGAACCTTCTTGCGTGTGAGTTATTGTGTATATGTATGTGTGTTTGTGATTGTGTGCGTGTGTGTTTATATGTGGGCATGTGCGTGTGTGTGTGTGTGTGTGTGTGTTCTTGTACGCAGAACTTTGATAACTCTTTTGAACCTTCTTTGCCTTTGATGCATCTTCATTGTAGAACTTCTTTAGGACCTTTTTGAATGTGAATTAGTGTGTGTGTGTGCGTGGGCGTGTGTGTGTGGGGGGGGCACTGTGTTTATGGGAGAGAAAAAGAGAATTCTCAAAGTGTTCAGGACCTTTCAATGCCTTTGATTTATCAACATTCTAGAATATTTAATGGGACCTTGTGTGTGTATGTGTGTTTGCGTGTGTGTGTGTTTGTAAGTGTTTATTTAGGACAAATACCTAAATTAAAAAAACAAAAACAAACAAAAATATGACAAATATACTCTATATGAGTTATAAAAGTGGAAGACTGAACAACAAAGGTTGTAAAAATATACATGCACATAATATTCTTCGAAAAATCCTGTGAGTGACATCATCAGTGGTTATTTTTATGTGAGAACTTACTGGGACATGGAACAATAACAGGCACAGTCTCAGCATGCATGTGGACCAAAAACAGCACAACTGTGAAAAAGGCCTGCATTGGTGAAAGAGTGTTTGTTCTTAGGTGCTGGTGAGATGATGAAATCCAAGAGTGCCAGATTGATTAAAGAGCCCATGAGTCTGAAGGCTGACCACAAACTAGAACACCAAACAGTAGGCTGTAGTACCATGAGAAAGAATTTACAGTCATTTTATCTGTCATGAGAATAAATTACCATATAAACAGCACAACATTTACAGAGTAATAAGTCAGGAATGAGCCTGAACCTTGCACACTGACATTACATTTCATTGCTTTGTGGCTTAAGTTAGGCTAAGTTCAAAGTTTTGCCAAACAACCCGGCAATTTCTCCCCAGAGCTCTCAGCATCGGCAGCCCCACTGCTCCAAACAGTGACTCTTGTAGAAATAAATGAGGGAACTGTGTTTCTTTCAGCCATGCTAGTGGCATAGCTCCAGAAATGGCTACTATATCCATCCACTGGACTACCACTTTGGTCCAGACTAAGATATCTCAACAACTTTCAGATAGACAGTCAAAGGATCAGCAGAGTTGCCTGTCAACTATGAATGTATGTCCATCCTAAAACTATTACTCCAGTGCTTCTCTGAGGTTGGTATTTGTAGTTTGAAGTGGAGTGTGTCAAGTATTGAATGGATTATAATGGACTTCAGCTCAGACGTTTATGTCCTCCTCTGGATGAAATGTAAACATTTTAGTGATCCTCTGACTTCAATCTAACACAGTCATCTGGTCTCAATGTAAACTTGTATTATACTTTGGTTTATGATTCATTACCATGTTAACATTAAGCTCAAAGCACCACTTTGCCTGAGTAATCAGCTTTACACATAGTGCATGCAGAACAGATATTAGCTTGAACAAGTCTTACACAATAAACTAATATTAACACAGCGGCACCACCACAAAGTACAGCACTAACAAATTAGCATATTTAAAAAATAAGCAATCATAATCATTATACATTAACTTCACTGCTAAGGTGCTGTACTGCACTGGTCCTTTGAAATCTGATATGATATATGTTGGTGACAGGATATCTAACGCCTCTTGCCTTGCTTGAAGACATCGATAGTTGTTTTTTCAAACTTCTGTGAGACAAGTGAGACAGAAAGTGAGACAGAAATAAAAAATTTTCAGAAGGCTCTGACTGGATGAAAGATCTCAGATTAAGCTCATATTAATGCTTATATAGCATTATCATCACTGTTGGGGAGGCTCATACCACCTTATGTCAAATATACAAACTTTCCCTCTGTTGTTAGACTTAATCCACAGCATCATTTTACTTTTAATACCCCCTGAACAAAAGTTTGTACTCAGCCTTTGAATTAGTAATTTTCTAAAAATTAATGAAGGCCTTTCTTTCCAGAATATCCGCTAAGTAGAAGGTCAAATGGAGTTTCAGGTTATTGACTATGCTGAAGAAAAGCTGCCTTTGTTTCTCATGTTATACCAGTTTGATTCCACTGACCTCCATTGCCAAAGGGCTTGGATTAGTGCGGCACTGGTGCTTTATCAAACAGGATCAGTGGTGGGCAGACGCAGCCCGACAGTGACTCATACAGGGGAAACTTGGGTAGAAGATCAGCTTCATGGCAGGGATTTCCTTATCCTCTTTGTCATTTTTTCTCTCCTTCTTTTTGATTTTTGATTTTCTCTCTGGCTCTTCTTCTCTCTTTGGCCTGCTCTCTTTGGCGAGCATCACTGATTCAATCTGTTTCTGTACTGAGTGGCAATGATAAAACTAATGCCTTTTAGTAATATGTGGCATGAAGCGTTCCCTCTTAAATTATAAAAATGTCACTGGAATTACTAATTGTAAAAGTACAATAGAAGTAGACTACAACTATTGGACAGATTACTGTTACAGTTGTGTCCAGGCATTAACATATTTAATGTATACAGTATTCAGTTTATGTCCAAATACATGTAAAACTGAATTAAACTAAAAATTCCTCAGGCTGCTGTTTGTGTGCAGATAAAACAAAGAAGGTAGCGTGTATGTTAGTGAGCTGTAGATGTGTGCTAACCTTCCCAGCTCAGGTGCTTAGAGATTTTCTTTATCAGCAGTATCATGTGATTAAACCCAGTAATAGAGGATAAATAGAAGAACATGCATGACTTACTTACTTTTAAACTTGTGTATGTTCTGTACGAAAGCCGTGTTTGTCCAAATTTTTGAGATGCTTTCAGAAAAGATAAAAACTCAGTTTCATTTCTTAGTAATTTCTCCCAGTGCTCTCTCCCACTTCCTCCTCTTTCTTGTCTTTTTCCCCTGAACTGTTACCTGCTTTGTAACCTCAGATATGTTCTGTGGGGAATATTCTGCAGTAATTTACAAAATGATTGAGGCACAAAAACTGTGAAAAGCTGAAAACTGCTAGCAAGGTGACCTGCTGGCAAAATGGCTAAAAAACACACCACCACCACCTAAATGCACTCGCAGTGTGCTCATAAGTGTTAAGTGTTTTCAGCACTAAATGGTCACATTGACCAACACACCAATCCTCCAAGAACTTTGTGTTTTCTAATACACCCTCCTCTATTTTCTTTATCCTTCCTCTTTTAGTATTTTCCTCCTGTTACTGGAAACACACAGACGGTTGGAAAGCTGACCCTTAAAGCTGTCAAGGTCGGTGTACTTAGTGACAGTGTTACACACACACACACAGACACACAGCTCATCTGATGCACACAGATTGTAGGATATTTCTTAACTGCTTCCCCTGCTTTCAACTGTATCTCTAATCCTTGAGATGGCCATCTATATGTCCACCATCCATACATCCAGTCTTTTAATATGAAGTGTGTTCGTGTTTACTTTAAAGGTGCTATATTTTGCACCGGTTACTGTATAAATACTGTCCCATGCAACAAATTTTATGTGTACTGTACGTAAAGAGTGTATGCCTAACTTAAACTGAAGACAGTGTTGCAGAATAATAAATGTTGTATGAAATAAATTTGTTCCCGTTCCAGTAGTTGAGACTGAGGTGCCTGGATGAAAACCAGCAATCCAACCAACCACCATATGGGACACATATATTATAAACACTGCAACATAAATTGTGACCTAATGATCAAGATTCAAATGATTAAAAGCCAAATCGACCACGTTTTTTAACCACACTTGAACAAAGTCACAACAGTTTCAAGACTGCAATCAGTGTTCAAATGCTACATATAGCACTTTTTAGTAAAATAAATAAATTAAAAGAGATATTGTTATTTATTCTTTAGAGAAAATATAAAGACAACACTTCTCCATTGGGTGCTTCTATTTTTCTCTGCCTGAAATCAATATGGTTCCAGTGCGAGCTTCCTACTGTTACGTAAACAATGCCTTCTCTAGCAAAGTTATTGAAAATTTCTAAATAAAAGTGTTCTGTCATCTTCAGATCTCTGTTTTCAATATAGACGTGTTTCCAAGGATAGAATTGTGTCCTTTGGAAAATACCGTTGGGGTGAATTTCAAAGAGCAAAGCCTCTCCAAAAAAAGGATATATCATGTTTCAGAATGAAATTATTCCTGGTCTGTTACAATGGGAGGGGAGCATCCAGGATTTCTGAGCTGTGCTTTTGATTAAAGTTGCTTTTGCATGTTATTAAAAGTTGGATTGTATTTTGGTGTTTTCAGCTGAAAATGCTGTATATCTTAAAGCTTTAGATGTTAAGATTCTGGCAATTCAGACTGTGATAGAAAGCTTATTCTTGTGTTTTTGTTTTCTGATGCACCAGACTGTTGTACATAAATTCACTATGTTTTTGGCTTTGCAATCTGCAACTTTAACTGTTTTGATTAATTACCACCACTTACATCAAACTCATTTCCAGCAGCAACAGGCAGCTGTTTTCCTAAAAAAAAAAAGGCTCTCATAAACCTGCTGAACACAACCTGTCCAGCACCAAACAGCAGACGAAGTTAGCAACAAACTGAAGGTAGCAGTTCATTTAGTAATTACAGAGACAGATATTTCCCTCTGGAGTTGATGGAGACAAGACAGCCCCAGTCATTAGTTGATGCAGATTTAAAATTCTTGAAAGTTTCATGGCAAGTTGCAGAAAAATAGCTTCAGGTAGTTGACAAATAAATGGAAAAACTAACAATATTTCTTTGTCAGCTGATACTGATGTGGTGACTGTGGAGTCTATAGCATATGGTTTATGGGACTGTGAGCCTTTCAGTGAAGCCTCATGTCTTGTGAGGAGCCATCTGCTCTTTCTATGTTTCTCTACTCAGGTAATTATTATTTTTTCACCTGTGTGTATCCTCTTGTCCTGAGGGTGCCTTTAGAGCAGGAGTCTGAAACTGCCAGGGGGCCGTTGGCTAGGTTGTTTACTTATAGGTGGGCTACTTTATGCTTGGCCCTTTTTTTATTTAGCTCCCTCCGAAGCTAAGCAGCTCGTCTCTCTCTCTCTCTCTCTCTCTCTCTCTCCTGTATTTCATACCTGACATGCTGCTCTGCATGTTTAGTAGAGTAATCCTGCCCGAGACTGTATTTCTTAAGACAGGCATCCTTGCAGATGAGACAAACAGCTGCATCAATCTCCATAAAAAAACAATCAATCGCCTACCTCTCTCAGGTCTATTTTTCTTTTCAGTTTAGAAAGAAGCATTTTAGTGTCAGTTGTGGCTTGGCAGCTTGAGAAATGTAAAATGAGAAGTTTTGAGTTCAAATTTTGATGATTAAAATAAAATATTTACTCTAAAATGAAAGACTGGGGAAAAAAATCTACTGCTCAGATTTAACCATGAGTTTAGGCTTCCAGTGGTTAAAGATTCTTACTCTACAGAAAAGAAAAAAACCTCTCCTTTGCAAATATTTGCTAAAATAATGCAAAGCACTGGCTTGATTCCGTCTTTCTTTCAGCTTCCCATCGGCAAATAGCATCTGCTTGCAGTACATGTCAAGTATCGACACTGATGATCAACAAAGTCAGAGAGAGGATGAAAGAGAAAAGTAAAATTTAGCTCAGGCCTGAAGGTCGATTCAAGAAATGACCTGAGCTGGCTGTGCTGTGACCTGTCATATTCAGGTCAGGTCAAACAAGTCAATTGCTAAAAAAAATTTACAAGCATCACGACACCAGTGACTCAGTAATGTCAGTTACACAACAATATCCATGAGCCATTTGATCGTATCAGACATAAAAAGGGCTCCAGCAGTCAAACTGAGAAGGGACTGGCTCACTGCTGATCAATGTAACTTTTGGAAATGTACAACACTTTCTTTCAGAAGGTACACAGTCAGTTTTAACTGGACACAAATGATTAAAGGTTCAGTATGCAGGCCACCTTGGTTTTGGTACAGCAGGGAAAACACATTATGGATAAAACTTCAATCATCTAATTTATTTTAAAAATGAAAACATTGAGTTGTTGGCAATAATTCTTAAAGCAACTGTTAGGGTGCTCATGCTTAAATCCTGTTATCTAACAAACACTTCAAAAACATCAGCTTTGCTTTGAGACGGTCGGGTGAGATCATGGTAGAGGCTGTTTGAATGGTGTAGGGAGAAGGAGTCTTTATAAATAATGTTGCAGTGTGTCTAACTTCAGCTGACCAGTGTTAGCATGCAGTCTGACACTAATTGTTTATTATTGGTGCAGTGCTCCCATGCAGTGGAGCTAATAGTCATGAGCGGATCCTTTACTTTTAGTATTTAATTTGATGCTATTCAGAGGTGGCAACACTACATAAATTAAAAAAAAATGCTTACTAGGCTTAGCTGACTGGCTGCTAAAGCTAAGAAACAACAACAGGTACACTGGCAAAACTTCTGGTGAAACCAACCTTTAAAATATTTTACATAATTCCATGTGTATTAGGGACTTTTTTGACTGTTATTGTCTGGATATTAGGGTGTACTAAAATACTGAACCAGATCATTCTGTACTAAACACACATACAGTTGTCTTCTGTTAAGATAATTTCCTTGTTGGACCAGAACTGCTGTATGTTTCATCACTTGGAGATATAGAGCAATTTATATGATGGACTGATTCTCAGGTAAAAACACAAAGGCAGTGAGACTCAGGTCAGGTAAGGAAGTGAAGATTATTCATCTGAATCTCTTTGCCTGCTCGCACTCATCAGTCACTCCACTCGGCTTGTCCGCTAACACAAAACCAAATTTCCAGACTAAAAGCCAAAGCTGTTGAATTCCTGCGGTGGCAGCGCTCGGGGCTGCTCTTGGCTCCGGAGCAATTCTGAACACTACAGGGGAAGTCACCACCTTCCTTTCTGGTCTAGAGATGAGTGTTTGTGCAGGCAGAGGCTGATTAGTGATTGCTGGCAGCGTTGCAGCAGTGGAGTGTGGCTGTTTGTTACCTTGCCCAGAGACCGCCCACCAGCCTGCAGCTGGCCGCTGTGTGTGTGTGTTCCTCCTTGGCAGAAAACACTCTCTCCACCCAGCTCTCTGTCACTTAAGGTACTCCATTTGTACGGCTGTTTGTCAGCAGCATAAATGCCAAAATTGTCCATTTTCAAAACCAATATCTGGTCATATCCAACAGTCCTTTCAATTTTTATGTCCTTCCTATTTCTTCGCTTTTGCTGTCTGCGGATCATACGGCCCAAAATTGAGTAGAATTTTTTTTTTTTCTTTGGAGAAAAAGAGATCACATTTACTGTGATCTGAAAATTTTGTTTATAGTTGCTGTTGCATGTAATTACACATCAAAAAGATTAATCTCTTAATTTATGTGTTTTTCTCCCAGTTTTCTGGTTGTTTGGGATACAGTCATCTATCAGTGTCACCATTAATCTCTTCTGGAGTAATGGATAAATGGGTACTGGATCAGAACTGAAGTAGATGGACTGGGGATGATTAAGAATATATAGTCACCTTTGGGACATACTTTCATTATTATTGTTCACGTACATACATTTTGAGATTGATCCTAGTCAATGTCTAGCTCAGTGCACATAGGCAGGAGGAGCCAGGCATTTAAACAACCAACACAATGATTAATTACCAGCATGCTCTGTCACTTGAGTTGCAAACCAGTTTGATCTGTGAGGAATGGTAGTTTAAAGTAATCAGAAATAATGTTGTCTGATCAGATTAATGACCATATTCCTAACCCAAAATCTATTTTTATATCAACAAATAAAAAACATTATTATATTAAAAGGATTGTCACAGTGATGTACACACAGAGAATAATTACATGACTCTGCAGTTGCTCTCAGCTCAGCAGAGATTTCTTAGCTCATATTTTGGTATCACAGAGAGTAAATTCACCCTCAGTTCAGTCTCTCTGCTCTCATCAACCTTGTTTTTTTGCCCCCACAGCAGGTAGCAGTAAAACCAAGCTCATGCTACCTGTCCAACACCAAACTGTAGCATATTAGCAACTTGCAGGTCATAAACTTGAGTGTTTAGCAGCTGCAGACAGATATTTTCCTCAGGGGTGTATTCCAGAGATCAGGTTCATTAGAATTCTAAACTGTGGGGGAAACACTATGTTTTCAGTTCAAAAGAGAAGGGAAACTTAAACTCTGGATCAGTTTCTGTGGTAACTAACTCTGTAAATCTAACCTGCGCACTGGCAGATTTTTTAGAGTATCAAATCACCCTCTGCACAGAATAACGCCTATGCATGTCCTTCTTCCAAGTGAAAATTCTTTTTTTTTTCATAAAACCATAAATCTGTGCACACTGAACGCTATGCACACGATGTAATCTCAGTTTAAATAATGCAAACTGGCATGAAGCTTTCTGACAGGTCAATGAATATTTATCCCTCACTCATGAGAGAGATGAGTATGAATATAAAGAAAGAAAAGATGTTGGAATATTGAATGCTTTTAATGTTTTATGTCTGGTAATTATATACATAAGCATTTTATGCTAATTTATTATCTATCAACTTTGGAGGTAATATGTCAGTGTTACAGTTTCTTCTTGATGTTGCAACATATGGCAATGTATACATTATGCTTTACTAAAATAATTCCTAAGAAAAAAACACAGTGACATTGCATCACTGTGTTGTGGTGCAACAAGAGCACGAGAAATCAGTTAATCAGTCAGATTGTAAACAAGCCAATAGTTTAGTCATAGTGAGCCACTTAATCTGTAAATACAGAAAAGAAACACATTCAAAGTGTCAGTGATGGCACACATGAAAAGCAAGTATTTTTTTGTCAGACTTAAATTAAGAAGTTGATCTTTAATGAATGTTAACTTTGGACGGTTTCAGTTATTACTTTATCGTTAGCATTTGTTTTTTCCTAGGAAGTTTGACCTCTGAATTAAAAATAGGAATAGACGGCGGAGGCTAACTAAAACAGCTAAATCTGAATTAAACTTTAAATACTGTATTATATCCTTACTTTAGGGAAAGCTCACTCTCCTCTGAGCAAATCTTTGGAAGGACAGCCAAGTTTAAGCAAGTTGTCCACACAATAGCCTGAGGAAGAATGCCTCTCTCCATTTACCATTCAGTCATGCTTCCATTCTTGTAGGTCACTGGACAGTGCTTGTTTGATAGAGTAGATACTGAATTCAAGACATTACATAAACTGTCAACATGGAAAATTGAAATCTTGTGTGGGTACACCTTGACCTTGTAAGAAAAGTGCATCCTTTAAGGCCAGTGACTCATACAGCTAAAAAGAACATACTGTTGTATTTCAGCCTTGGATGAACATACAAATACACATATAAGCAAACACTAACAAATACCTTACAGAAGTACACATCTTTGCTTTTGGCAGCAGCAAGAAGTTTTGCTGGCAAAATTTAAACAAACATTGTTGTAAGGATGTAAAGAGACAAACAACATTAAGTGATTTCACTGTTTCTTTGGTCGAGTGCTGCCTCTTTAGCCTGGATTAGTGCTATAATCAAGTAGCTTTAAATTTAAAAGAACCATAATAGGATTATCTCACATTGTCAACATTTTTGAAGGTTAAAAGAGACTCATCAGTGACATCACCCTGGACTTACACACTGAGTTTACAGCCATGCCAGTGACTTTGTGAGGCTGTACTTGGGAAAAGCAGTGCTTTGAGCTGAATGCAAACATCAGCATACTAACATGCTCATGATTACAAACCTAAAATTCAGCGGGTATATATCCAAACTATTGATGACTTTTGGGTATTAACCCCTGTCTTATCATGTCGATCCACCAGAAGTTCCCACTTGTCTCCATGGATCAGAGCTCAGGCCTGCTCAATCTCTCCATTCATCTGTGGGTTTATATATAGACCCTCCCCTTCATTAGTCAATGCTTGACAGGTAAGACCATGCTAGAGAGCTTCCAGCCTTTAACTTTTTGCATAGGCTCAGGTTCTGTGAGAGTTTCTCTGAATATTGCCTCCTTCCTGCCTCTGGCCTTTTGTGAAATCCTGAAGAGAGAAACTCCCTCAGCCTCTGTCTGTTTAGTGCTCTTGGATTCTCTGCCTTTGTGGCGATATTGTTATTATGATAAGCATCTTAGTTTAGCATCTTAGCATGCTTATTAGCATTAGCACTAATTACAGCTGAGGGTGAGAGGAATGTTATTGTAGTTCTGCACACTTTTGTCACAAAATGCTATTGCAAAAAGATTAAGTTCTTGTCTGGTGGCTTTAACTAAAACAATCAGTTGATAACTAAAGGTAAAACAATACAGATTATCTCCCGGGATACATGAATAGCTGCACTTTATTCCATAGCAATTCTTTCAATAATTGTTTATCAGGGTTATCACTTAAACTCAGGGGATAATCATACTTTGACTCCTCTGAGGATTGTGAATATCTGTACTAAATTTCATGGCTGTATACTTGTGCACACCGATGTCAAATTAAACTAAAAACAAATGTGGACATACTTGCAATTATATTTGATATGAAATAGCAATTCCAACCTGCCATCTTATTTCCTTTTCTGAGGCATGTCACAGTCTTAATTTGTTGAGGAAGTTTGCTACATCAACCTTGAAAATGGTCGTGAGAAACAACTGTTCCAAAGTTGAGAAATAACTGTCATGCTCTAACGCCACCCAAACTGAAGTAGCCATAACCCTAAAGTACTGTAGATAAAACAGCCACTGAGCTTGTATGTCATAGTGTACGATGCATTTCTCACTAAACTCCATCCATTGGTGAAGACTGCATGAAAGTTCTGGTGAAAATAGCAAATGGTCAGTGATCCCAGTAGTAAAGTTTTATGGTATGGCTGTGCCGTCTACCACTCTCTTGAATGTTTTGTTTGTTCTCTCTTTGTCTGTCTGGGTGTTGCAGTCCATCCCCATCCTGCCATCAGTCACTAGCCTCCTGCTGCCAATCTACTGATAAAACTCCTGCAGTGTACATACCAGGTTCTTCAATCCACTTTTTGCCAGATTGTTTAATTAATCAGCCATTTTCTTAAGATTCCCCTTCTATGTTTGACTATCCATTTACTAATCCTGTCTGCCTGTGCCTCAGGTTCACCTCTTTGATCTGTCTCAGTTTTCAGCCCATCTCTGCCCGCTTACCTTTTGACCTTGATCAGCTCTCCTAGCCTCCATATCTTCTCAGTAAATCTTCACTTCAGCTGTCTTTTGGGTGCCACTGTAACACAACTTCACGTAAAGGGGTAGCAACTTGGTCTGTGATATTTCAGTTTCTAAGTTTACTTTGTGTAGCAAAGGAGACCAAGAAGAGGTGAAATTCACTGAAGTGAATGATCTGGGATCTAGCAGCAGGAAACAAGACCGTCCTCTTATCTACTCTTCCAGTCCAGTTGAGGATCAGAATCCTGGATGAAAGAACGTGAAAGTAAAGGACTTAGAGTGATACAGCAGCAGGTTGCTGACTGAATAACAGAGATTAAGATTGTAGAAGAATATAAGAAACCTCAGAATGAGGAGAAAAGAGAGAGACAGAGAGACAGAGAGAGACAGAGATCAGGAATGAGAGGGAGAGCATATAAAAGTGTGTGCTTGCTCGTTTTCTTATCTCTCTCCTACAAATCCACTTTCAAATCGGAGACCAGAGGGAGAGAGAAAGAGTGTCAGAGAGGGATCCAGGCAGGGACGGAGCACTAGGTAGCAGCTCTTATCTCCTGCCTTCAGTTGAGTTTGAGTGCCAATGGATGGCATTGTAAAGCTGTCATCACTACAGCGTTAATGGAAAAACCTCATGCCACAGAGAAGAATAGGGACCTTTCTTTTACCTCTGTCTCTCCTCTCTTTGGCCAGAGCCCACTCTATTAAATTATATCATATTGTATTACATCCTTTCCCTAATCATATTGCATTCCAGTTTCCTATCCTAGAGCTCCCTGGATTGAATGATGGCTTGTGTGGAAAGGTTCTTGTAATATAATGTGTATTTAAAGGATATCATCTGCTGCTCACTTCTGTAAAGCACACCCACATCCTATGTCTGCGTGCAGCATATAAATTAAAGGCTATTGTGTCATGTGTAAGAGTTTACTTTAGGATTACATTTTCATGCCAAGATATGATACTGAAGCTAATCCCATCATATCTAGGCTGCTGCAGGCTGACCTGCGATGAATGGGTATCACCATGGATTGCAAGTCTTTAGTAGACTATTATTCATTTGTGTGTGTGCGTGTGTGTGCAAGCGCGCGCGTGTGCGTGTGTGTGTGTGCAAAAGGCCCAAGTGGCTCTATTTGTAATATCTGCTTTCATTCTTTCTTTCTGTCTATGAAATCAACTTTTAAATCCTGAGAAAGTGTAGCAGTTTGAAATAGAGATAAAAATAAAGGTCATCCGGCTGTTTCTGCAACTTTTCACAAAGCTGTAGTTCATTTTTTAGAGACTGCATGAGCTTATAAAGTTTAAACCTTTGCATTACCTTATCTGATAGTTGGATCATTAAACTCAGGGCTCTATTGGCAGAAGACATTTTACCGTCCTATAAATTCCAATAAATACACATTTCATTTGCCATGATGGGCAGCTCTTGTACAAGTTTGCTCCCATTGGCTGGATTTCCTTTTTGATTCATTGGTACAAAAGATTAAAACTTAACTAGAAATGATCTTGTTCCTTAATGAAAGAGAATCGCTTACATAAAGCATAACTTTGTCAGAAACACCAATAACAGATATTAAAATTCTGTCAACTAACAGTAAGTACAAGCTAAAGAACACATTGCTTTTATGCATTCACTTTCAGATTCTTGGTTTACTCTCCACCTTGCAATAAAATATGTCTCAAATCCATATTGTATCTAGATACAACTTGACCTGATTTACGTTTACATCTACACCTTGAATTAATGTCTCCAGAGTCCGGATTACAATCTGACTGAGATCTGACCTCCATCCAGCTTCTTTGTCTGTTCTTTCTTTTTTGACACTAATAACACACTGTGTTTTGTTTCAATGCAAGTTGTGGATCATCTCCCTGTTGGCAGTGAGATGAGTGTTCTTGTCGAAGAAAGACATGAGAGATTTGAGTTTGTGCGACCAGTCACTGAGCAGATTGTTGGGATCTTTAGACGTCTGCAAGTTGACAATGGCCTCCTCTTTTTTGTATGGATACCAAAACAACAACAAAACAAAACAAAAACATTCTTTCCATTTATGAAGCTGCACTATTGTGAGGACTTTTATTTCCTTTATAACACGAGGAAAGAATCTGCCTTTTATCTTAGTTCCAAAGACAAAAGTAAAGGAGGATGCTGTTTTATGCAGCTGCTTTGATTTGAGCTGTCACCGCATCAAGAGGATGATCTGTGTGTGTGAATACTTTTAAGAATGGTAGTTGAGGAAAGTAGGCTAATAGGGAACTTTACTTGTAAAGTGTGGATTCAAACCTTTGTATGCATGTGAGACTCTTATGTTTTTTTGGATGACTATGAATGGGGTTATCTAGAAGAGACTTGAACTTAATTGTATAACTGGAAAAGAGGGTCACAGAAATCATTTGGTTCTCAGCAATAGCTGGGTGTTTTACTGTCTTATGCTGTTCTACCCATGTTGGTGTTGATGATGTTGTTGTATTTTTTGTGTTTATTGTGGTTTCACCAATTGGATAACAATCTATCCTCAGTGCATTTTGGTGCATCAACACCTGTACTTTCATGTAGTCAAGCACCATTCCATTGCAACCAACCATCCAAAACACATTTTTATGGAAGGTCTAAAGGGGGAATATGGTGCTGCCTATTGCTCCAAACTGCAGCAATGGAGCGTTTGAAATGTCCAGAGGCCCAATTTGGGCCTCTGACTGGCTTCTTCATGGCCATTGTGAATGAGGCTCATGGGCATTGTCAGCTTAGCTGTTGCAGATGTCTCTAAATAATACAGAGAAACAAAGATGTAAAAGGCAAAACTGGAGGTTACATTGCGAACCAATTGGATCTTTATATTTATATTGAGAATGACTTGTTTTTATGCTATGAAATATAAGAAGCCTCTTCTTTGAATCTCTAAAGGTGTGAGCCCCTGACTTCTGACCTAATAGAGATTGCTTACATATAGACTTGCATGTAGACTAACCCCTGACTCTCTCCCCCATATAGAAGAAGGACCGAACATTGAATTACTTTGTCCGGCACCACTGGAAACTCTACTACCATCCGGTGTTTCTTGTAAAACTAAATTAAAGCAAACTTACTACCTTTTACCATCTTGGTTTAGAGCAACAAGCTCTTAAAGAACTTTTATAAGTACAGTGTTTTATAGTTAGCTTTAGTGTCAATAAATACTGTCCTCAGCAGAAAAAAAGAAAAAAAAGAAGAAAAAACCCACTCCACACTCTTCAGGAATACTGCTTTCCTTACTGCTGCAGAGGTTACATTAAACCATTGAACAAGGCAGTCTCTGCCTGTCATGGCTACAATATCGTAAACTGGGTTGCAACAGAGGCATAAAGACATGTTTCCGGCAGTGTCCTGTACAGGACCACCAGTTGTTACTTTTTACTGAGGTCCAGTGTTGAAATCTTGAGGCATGTGATTGGAATGAGGGTTACAAAAAGTGACACACATTAACCGATGATACTTGAACTTGTAAAAAGAACAGCCAGTACTCTTCTCAACCCCTATATCTTTTTACTAACCCAAAGGCTTACAGAGGTTGCTACTTGTATTTGGGAACTACTGTCTACATTTTCAGTTCTTGTTGATAAACTACTGTTAGCTAGCAAGCTAACAGCTAACATAATGGGCCATGTGTATGTCTGACAAAGGCGGTTAAATTAAGGTAGACGGTGTCAAACAAATTAGAAGTTTCAAGGGCTTCCCTTAGTTTGTTCCTTGTTCTTTAAAATGTCACCACTGACTGTGACTTGCAAGATGTCTTGCTGTTGGTCAACAGTGTGAAATAACATATTCAGAAATGGTTTTATAAGCAGGCCTGTTGAATGAATGCTTGTTTTTGCCCCACTTTTTTCCACCATCTTCATTTTTTCTCTTCCATATATACAGAATATACATGTGATCTCTCCTTCCCACCTTATTTCCTTTTTTCTTCAGCCTTTATAATTTCAATTCTTTCATTTCATTATTCCAGGATTGTTGATGCACATGGATGTCTCCTTCTTTCCCCACAAACTTTCTTTATCTCACTCCTACAAACCACACACACACACATGAACCATCTGTACCTCTGCATTGTGTCGAGCTAGTGCATCCCAGTGTACTACAATAAACCAGCTGTGATGTAGGCAGGCAAAGGACTGCACTGTGAAACTGCTAGTAGTGACTTAATAGTCTATGGCAAGCGTTGTGTGACTTTGTGTGTATGCGTGTGTTATTTCTCGATTCTCTCCCTTTCCACCCCCTCATTTTCTCTCTCTTTCAATCTGTCTCCTTCTCCCCTTAGAAACAAGATAAGTTTGTTGGAAACTCTTTTTTGGTGCCGGCCATTGTCTGCTGGCTCCTGTGAGGAACTCTCTATCCACTATGACAGATGTGACCAGACCCTAAAAAGATGCATTCGTTAATTAACATATTGGCACGCGTGTGTGTGGATGTCTGGTGTGAGTGAGAGATTGTGTGTGCATGCGTACATTACTTGTGCATGCATACAAGTGTATAGTTTGAAGACCAGTTTGAATTTGTGCATCTTTGCATGCCGTGTGTGCATTCATATGAGTATGTGTGCTGTCTGCTAAATTGAGCAACATGAAGAAAGAGGCTCATTACCTCAAAACCAAGAAGACAAATTGGAACCAATGGTCTGATTGTACCTCCACTTATAATTAATGATGCTGCATGCTTCCAACTGAAGTGCTTATCCCTGCACTTTTTTCATCACAGAATCCACCTTTACCACATGATTTAACAGGAAGCATATTGTACAAGAGGCACAGGTGGTCGTGAGGTTAGAAAAGTGGGCGCACAAGCGGAAAGTTGCCAGTTTAAATCTTTGCACCAGCTGGAGAAAATATGGGCTGAGGAGGGAAATGAACAAAAGGCAGCGTAGCAGACTGCAGTGGTGCTGGGCAGCTGCCAGGTGTGAATTTGTGTGAGGGTGGATGTGGTGCAGGGCATGACTGCAAAACAGCATGGAGCTCAATCAACTTTTACAGCTTAGTTAAGTAAAGACAGAAGTCTTATGAGATGAATTTCTTTTGACTGTTTTGCCATTTGAAAAAGAGAGTATCAGTCGTCTGTACATGATCTAATTTCTGTCATATCTGGTGGTCAAAATCTTTGAGAAGTTAAAACAGGTGATGTTTTATTCTAATTCCCCTTTTTTTCATAGGTAATTTTCACTGATGAAAAAAGTGACACCAACAATTTTTCCTGTTCCCCAGAAGAGGCAATTACAATTACAAGGGCCTTATATTAAAATTAATGAAAATATTCACCTGGATATTCAAAACCTATGTGACTGATGCTGCTTGATCAGAAAAACAGCCTCGTTAATGAAAATTGGTTTCATGTTCCAAAGACAAGAGTGTTCCACTGATATAGCCTTGCATTCAACACTGTAACACAGTTCTCCCTTGTCTTTTGTGAGTTCAACAAACACTAATAAACGGGCAGTGACTAGTAGACTTTAGGCCCACCCAGGATGACATCACTGTTAGACATTTAGCAGCCTGCACACAGCTCCCATAGAAGCGATGCACAAGGCTTTAGACGACTGTTTTTTGACACATACACCAGTACACCTAAAGAACCTAAAGAGACTCTGATGCTTAAATAGTAATGATGCTCAAAGGGCTTTGTCATTCTTACAGACTAGAGTAGAGAAAATGTTTGATCAGTGCCTCTCTGACTGACTCAGACTATTAGGCAATTGCAGAGCCCAAATTAATTGGCCTCTGATTAAATTTTTAGCTTAATAGTTTTAATAGTAATCTTAATCAGGGTTTGAGCACGACAGTCTTAGAGCGCAACTAATCACACCTGACATATGTCACATATTTACTGTTAATAAAGGTCATTTGAATAATATGCAGCTCCCGCACTGATTTGTTTCACTGTGAGCTCAATTATTAGCATGACAAAAGCACTGAACCCCATTTGGATTGACAGTATGACCAACCTGCCCACAGTCAGCTGAGTACTGTAATTATTTGTCCAGCTATTTTCTGTGTATTTTTTACTCTCAAGGTAAACTGGAAAGTCGGGAAGCAGCAGGAATCAGCTTTTGAGCAGCTTGGACAGTCTGCCAGAGACTTGGGGGAGAAAACTGACTCCACACAGAGACTAATAATTAATGAGGTGCAGCTGGTGAAGCAGGCAGCAGGTCACAGGGACTGACGAGGTAATGAGCCACAGGTGTGCAGGGATTAGACTATGTGCACCTGGTGGACAGGTGAGGAACGGCAAAGTGAAAAACCAACACTCACAGAGGCCCTGCTGTATGCATGCTTAGAATCGATTGTATGTTGGGAGGGCATCCGAAATCAATTTGAGGAGGCAAAATTGGACTATGAAATTTACCTGTATCCATGGTGATCAATATTCTCATCATACAACTCAGAAAATTATGTGTTGTCTCCACTTACCTGCTATTTGCTCACAGAACATTATGTTCGGCAGGAGTGAGTCAGTGTGCAGTTATTGTGGCCATGAACGGTTAGACAGTCACAGCACAACCCCACATTAGAGGGTAATGTGAGCTGAGCTGCTGAACTGAAGGGGATTCCCTTTGAGTCTGCAGAGTTTTGATTAATAAGCGGTGAATCATGGAGGTTGTAAATGACTGATTGTCATTCTGCCCTGTCATCAGCTGTGAGTAACGCTCACTCACTCCTGGTCTCCTCCACGGGTTGTATTTGTGCTAAGAATATTTTTACTAAGCGAGTTATACACCCATTTGTCATAACTTAAATTAATTTTTTTTAACATAGATGAATAGTATACACAACATATGCACATATACACATGAGCACTCTTTGAGGGTCATGTTATATGGCTGAACCACCATGGAATTCATGTGTAATAACCAAAAGAACCAATTTTATTTCCTCCACCATCCACTCTAACATGCACATTTCTACAATTTCTACAATTTACATTTAATTTACATTTATACCATACTGACATATATCTTTATACAAAATGTAAAAAATGTTGGGCGTATTAAAGGGGACATTTCCTGTTTTTTAGGGTTAATCAGCCTCCAGTAGAGCAGCTTTGCATGAATCACTGTTCAAAAATCTCCTTATTTATCTCAAACCAGCCCCCTGTGAAATGTCAGATGTGAGATCTCAGCAGACAGCTGCCCAAGGTCAACTGGAAAGTGAACTGATCTGAACATTAAGAGTGAACATCTACAGCTACATGGTAATTAATTTTGCTCATTATCTACATACTGTGTCTCCTAACGATGGATTTTCAAAGAAACTGTAGTTTGAGAGGCAAACAAGTTCATTTGAGTTTCGGAAACAGTTCTCTGTGAAGTGATGTGAGCAAATACTCAGAGGTGTTTGTTTGTTGCTGACCTGAAAAAAAAGAACCGTATCCACTCTTGTCTTCTGCTTCAGTAAAGTCAAACAAAGTTAATTTTCCTTCACGTCCAAGAAAGCACTCCCTGAGAAATAAATTGAACAGCACATAAACTCAGCATAGTCCTGAGCGGAGAGGCAGAACAAGGTGGGTAGGGACAGCGCTGTGCACTGGAGCAAAGGACCATACAAAGAAGTTCTGTACATGTTGATGTCAACATGTACAGAATTTAAAAAAACAGATAAAACCAAGCCTTCTGAGCCATCTGAAACTGAAGTCTACAGACAGAAAGCCATATACACACTCAAATAGCTTTGTTAAATCAGAACATGTATGGATGTAGCTGGATTGATTGGAATTAAAAGATAAAAATAGATTAACAATGTCAGTAGTTATAATGGTTGTAATGGCTGCACCCCCATCCCACAACTCCCACAGCCAATTCTGCCTCCTATAGACTGCATCTGCATACTACCAGATCCCTTTCACAACTGCCACAGAGAAAGGGAGTGCCTGTCTGTGCATCTCTCAGTACTTTGTTAACTTTTTTATTGAATCTTTGTGATCTACAGTTAGTTTTTCTCCTGCGTCCCTGTTTGTTTGTTTTCAGATGTCTGTTTTACTTTACTGTTCAGTCATGCTTTCTTTCAACTATAAGGGTTGTGACAGCGAAAACCCACCATTTCCTGATTATGTTGCTTCAATTACATTTTTTATAATAAAATAACTGGAAAATTTCATTTTGAATTCATTTACGGGAAATGCATTGTGTTTATAGCTGAATTTGCAGAGATTTGTTGTTTTAAAACCAAACAAACAAGTATTTTCTGCCTGGAGGAAGCGAACAAGCATTATCAGACAGTGAGATTTTAGATGGAAAGCTGCAGATCACAGGCTCCTCCCGCTCATTTCCAACAGGTAAACAACTTCTTTTACCTGCCGGGGTGTGTGATGGAAAAACACTTGCAGCAAAAAATAACACTCAATTCAAGACAAGTACGTCATCAGAGAAGGACCCACCTTCCCTGCTCCCCTGTTATAATGGAAACGCAAATTCCTGTCATGAGCCCGTCATGCTGGGCTGATGTTACAAGTCCCAGTGAGTCAAGCCAGGCCAGCACATGTGTCTGGGAAAGGCCTTTAAGCGTGCACAGGGGTAGAAATGAGACAGACTTGAAGGAGAGTGAGATTATGAGATTTACAGATTGTATCCTACTCTGCAAAAAGCCCCTGTTAAGTAATTGAAGTAAGTAATTGAATTTCATATTCGATATCAAAATTTGATGCTTGTGAAAGCAAGAGAAGGTCTCTGCCAGTGGGGTGAGATAATTCAATTTGTTTCCAATACTGCTGAGCTTGTTTTCCAGAAGCAAGCACAGCACTCTCACAACAATAAAAAAGAGAGGTATTTCATTCTATTGCTATCAAGAAAAAAACAGTTTGAGCAACACAATTCTTCATACAAGTTGACTTGCATTTGGATCAAGTCAGTCACATTTACATTTCACTTGTTTATGGTCAAAAACTTCACGTTATTGTCTTTTTTTTTACTTAAAAAACAGTGGCAGGCAGATGACTTTGAATGTGAAATAATGAGGGACACATTCATATTAATGCGCTGTGGTGACTTCAAAGAATACTTGAAAGGAAGTTTTGCTCTGCGTCTGCGTGGGCTTTGTGAAAGGTGTGTGTGGGAGGAGAGGTGGGCTGACAACGCCAAGGATCTGACTTCAGCGTCCAGCAGCCATAGAGAGAGAGAGAGGGAGAAAGAAAGAGTAGAGGTGTGTGGAGAAGAGTGGGTGGAGGGAAAGGCCTTGAGAGATGGGAGGATGAATGCGGGGGAAGAGAAACACAATGGAGACGAGGAGAAAACGGAGTGGAGGTGTACCCTGGTTCACATAAATGATAAAAGAGTTTGTCTGCTGATTGGCTGTAAAGTCACACGCATCGGTGTCCAGTAGTTATTACTGGGTGGTAGCAGCACCTTTGGGTGACTACAGGTCTGTGGTGGGAGTGAAAGCTCTTCAATGCACCAGTTAAATAAAAGCTTTAATGGACTATTATCTTTTTTTTTTTTTTTTTTTTACAACCTCTGTTATCTGGTTTATTTCCATTGTTTTGCTCCTTTCCTCCTCCTGAGGAACAGGGAAGAATGTCATTTATAGCATTTACAGCTGCTGGCTTTGTCCTCTGTTATGTAACTGTATCTTGTGTGCACACATGCTGGATTTAATGTGTTTTAATTTTAAGAAATAATGGCCAATTTTAATTGTACATTCCTATAGATCTAAAATTCTCCATTTTAGTGGAGGCATTTGGTAATCAAAACCTGGTAAATAGATATGTAATAAGCAATAAAGTTAAATTTTGGATGTAGCTAAAACCTTTATCATGTTTTTTTGAGTGAAACATTTTTCTGTTTCTATAAAAGTTGCCAAGTTTAAATTATAGCCTGTCAGTGTGACCCCTGAAAATATCTCACCGAATAACCTCATTACAGTATATTTGTAGGGAAAGATATCGGCAAAAAAAAACTAATTAAAACCTAACTTAAATCTATTGAAATTTTATGGTGAAGATTCAAAGATATATGCCTGACATCAACCTGCACTATTTCAAGTGAATATCTAATCGTGTCTGCAGTTATATTTAATGTATGTATAGTCAAAATGATCCTATACATCACATACAAACACAGAAACCCTGCAGAGATCATCGCGTTTCTTTAGAGTCAGCAGTGACCATAATTGGACAAAAGGCAGAGCTAGGTGGGATACGCATTGCTGTGCATCTGAGTGACACCTAACAAAACTGTCTACCACAGTCACACCCTTACTTATGCATGAAAGCAGCCTAAACTTTTTTTTTTTTTTAACCAGGCTGAAAACATGTGTATTGCTGCTGTGCATTAGGACATTTTGAAATTGGGGGATTGACTTGATTTTGATTATGAGTACCGACCTGTGTTTGGAACCAACCTCAAGAGGCCATCATAGGAACTGCAGTCTTTGGCATTTAATTATTGGCTTCATTTTTCAACCCTTTGTTTGGTCTCTTCCCATCCCTCTGTCCCAAGTTAATCTTGGTTTCATCTTTTCAAAGAATCTTGTTCCAGAACTGGGCAGGCTTTTTCAGATGTTTTTCTTGTCTGGCCTACCTGTTCTTCAGTGTTACTAGTGGTTTACAGTTATAATGTCTGCTGTGAGAAAACTGAATTGTGGCTGTTGTAATTAGTCATCAAAACATTTATCCAGGATTCATTGATGATTGGTGTTAATTATTCAGTGATCCACTGCCTCACGTTCACACAGTTACATATATTTGAAGAGTTCGCTCACCCACGTTACAGAACTGTCCATTTGTCCACCTCCCTCGCTCATACGCATGCACGCAGATCAGGATTTCCTTCCAAGCTACTTTCTATCTTTTGATATCCACCGCTGAGATTTCTGCTGCTACCTCAGTACAATAGAAGTGACTGAGCTGTTGAAGTGCAATGAAATAACACAAACACCACCTTCCTCCTCCTTTCTCTTTTTGTCTCCCTCCTCCTCTTTGTATCTTCCTCCTTGCACAAAAGCTGAGCTTCTCTGCGTAAAGATAACCGTAGAGGGTGTGTGGGAATGAGCCTGCAATTACAACAAGGAAATATATTAATGAATTGAACTATAAAATCAATTGTTACACCACTTGGAAAAAAAAAGTAGCAACTGCAATTATGTTGATGTGGAGCCAAAAGGGATTTTAGGGTCTGGGAAAACTGATAAAACACTGATCTCTTTTCTTTTTACTTCCCTGTTCATCTGTCCCTCTTTCCTCTGCGGGCTTTCCTCGTTCAATTGAATTGTATCTCTGTTCATCTCCATCTGTCTTGCCATCAGTTTGGCTTCACAGGCCAGAGCATTAGCTTGTTGTGTCTCTCTTGTGTTTTTTTAGCTCAAACTTTTTGGGGGAAGTTGTTGCGTAAACTGTGTAAAACATTAGTTTTTTATTTGTATTATTTGTTTGAATCATATGTCACTTTATGCAAGCAAACAATGGAACCCAATATATAAGGTCTTCTCTTCTCCATTACTTTTTCCTTTAGTTCTTGTCATGATTTCTCATCTGCTCTGCCTCTTATGCCATTATTCATTGCCTCACTTTGAGTTTCCGTTATTAGACCTATACTGTGCTCTCGTTTCAAAGTTTGGCCTTGTGTTTAATCACTGTCTCTTTGTGCTTTGCATTCCTTATTCTCAGAACAAAATAAAGGTGCACTCTTGCCAATTTTCTTTTTGGCCAGACAAAAACTAGCTATCAACACACAAGGCTACACACAGGGAGGTGATGCTACTGATCTGACTTTGCTCCAGCCCTTGGTAACAGCTAGAATTTCATCCTACCTAATGTAACATCAAAGGCAACAAAAGAGAAAAAATACACAAACATGTCCTGGTTTCTCTTGTCCCACCTTGCACTTATTTGTTTGTACCAAGGTTATCACCAGAATGGGCCTAGTTTGCTTCAGCCTGTATATATGGCCGTCACACAAAACAGTTCACTTGAAAGTACTCGAACACAAAAGAAGTGGAACACAAAACAAGACTCAGTGGGAAAGTAATAAAAAGGATCGTCCACTTTACAAGAAAATGTCACTCCTGAGTATGAGTGAACAAATAGAGTGGCAGCATGAAGCTCATACACTTAACTTTATCATGAAATGATTCTTTTGGAACTTTACTTTTGCCTCTCTCCCAATGCCTTGTTCACTATCACCATAATCTTCAGAAAAATTAAAGAAAAACATCAAAAATTGGTCAAAAGCAAACAAATTATTTTAATTTGCGTTTCTCAGAAGTTGCTGTCTTCTCCAATCAATTAAATAGATAAAGACTGATAAAAGAACAAAGTAGATAAAATCAGTCTTTCTAAAATTATAGTCTAATTGAGAAACACTAGTCAGCTTTGAAATTTTAGATTTATTTTGGATGCTTTGGAAGAACAAAGCTGGTGTTTAAACATTGCATTTGAGTTCACACAGAATTGATACTGTCAGTGTTACAAATGTTAGTGAAGAAAACCAAATGTCCAAACAGGTAAAGAATAACAATTTGCTATGGGAAAAAAATGAATGCAATAACTAGAGTTTGTTGCATCTAGAAATTATGTTATTTTTCTAAAGCAGGATAATAAGGTATGAGTTTAAGAGTTATGTAATTGTGCTGTGAAATGTTGGTAAACGACAGCTTCAGTGCATATGAAAAGAAACTATGATGAGGCAACACTTTAATGCTCCCTTTGCATTTATTTAGCAGTATATTAAGACTTAATAAAAGTCATACAATATATTGTAACTGTAAGCAAATATATGAATTTATAAATGTATTTGTTTACAACCATAACTCTGCATGTGGGCACTAATAAGTTGAGGCGGCTGTATAAGAAATGATAATATGGTAAAGCTAGCACAGCCTTAATGCTATCTGCATCTTACACTTGATACAATGTCCTTGTAGATGCAGAGTACATAATAGCATGTCACAATATTAACCATTTACTAAATTTTACTGCTTATGACTGCGAGATAGGGGATTGCAAGTGTCACTTTTAAGGGGGTAATAATAAAGAGTAAATTTGTTTGTAACTGACAAACTGGTCTTACAATTTAGGTTTTATTTTCATTCTTGGCCATCAAATATTTGGTTTAAATCTTGGAATAATTCCAAAGATTAGCTAAATGCAGAGATGGTGAATGTATAAATATTATCTCTAATACATGTGCACCATCATTCATCATCATGATACAGGCCAACTTTCTAGTTACCACTTTGTCCTGTAATACTAACTATGCAAATGAGCAGGAGTTTTCCTGTGCAGCTAGTGGTTAATAGCATGTTATGAGAGCTCACCATCAGCTTTAACTTCAAATCAAGTGATTTAGATAAGCGGACTGATGAATTCGACTGTTGTCTTGTTTATCACTGTCCGAGTGATCGCATGTGTTTCCTGCCCTGTCAAATATGTTGAATTGATCTAAAAACAATTATTTTGGTGAGTATTATGTTATCACGCTCAACTAACAAACAATAAACATACCACCCCCCCCAAAAAAATCCAATGGAAACAACAATAAAGATAATAATTACAACATTCTTAAAATCTAAAAATATAAAGTGGTGGGCCTTTAAGATATTAATTCAAATAGTATTATGATGCTGCTTTTACAGAAATAAGATAACAGGTGTAAATTCAGGTTCCATAAAGAATAACTTGAATGTGCTGAAGTGAGTTAAATACAGCAGCTGAAGAAAGAATGAGCTCTTCTTGCTAACAAAACAAATATATAGTGATTTTTACAGCCACTTACTTATTGTTAGTCATTTTATTTCAACCCACCACAGATATTTTATCCATCCTCCCTCTGCCAGCTCAGACCTCTTCCCCCTCGTCTCCTCTCCATTCCCTTACCATAATCCAGCCTGTAGTGTGTAGCCACTGACTCTTTAACTAATGAACAATTGTGTCTTTGACATTCACCTCACAGCAGCGAGTCTATGGGAAAGAACGTGGGGCTGCCAAGTTCTCAGCCAATTTCAAACCTCCCAATGTCAAACTTTAGAGTGCTGCTTAAGGAGTCCAGTGGAGGGAGGGGACATATTAGATTCTAAATGTTCAGGCACAGACATAGTAGCCTGAAGAGATTATGGGGATTTCATCTGAATTTCCTGTGCTTAATTCAAACTCCGGGGCTTGTGGACAGAGGAAGCAAGCATGAGAGGTGCAAGTGCAAGTTTAGGCATAAAGCATTTTTCTCTACTTTCTTCTAAACCCCAGATATTCAAATTAAACTTTATTTATGCTGAGAAATGATATGAAAGAATTGTATTTAAACTAAAAGTATTAAACTATTTGTTCATCCAGACAAGGTCAGACTTAATGCTATTGTGAATTATGAGGTGGCCCTGAGGGGACTTTTTTGGTCAGACTGAATATGTTAATTGTTGATTATATGTGCTATCAAATAGCCCCAACACTGGTTAACAAATGCAGTTATTTGTTAACCAGTGTTTTCAGATGTAAATTCAGTGCTGGTGTGTATCCTAAGATAATCTGTATTTGCTAACTCATTACAGACTGGCTCCTCACAGTCCCACAGAAATTTCTTGTAAAGGCATCTGACTTCTTTTGGCAGTACCTTTTTTTGCACCTTTTATTCCCATTATAGACAATATTAATTTATGTTTTTTTTTGCCAAAACCATTCACTTTAAAATTACCCAATGAGCTGAATGCAGTCACTTTTTGTGCAAAAGTCTTTTATAATCCCCTTGCAAAGTAAATTACATGTTATATCCATAAAACAACGGTAGTATGAAAACAGCAAAGTTATGACATGTACTTCAATCATCAACATAACTATAATGAAAGCACAGGGATCCCATGACAAGCCTACACCTTGTAGGTTCTGCTTTTGTTCGAAAGTTGTATTAGAACTTTTTTTAGTTCAAAGTAGAGAGGCTGTTAGAATTTGGTCCAAACTTTCAGACACAACAGATCAATACCAACGGATTACTATAGAACACCAGAAAAGATTATAGAAACCATCTAGAGAGCACGCGCTGCTTGCAAAACTCAAAACAAAAGTTATTGCAGGTGACAAGAGGTGAGAGAGGTGGGCTGTCACCGAGTCACTCTAGCCTGCGGCTGTGTCTGAGAGCGATGTCTTCACAGCAGGTTTAGCTGTATCTTCATGCCTGACGCATCAATCAGCAGTGTTCAGTGAAAACTTTCCCCTTTATGTTGAGACATAGCAAGTTGTCAAGGGTATCAAAGATGGATGGTGCTAATTGGTTGCTAGTCATTTCTAGGTAAACAGGTGGTTGCTTTGTGGTTTTTCTGGTTCTTAGGGAGCTCAGATAGTTAAATGCTGGGTGGCTTCTTAGATGTTAGATGTGTGGACTAGTTGGTTGCTAAGGTTGGTCTTACTGGGCACTAATAATGGTTTTCAACATAGGTAGATGTTTATGGTTTCTGAACTTAGTGACAGCTCAACAGATATTTGAGTCAGTGTGTTTCTTTCAGATCTTCATTATAAGTAAACATCCACAAATCTGCTTTGTAGCCTAAAGAAAGATGCTCTTTATGGCACCAGAACTTTCTTGAGGATTACCATGTTTCTTAATTTCTATAAATCTGCTTTGCACATTCATAGATGCATACAAACAAGAAACTGTTAATATCTGATTCTGAAGACTTTATGGTGGTGTTGAAATCTTTGAGGGAACTTTATGGGACATTTGTTTCTCATCTGTTTCTCTTACTCAAAAGAGTTCAAATAAGTTTAATTTGTATCGCCACACAATTGTTAGAGTGTGAAAATGTGTCTAAGTGTGTGTCTCAAGCTGCCGCAGTCAAACCTCTGCTGACAATTCACCACTATGAACAGTCTCTTCCTCGTCTGAATCAGAAACTTTTCCCCACATTCATGTCCTACTAAAGCTTTTTAAAATGTTTTTGTTGGTTCCATTTGAACATTTTCTACCTATCAACGCCGTAAAGTTGTATCATATTTGTATTCAAGAGAACCCTCATGGCCATTGTTGTTCTGTGATCTTTGTATCGCTGAGAAGTTAGATATTAAAATAACACAGTATGTTGTGATGTGATTTTAAAAGTTGAACTCCAGTTGGCCTCCTATTAAAGATTCCTCTCTTTTATGACTTATTCAGTTGTATTCTACAAGAAAATCAACTCTATCCAATTGTCTTTCTGACATTTGAGGAGGACTCATGCTGTGATCCTCAAACATATCATAACAAGGAAGAATTTTTTTGCCCTCATTCTGAATTTTCTCTTTTTTGTCTCTTCAAGTTTTTGACTGTGATCTGTCCATTTTTCTTTTCATCTTTTATCCATCTCTTTGCCCCCTTTGTCTTTTTGCCCCTCTTTTGCTGCAACATCTTTGGTGCTCAGCAAGAAAGATGTCGCCATCGGGGGAAAAGTAGACTTTCTGTTGCTCCTTTGAAGCATCACACAGCTTACAGCACCAGGGCACTTCTGTGATCAGAGAGAGATAGTGAGGGGGAAAGATGAACAGAAAGTGAGAGACAAGCGGATGCAGATTAACAAGGAAAAGGAGGAGGGGACAGAGAAAGAAGCCTACATTGCTTACAAACATTGATATGAAGAGACAAGACAAGTAGACAAGTAAAAGTTAGAGAAAACAGAGAAAATCTTTATATTGCAGGATGAGAAAATGTGGAGGAGAGAAAAGAGATCATGGAAAAGAATAAAAAAGCTCAGTACCTAGGCTAAGAGAGAGATCATAGGGTTTAAGGTTGGGCAAGTAAGGGAGAAAAGACCCCGAGGAGGGATCTACCTCCTCCAACTCCCTATCTCCTGTTCCCAGGGTTTATGAGGAGCCTAACAGAAGATCCTGTGACTACAGAACATTCATAATTTTATCCAAAAGTGAGAAAAACTACAGAGGAAAATGGGGGGTGGAAGAGAGGAAGATATAGAAAAAGAGCAAGGAGATGAGAGGAGAAGAGAAAAGAAGGGAGAAAAATTATGAGTAGAGAGAGAAGATGAGCCAAAAGGAGAAAATAAAGTAGAAGAAAGCATAGGAGAAAAAAGTGGAGGGAATAAGGAGGAAGTTTGTAAAAAGAAAGGAAAAAGGGAAGAAAGAGGAGGCAGGATGGATTACCATAAAGTAGCAGGAAGATGCAAAGGGGGAAGGAAATGACAAGATAAGAAAGCCAACCAAAAAAGGGGATAAATATTAAAGGAATGCTTCAACATTTTGCTTTCTTCTAAGAGATGATAACAAAGGGATAAACAACTTGTCTTGGTTTATAGTTGTACCAACATCTTTTCATCTTACCTCATCTAATAAAACAGCGTTGTCCCACTCTTTTGGTGTCTGCTACAGTTTATCTGTGTCTGACCTGCAAGTCTTCCTGTTACAACAGTCTCAGCTTGGTTAAGTGTTGGCAACTAAAGTATATTTTTAAGTTTAGGAAATTCTGAGTTGAACAGAGTTGATGTCATTTTACTCTGATGCATTTTAACTTGTGGTTAATACTTTTATCTGGCTATTGCATGAGAAAATGGCCCCAGTCAGATCCCACACTTGAAAATATAAAAAGTTATAGTACAGAAATTCATGTCATGACTAATTCAGAAAAACTTCGTCGTGTTTGCATGGAGGTTAACGCCTTGGCACAGTGGATCCAGGAAAATAACTTCAGTCTCAACTTGGACGAAACCAACAACTATAGGGAGCAGGAGAGTAAACATGTGGGCCCGACCATCAGCAGGACTACAGTAAAGAGGGTCAGCAGCTTCAAATTCCTTGGAGTTCACATCACTGAGGACTTCACCTGGACTGCTCATACAGATCAGGTGGTTAAAAAGCAACTCTTTTTCCTCAGATGCTGAGGAGGTTTGGTCTGAGCTCCCACACACACTCCGTGCTGTCTACAAGGGCACCACTGAGAGCATTTTGACAGACTGTATCACTGCCTGGTATGGGAGCTGCATGGCTCTCAACCGGAAGGCACTACAGAGAGGAGTGCGGTCTGCCCAGTGCATCTTGACAGTGAGCTTTTCTCCCTCCAGGAAATTTATAATAGACAGTGTGTCAGGAAAGTGAGAAGTATTATAAGGGACCCAGTCACCCAAAACAATGTCTCTTTCAAATGCTGCCATCTGGGAAACGGTACCGCAGCCTTAAAGTCAGCACCAACAGACCAAAGGACAGCTTTTTCTCTCAGGCCATAAGGCTCCTCAACAAATAACCTCTCACCTCTGCCACACACATATAAGATAACATACTCTGTGATGGACTTTATCATCCCTTCATCTATTGCTTCATGTCCTTTATCATATTTTCCTGATCTATGATGTTGTTCCTTGTTGATGTGTTATTTATTCTTGTTGATATGCATTTTGTTGCTATGCCACAGAGCTCCCTTTAAAGCTTTTTACTTTATTCTATTCATATGATGGATGTGACAATAAACTCTCTTGAACCTTGAATCCCAATTTCTGTAAGCAAAGAAAAACAAGCAACAGGCAAACAAGTAACCAACATTTAGATGAATGCCAAGCTTGTGATGACAGTGTGTGACCCACCCAACTCAGGCATTGTAAGCACTGCTCTGTGTGACAGGTTGTTGAGATCTGACCGCATGGAATCAGCAAGGTAACGGTGAAAATGTGATGTGGAATTTCACTGATCTCAACATTTTCTCAACGGGTAAACGTACTGGATTTGACTGACATCACAGTGGACATAGCACTGAGTGGACTGACAGGACGGCCAACTTTTTGACACAGTAAAAATGAAGGGCTCCAAAGTAATGATTTTGAAAAGTGGGTGGGACTTGTCCAACTGTCACACAACGAGTCTGACACCCATGAAAACTACTAAGTGTTTCATTTTAGGCTCTTGCTGAACAGCAGCCAGTCAAAGTGACTGGGGCCTGTTATCTGAGTGACATTGTTAGATTTGATACCTCACTATGATCTGTGGCATAATGGAAACCAAAACTATGTGCGAAAAGTTACGCTAAGGCTGCAGGCACAACAGAGAACTAATGGGCAGATGGACGAACTGTTTTTTTTAAAGAAATACCCCCCCCCCCAAAAAAAAACAGTCATCAGTAGTCTTATTCAATTTCTTCAATTTTTGTTCAACACAATGTTGAAACAAGGCACGTAAAATAGCTTTTAGAGATTTTGGACAGGTTTATTGTTGAACTTTGGAAAGAGATAGATTAATTGACAGTCCTTGCCTCAAGTCTTTATGCCAAGGAAGGCTGAGTACAAAAAGTATCTCCAAGAGTTTGAAAAGTTTGTACTGTTTCTTTTAAAAATAAAACAAATGAAAAAAAGGAGAGAGCCAGATGAAACTGTGATTCTCACTCCCACTCTCCTGACCACTTTTCTCTGGCTCGCTCTGAAACAGGTGTAGCCTCTTCTCAGGCATTCAGCTCTGACACGCTTGGCCTCAAACTGCACAGTACCCTCAGCTCATCCAGCCTCTCATGCTTGTCCCTGCCTGTGCACAACACTTGGCAGCCTCTCCAAACAGCTCCTCTTGTACTCAGACTACCTAATTCAAAATGTGGCCAGTGTTTGTCAGGAAAAACATTTCATGGCTGGTGTGAAGAATTCCTCTGAAAGAACATTTAGAGCAGGTGACACTGCACACTGAGAACAAATAGTCTTTTCAAAGATACTGAGCTTTGTTTGGGCAGGTTGAATCACACACTTTTCATATTATTTTACAATGTCGTCATAGGATTTATAAATAAATATCCTGTATGGCCTTCAAAAGAAGATATTCAGAGAGAAATACATTTCAGCTCATAATGAAAGTTAAATAGTTAGAAAAAGAAGCTACTTGAAAATATGAGTCAAAGCCAGAATAATTTAAATTTAGCTTTTTTATTGTTATTATTGTGATTTTATTGTTATGGGGAAAATATGTGAGCACTTACGTTTCACTAAGCTTATTTCCAGGAGAAGAAAATAACCCTCAATAACACACAGAAATCCTGCACAGCTCCTGTCTTTTATTACAAGCCAATATCTGCCTTTTATCACTCATGGAGTTATGAGCTCAAACTGGAATTATGACGTCAACAAGAAAACAATTTTTTTGCCCATCACATATTTTAAGAGACCCTGTTTAATCATTTTTCAAATTCAGCTTACGCTGGTAGGCTTATATTTAGTGTGGCATTGTTGTTTTGTCAGTTGGACTGTTCACCACTTTGGTATAGAATGAAATCTCTCAAAAGTTATTTGATGGATTACAAAAAATGGCCTGCTCCTTTATGGTACTTCAAAGTGGTTAGAGGTGGAAATCTCTGCATATTTGGGAGACAATGCAGCAGAATATGTGTATAGCAAGTCATTGTACATCTTTGACTTTGATTAAGGCATATCTTGCACTTGGAATTTGCAATGCATAATTCACATTTCGGGGGTGGGGGGGTTGTTTTGTTGTTGCTTTAATGCATTTATGTTGCCAGCTTCTTCTAAAAGAACTCATGAAAACACAACATGCCACATTAAAAGACTTATAGATGGATAAGAGTCATACAGAGACGATTGGGAAACCCTCCTAAATGAATGCTCCACCAGCAGGCAGCGGCACAAGGTTCCAAGGTCGCTTGTCCCCATTTAAAACAAATCAAGAAACCAGGTTAGCACCCAGATTTGAGCAACGTATGGCAACTGTATGTTGCTCATTATTTTTTTTTTCGTTTTCATTTTTAGGGCTGCTAAGTGGTGTGATGCAAAATAAAAGGGGGGACTACATACCATAAAGTGACCCCCTATCCTGACACTAATTCAGGACCACAAATTAGATTAAATTTGGTCCTTACTAAAACATGGGTTAGGACATAGATGATATTTTGGACACTGACACCCTGATTCAAACCCCTGTGTGGAATAAAAGTATCTTAAGTGTCTTTGAGTAGATGCAGAATCATCTCAGTGTGTGTTGTGCTTTTCAATAAAGCCTTCATATAAAAAATTATGACCACTCCTGTCACCTAGCAACCCCTTGATGTTGTGGACCCCATCACCATCACTGTGAGAGAGCAATTTATGCCTTAATAACACACACAAGTCCTATTTACAAGTCTTTATTACTTTTCGTTTTCTCATTCCTGGAAACGAAGAAAAATACATTAAAGCAGAATTGTTTTCTGCAACTTGAAATAAATTATGTTGCTAAATTACCCTCGTATGGGGCTCAAATTTCTCTACCTGTTTTTTATCAACATATTAGGGTTTTTAATAGCAGATTCTGACGTATTCTTAAGTCTCATATTGTCTGTCCCAACTTAAATAAAACACCACATAGTTGCTATAACATTTAACCATTTTCCCTTGCATGACTCATCTGAAAAAAGGTCCAAATTTCACATGGACTTTCTTGTTTTAGTCTGATTCATTACCACTGGTGAACCTCTTGGTCTAGAGGAGAAGGCCACAGGCTCAGGGGAGGAAGGTTTCCCTCTTCCTGCAGAATCACCACTATGGTAATGGAAGCAATTGATTCATTTTCGGATAGAGAGCACTTGAAGCAGTTATTAGTCCCATGCGCAGACCGCCACCATCAGCAAGTAATTAAAGATTAATCAATTACAGCCAAGTGTCCACACTCTCACTATCTGTGTTAAGATGGGCAAATTAAAAAACTGCATAAAAATGGTAACAAAGGACTAAAGAGCACCCTCGAGGCTCTCTGAGCACACAGACATCAGCTCATCTTCTAGAACCTCTACCTAAGAACATAAGACGTGTTAACAGTGAAAGCAACTGGTCATAAACACTAAATAGACTGTTACCTCTGTATTGGAAAGTGTGTTATTGAGTGGTGGCAACAACATTGGAGAAAGTAATTTCATTAGAACTCAAAAATGATCTGTAGGCTTTTATCATATGTTGTGTTTTTTTTATTATTATTATTATTAGCAACCCAGTACTTAATAGGAGCAATGGAAAAAAAATGATGGGGACCGCGTATCATCAGAGTAACCACTAACTGCTGCTTGTTGAAACTCTCTTTGGTTATAGCTTGTAGCTGTTAACTCAGGAAGCCATGCATTGATCTTATCAGCTGATTAGTTTGCTTGCACTGTAATCTCAGAGCAACACACTGTAAGTGTTTAGACTACTGGCTAGGAAGGCGGGCTCTGCAACCTCCTATCAAACACAGCAAGCTTGATAGAGGGATTATTAGTAAGAACACCAGCTGTGACAGGAAAGGTGTGCAGAGGAAGAAGGAACATGGAGGTTTTCAATCAACTATGACTGTGTTTGAGCACCAAGCATCACTTATGTAAAACACAGAGTTCGTTCAACCTCCTTGTGCTGGAGCCCCGTGTCAGCTCAGGACACCATCCACCTGTCAAATGAATTTACCCAGTCTGTTACGTTGTGGTGGAGACAAGTCTCTGCAAAGATGGAGACAGAAGTTTTTGATTTTCCATTGCCAGCAAGAGCCCAATTTTTTTCCCCCTGCAGTTGGACATCAGCTGGAGAATCCTAAAGTTTAAGTTGGGCTAATGGCTCTTATCCTGGCCGTCTTCTCTCTCCTGCTGAGGCAGCACAGTTGGTCTGGCTGGGTGGTTGGATGCTGTGGGCAGTGATCACCCTCTAATGCTTCTTTTTATGCTGCTTTTAATTTGAATGCTGTATTCCTTTTCCAGTGCTAGTGGGTGTAATAGGTAATGTATGTTTCAGTAAAACTAGAAAACGTACAGATTCAAACAAAAAGAAGGTAGGAAATTTGAAGAAGCTATTGAGTGATGCATTCACATGTGCCACCATTACTATTTATGAAATACATATATTTGACACATAGTTTGCAGGAATGTAGAATGTTAAAATTCTACTCTCATGATTATAGGCTGGCAGCTATCTGAAATGTTTGGAAACAGAGTTTTTCAGTAGAAATATGTCTGATTAAAAAAAAAAAGCAGCTTTCCTGAGTTTTGCTGCAGTTACACACCTTCAAAGGACTCAATGTAGTGTATTAAAAAATCACAAACAGGGATCCATGATGTTTTTATTTTTTAATGGGACTCAACAAAAATGGGGAAAGAACAACAGTAAAACAAATCTTTCATCTTTAGATGCCTTGAATAGGAAATAACAGCCACAAAAAACACAATATATGGCAGGAACTTCTCTCCCGGGCAAGGTGCTTGTAACTTTAGTGTATTCCTCTCATACATTTGTGGAAATATTGTTTTCCTGCTGTATTTGATGTGAGCTGCAAATAAGCACCACTGCTTCCTGCAGAAATCTAATCTAATTTTTCAGGCTCAGTTTGGCCTTTTTCTGGCCCTTTTTTTCCATCATTGAAAGGACATTCCTCTCTTTCTGCTGTGATTTGTAAACACCTCCATGCTGTGAGGGATGTTGGTCTCATTGAGTAAAATCAATGATGAATACAAGCTTTCAACTTGATTAACCTGGTCTTGTCTATTTAATACATCTATTTACATTCCAAGCACCTTTTCTTTCTTGCATTAAGCTTTGAATGAATCAAAATCATTGGTAATTTATTACTACATAAAGCTTCGCAATGTTTTTCCACTACTCAAGCATGTTTCCATGGGTATTTGAGCAATATCCTTTTGAAATCTACTCAACTCATAAAAAAAGGGAAAAATCTGTCTGGCTCTGTATCAAATCATTATCATAAAAAGAACAGCATTGTTCATTTTTTTAAATTACCTACAAAGCAGATTGTTAAGCATACCATGCTATGTAGAGACGCAGGTGATTATGGGATCTTTTCTTAAAGACTATCAAGCAACCCAGATAGACACATTCTGTCTGTTTGATGCACCAGGAGAACAGATGCATAAAACTGCATGTATCACTGTTATAATTGGTAAAACCACCCCCTAGTTGGCGGAAATGTCAAAAAGCCATTTGCTTTCATGCTGAGAGAGTCCAGTAATGTCAACCCATAATGTGAGCTTAACACTCTTCACATTGCTTTCTTCCCTTTCTGTACATATAACTGCTGCTTAAGGATGCTGAAGTGCATGTTTTGTGGGTTTGTAGATTTTTTTAATTTAATTAAAGAAACAACAACTATTGTGTAGAAGCAACACAGATATATGGTAGGTAAAAAGAAAAAAAAGCACATTGCTCAATACTTGAAAGCATGAATAACTGGAGCAGTCTTTTTGGACATTATATCTATTCTGTATGGAAAAGGTTCTGGCCTTGTTCATATTAAGGTGAGCGTTTCCAGTTTGACTGACCAGCAACATTTGGTGTCATAGTTAATTAGTGTATTTTTGTTAGAGGCAAGTAATCATCACAAAATGTTGTAGGTTAGATGTTGGAGTGGATGGTTGTTTTCTTAAGATGTCTTACAGCTTTGTGCTGACAGCCAAACATTGGTTCCCTGTGATCACGATTACAGTGTTTCCTTTACCATGCCCAGGTAGTAGTAGTTGCCTTAACCTAAGCAAACCTTAATGGTTAAGTAATTCAATACATTATTGTTCACTTTTTCTGCACAGCTGTGTGACAATCCTTGCCATAAACTGATACAGAATAAATTGCAATCAATTGAACAGTAGAGTAATATTCAATTTGTAGATCCTCTTAAACAATGGCACTTGTAGCCTCTGTGGATCAGAGCCGTAGTGGTCTTACTTCTGTACCACTCATGTCACAAGTGCTCTGAGATGAAATTAAATCTGAGGGCAGAGGATTTTTGAGGGCCTGTGAGTAAATGTTATTCAGTTTGGAGAAGGTGACAGGGTCTCCTTGACAAAATGAGTCTACAGTGGTAAGTGGGGGTTTTGTTCTGACTCGAGCATCGAGGTGAAAGGTTGTCAGAGCTTTAAAGGAGCCTGGAGGGTGAAGAGTTGAGATGATCATGGACCACTGGGGGGGTGTGGGACTGAATCATGACCTGCTCAGTCTTCCAGAGAGCCAGGGTCCTTTTTAAAAGCTCAGAGAGCAAATTCAAAAGCAGAAAATTCACTATAGGAAAAAAGGTCAGTGATAGGCATCATTGTTTCAGCAAGGGGGCAACATAACGCTGCTGCTGACTGAGATTTCAAACCTTAGACTGGAACAAGGGGTCAGAGAGAGAGCAGGTGGCCCCATTGTGTTATTTACTTTTACGTATCTGTTGTATCTCAGAGGGTGGAAAATCCTGTCCCCTTTATCCCTTCCTCCTGTCAGCTGCACTGGACCGTACTGTCACGCTGCATCTGCTTTCTATCATATCTGTTTCTCTCTGTTGTCCCTTTAAAGTATTAACGTCCCATAAGTAATAGTTATACTAACACCACACTGCAATCTCTCATCCTTTGTCTTTCCTTCTTTCTCTAGGAGTCATCTGACTCATTTTTTATTCTCTTTCTTTCTCCTTTTGTCTTCCTCATGATTCATTCGGTAGATGCTCGGCCTTCCTTTCTGGGTTCCGTTGCCATTTTTCACACTTTCTGTCTCCTTGTTACTTTCCCTTTCCTCACCTCTTACATTATTTCCTCTCTTTTGCTTCCTGTCTCTAAGCCTCCGATCCAAGTTTTCTTTCAGCATTGACAGGGTTTTAAATAACTGTGAATGGGGAGGTTGGCAGTGTGCAATGGGAAATCTTATCCTTCATCTGAAAACCAACTGAACCTCAACCTTTAATTCTTCTTTCTATTTAAAGAGTTACTGAGGATTTCATGTTACCTCTGAGGATGTGATGCTTACGATTTTTTCTAAGGTGCTCAGTTCAGGTTAAAACGGAGGCTATTTTTCAACTGGATTTTGTAAGAGGTTGCTGATAAAGTTTGACAAAAGCCGGTGTTGGCTTTCAGACCCGTGTCCTTCAGCAGACGATGACCAGAAGGGATCATTTCAAATGTGCTTAATGATGCATCTCAAACAGTTTCAAGTTCATGTCCTTTTTATTAGGACAGGTTGCATTTTAGTGTGGCTTTAAATGTCTTTGACATTTTAAACAGCTAAACTACCATCCATCCATCCGTCCATCCATCATCCATCCATCTATTTATCCATCCAGTGCTCAAATTATTGAAGGTCCACTGGCAAATGATATCAGTACATACTCAAGGCATAGCTGAACCATATGTAAACAGTATTTACTTAGTAGATGAAGTTATTATTTATTTAGGTAAAACAAAGTGCATCATGTACATTTTTTCTTCTCTTTTTCTACTTTAACTGTTTGTTATTGTAGCTGCAGGGATAATAATACTAAATGTGAAATGATTTGAATATGTTTGTTTTATGATTTATGTACATCAGTGCTGTCTGCTAATTAGCAATAAAAAATAAAAACTGAACTGGATATTAAATAGCTAAAATTAGGGAGTTGAGGTTGTACAGAAAGAAATAAAGGAGAAACATAACTATCATCTTATATTCAGCAGAAGGTCATTGTTTGGACTGTGCTTAATTTTTAACTAACACATTGTTGACACACACTTTTTTAAATATAAAATTATACTAAACTTTCAGTTTAAAGAGTTCACTCCAAAAACACATAAAATGTGGATTAACTGTAATAAGTATTTTTGTAAAGGTGCCTCACATTTCCTTTCCTGATGTGTGTCAATGTCGTTCCGCTTTCCTTCCAGTTCTGAATAAAAACATACTGTGTGTCCAAATGGAATGTCAATAAAAGTGAGACATGACAGTCCATGTCTGTTTTTCCACTACTGACCAAAGACGAGGTGTAAATGTGCTCCGTATTCACCTGCCACACCTTTGTTTATAGCCTCATTCTCACGTTCAGACTCCATCTGAATGCGACACGTATGCCAGGTGGAAATGTGGCTTCGTCCTGGCAGCCAGCAGAGTGTAGACAACGCAGTGGCAGATGTGTCATCCTGACGTGTACCTCACAATGAGCGCTCCATTGTGTTTGTGGCCTGTTCGCACTGACTCTGACAGACTGAAATTGGTGTGTGAGTATGAGATGCCAGCTGTGACTCATCCAATTGTCCCTCCAACGCTGTTGTTACCTGAACTTGTTTTTTTTTCTGTGTGCAGTGCTCACGCTGCTGCTGTGAACCCACAAACTGTTCTCAAGAAAATATGAGCAACCTTGGAAGAATATGGCTTAAAAGAGATTTCTTCTCCATCAACTTAGTACACTGTAAGTTCAGATGCAGAGCTAAAAGTTACATTTTCAGTCTTATATTAGATATCGCATTATATTTAAAGGTTGATGGTAAAATTAAATATTTTCCTTATAAACAAGGATGTGAGAGAGTAAAGGCTGTGAGCTCTGCCATCTGACATGCCAAACAACTAGCAGGAACAACCAATCAGCTCATAGACCCTGGCCAGATGCATTCCAGCAGGCACTTTAGGGTTTTATATTTAGTTAAGTTTGTTGACAAAGTTCAATTACAGTGCTAAACAAAATGTGCCTATAAAAGATTGTCAGGGAGTCCAGGATTTATTTCCATCGCATTAAAAATTAACAAGAAAAGTACTTTATTTCTAGGGTACGTTTGCCTCTCATACTACAAAATCTTACCAGGGGGAAGAGAAATTCCCTTTGCCTCCAGGCAGGAGCTCCAGAGAACAAACCCCACCCACCCACGACTAAGTTAGACCATTTTCTGCCAATTTCCTCTCAGTTTGCCTGGATTTTACCTGAACATGTTGTATTATTCAAGTGTTGTTGGTGATCTGATTTTGAAAAAGTGTCTTAATCCAGGTAGACGGGACAAAACTATCCCTATCATCATTAGATTACAGGATCAATATCAATTTTCTTGGAGATATATATATATATATATATATATATGGATATATTTAGCCTAACTTAGCAAAAGACCGAAGTCAAATAAAAATGCTGAACCTTGCGTGGACAGAAGTTTAGGTGTATCTTGTCATAAAGCATCAAAACAACTCCAGAGATTTAGATTGAAAACAGTTTTGACTTTAAACATGATCCCCCTTTACCCCTTCAGATCTCTGCTTGTAAACCTGTATGAGAAAAAAAATGGAAAGGAAACTGAAAGGATGAAATCATCATCTAACACAACATGTGATAGATGTGAGAAACACCACATCTGTTGAAAGCAGGAGGACATCAGTGTGTAATAGCCAAACCAAAGCCACTCACAGCTGAGACTGCAAGAGGTCAAAGGTCATCCGTGAAAAGTCAGTGGACAGAAAGGTTGGTGAGTCTGCAGACCATGTTGGGTAGGCGTATCAGGGGGATCATGACCCCTTTCTCTGTTTCAGTCATTATGTTTCATACAAAGGTCAAGTGGTGACAACTGATCCATGGCCAACTGAACAAATATCACCTACTGATGCTTACATCGACATTGTATGGCTATGGTTTATGATCCTTTCTATGGTTTTCAAAAATAATCTTCCAACTCTATACACAGATCTCTTTCTCTAGAATGAAGTGCTAGAGAGGGCGAGGCTCAGATTTCAACATCAACTTCTTTTTTTTTTTGTTACTTCTATGTAAAACAGTTGTTATTTTTTGAGAACATGTTTCTAAACTGTAGTCTAACCCACATATTCCACTGGGCATGGTTATGTTGTAGTCCTACTGCTACAAAACATTTTGCATTGGAAATTTTCCCAGTGGGCTTTGAGGATGCGTGGAGACAGAATAAAACTTTAAAAGAGATGCAATGTCACAAAACCTTGCCTAGTTGAATTTCACGGTAACACTGTGGCTCACTGTCAGTTCTAATTAGAATTATTGGTACATGGGCTAAGTAAATGTACTGGTAATCAAGAGGGTAATTGAAATTAAGTTTGCAGCTTGCTATGCCCTTTGGTTTAAGGTAATAATGACATTAACATTAATTAATAATACTGTTGAGGAGCTAAAGGTTGAATATTTTAATGTCTGAACTGTTTGATGAATTATCATAAAAAAACATAAATTAAAATGTCAAAGTATTTATGGAAAAATTAGGTATAAATTTAGTGTCTCTTGAGGGAAACATTAAATGTAATTGCATAGATATTAGAACTGCGAGCTGAGGTGAACCCTTTATTTTATCCTGTTTGCATACTTAAGTATAATCAGTTCTTATCTGTAGATCATTAGGTCTGAACAAAGGAAGGGTGTTGGTTCAGTGTACCAGGTTTGTAAAGAAAAAGTCATGTAACACATAAAAAAAATCCACGGGGGCTAGCTAATGGTTAGGTGCTTGCTTTTACATGAAAAAATGCAAATAAAAACAAAAGTTACATTTCAAGCATCACCTAATCTCTCTCTTTATCACTTTCTTTTGAAGTCAAATTTAAACTGCTTACACAAAAGCCAGACAAGTAGATTACACAGTTGGTTGCACGATCTAATCAAATAGGTGCCACGTCCTATAGGGGAGGTCCTGGGGCCTTCCAGATAGGGACTGGCCATGAATATATCCTAAGATTAAACCATGAATATTACCCAAGATCATACAGTCTGTTATCACTTTAGGCTGTTGGCTACTACATGCTGCCCCTTTGCCTGCCAGTTTACACTGGATAACCCCAGCCTCCTTATTCTGTGTGGATTAACTGTGCTGGATCTCTCTCAGATGTTAATATCCTGCCCTGTGGATATATTACACATATCTCTTTATTGTACACACTTCTGTTCATCTCACTATCTTGCTTATGCTGTTGATATTTTCTGTAATGTTAAACTGTTCATCTAAATGGCCTTTGTGATATTCTAGAGTATAAAGCAAAATCTGGTGTGTATAAGTGTGTGTTTATTTTGTGTTTTTGTGGGAGGTCTGTTTTATTTTGGGGACACTTTTTTGAGACTCAAGATTGTTAATCATGGTAAACTAGTAGAACTGGGAACAAAAGGTGTGTCCCAAGTTGAAAAAACAGTAGATTTTTGAGCCAAAGGTTTAGATTGTGGTGAGGTTTAAGGTTAAGAAATGGTTAATAGCAGAAAAGTAGTGGTTACGATGAGGATACGTCTCCAGGATATCAAGAAAACTCCATGTAATGTCCCCAAAAGTTACCTAAGTAAGTGTGTTCCTGTGGGTGTATGTGTGTGACAGAGAGAGAAAAGTGTGGTGGCAGAGACCAGCAGGCCAAGTATATTCTCACCCCCTCCCTGTGTAGGGGGACACTAAAAACACACCAGCGTCATCTCCTGTCTGTTTGTGTGTCACGACCAGTGCAGATGTCCGCTGTGTATTTGAATCAGTCACAGCACACTGCCTCTCAACACAGTTGAAAATCCCCTCTCACGGCCCACTGACGAAAACAGCCCATTTGGACAGAAAGATCACAGCACCAGAGGCTGTGAAATAGCTGCTGTCTCTGCCTTTCATTTTAGAGTCCCCTAATAAAATAATGATGAGAGATGGCCAGCTCAGAAGACTATGAGGGGACTACGACTTTTATTCTGGAAAAAGACAACAATGTGGATTAAGTACAATTCACAATAAATCTTTGTAATTCATACTGTTAACTTTCATGAAAACAACAAATAACAATCAGTGGATAAGTAACATTAACTAGATTGAGTCTAAGGGATATCAATTTTAACTAATTGTACTTTTGGTTGTTGTATTGCCATTTTACAAAAGGCAAAACAGGCCAGAATTGTTACTTCACACGCAGTGTAAACATTACTGATGGTGGACTCAGTCTGAAATTACAGACATGCTGTGGTAATGATTACTTTAGCCAGCCGCCCTCTGGAAAGCTAATCCTTTCCCTACAGGCATGCTGTCTAAAACATGGCTTCCAAATTCAGCTGTTTTGCCTTTTCTGCAATATAATGATAAATCCACTAACATTTAAAGTTCAATTACTAAACACTGACTCACTTTGTGTAACAGATGTTTTGTGACACACCTTACCATACAGCTCTGTCTCTATCGGGTTGGGAAAATATGTTTTAGTCTATAATGTTTGCAATTTTTATTCATTACTTACATATAGTACTTTGTGATATGTATTCATACAATAGCTGCAGCTGCACCAATACTGTTATATATTCCATGGGACATAGTGAAGATCTGCCTTCCTATGCCTTGTTCCAACACACTAATAACCTTGCAAGGCAGCTGGACTGCTGAGATTTCAAGTCTGCAGTCTCGCAGGTCCATCTTGAAAAGCTCCAACCGGATTTGTTGTGTTCGATCAGAATATCACTTGACCAATCAGCATCCTTTGAGGACAAAGAGGGTGTAGCTATGGCCATGGTTCAGTTTTGACCAAAGTGAGAAGCGACTGCAAGCTTGTGAACAATGGTGATCACAAAAGAGGTTAGCATGGATGCTGCAATAGCAACAGTTTTATCAGAACTGGACAACATTTTTGTATTAATTGAAGAGCAAAGAACAGCAATGAAGGTTTTTCTTGATGAAGAGGATTGTTTTTTGTTCTTCTCCTGACTGGAATCAGCAAGATTAGTATATGTGACAGACAGAGCATTCGTCCAATCACCTACCAATTTTTTATTAAATGTCACCTACGTGACACTCATACAAGTAAAGTTAGAGTAATTTGTCTCATCAATAACATTTCTATAAAGTCTAAACTCACATTGCCACTTAGCATATCTATCTGTATATGGATTTAAAAAATAAGACACATCCTGTTAAGACATCAAGCAGGTGTCTTGCAGTGACAAGGCTGAAGAGCACTTGATTCCACTTAAAACTAAAAATTGTGACTCTTGAAACTGTCCATTTGTTTTGAGAACACAGACAGAGGTTTAATCTTTGGATCTCATCTGTCACTAGTTAGTGAAAGGTGGGTGTTAGTGTTGGTTGAGGTTTATGTTGCGATTATTTCAGTACAAACAGTTAGTTGTGTTGGAACTGGGGAGGGGCTTTAAGCAAATATTCTAATTTTCAATTGCAGAATGATGGTGTTAGAACCATAAATCATGACTACTTTAAATAAAATTCAGTCAAAGTGATAATAGGTTGGCGATTGTATATTAGCACAAATTGCTCTGGCCATGTTTGATTTGAGACAACGCTACTCGATTGTAGGAGGTTCTCACACTACACAAGTAAACAGTGAACTGATGGAAGTGAAGTGATTGAAGTATCTGAATTATCTTTCCAGTCTTTGTGATAAGCTGGGTTTATCAGCTACTGATAGATAGAAAACTGGCATGTAATAGAGCTGAAATAGAAGGAGGAAGGGGCGTAAATGGGGTCTTTATTGGTCCTCTTTGTGGGTCATCTCACAAAGGACCAACGCCAGTCCTCATAATTAGTAGCTACACACACACACTTACAGCCGAACCCTTCGTGTCACATCCCCTGCCAGGCCAAAGCCAATTAAGCTGGCACTCTCTTTTGGCCTTAACTAAACTCTCACACACATGCAAGCACACACACACACACACACACACACACAGACACACATGCAAATTTTCTCTCAAACACAACCACACACACTCTCTTTCCCTCTGTGTGCTTCTCTCTCCCTGACAGGGACAGATGGACATGTGTGTGGCTGATAAAGAAAGGTAGCCTCCCTCCCTTCCATGAAAGAGCTCAATGAAGATTGATAGTGGCATTTAACTATACACACAGACACACACATCCACACACACATACTTAGATTAATAGTCATGCTTCTGAAATCTCTTTGGAGAATGTCTGTTTGCAGAACACAACAAACTTAAACTTCCTTTTACCGAAACATTAGTCTGATCAAACTTCCCTCTGCCACCCCTACAGGTCTCTGTGTGTTTATGTTTCTGTTCTCTAAGAGTTTTAGACCAAAATAAAGGAGTTATACCTGCTTGGGGTCAGTTGGGTTGTTGATTAACTACAGCTATTTATTGATTACTTCATCACACCGACACTCTGTCAGCTGAGACAGATCAATTGCATTTCCACCCCTAGGTCGCAGCTCTAAGGGTGGGTTTAAAGGTTAGGCTAAAAATATTACAGCTCAGAGGGGTCTGGGTGGCAATCATTTACCACTGCAGAGAGTCATAGAGGTGGGAAGTGTATGGCTGCAAACATTCGACAGAAAGGCCTAGTCTCAATTCCACCCCTTGGCCTTATCACTTGGCCTAAGCCCTACGTTTTGCACGACCGTGTGAAATGTCTGAATTTCAAAACCCCTTTTCTCTTTGAGGAAAAAGGTCTCTTGTGACACAGCTAGTTCGGTGTTGCTCAGTGATGCAGAATGACAAGAAAATCTGAAGCTGTATGAACCACTGTGACCACTGTGTCCTCAGAATATCATTGTGATGGTTTGACCCCTGCAACCTGCAAAAATAGTGTGGAATACTGATTCATAGCCAGCAGCCTGATGTGATCAAAACCATGTTCCTGTGATGGTTTCGGTAATACTGGGTGCTGGCTGTGTAAGATTTAATCACTGTATCCAAATTGGAGGAGATGTTGCAGATGGCAGGGATATGCTGGAGCTGGTGCTTCTGCATGGTAATAAGGATTAAATAAACCAAGAAAGATGGAACCTCAAACTCCTTAAAACTTTGGAGGGTATTTTAAGAATCAGTCCTCAGATGAGCTCACAGATTAACTTTCTGCTTCTTTGCCTTTAGTATATTGAGAATGATTTCTGATGTGCATAATGTTTTTGTTTTGGAATTGATTCATACAGGGGAGAAGCGGTTTACACCAATATGAAGTGAGTGGGTTGATTTGATTTTGAGGGTCTCCGTCTAAGGTGAAAGAATGATGTGAACTCTCGCCTGACTCAAACTCTAATCTATTCATTGCATCACTGGTGTGCAAAATGCAGTTTTTGGTCATTTTGTGGACAAACTCACCTGATGCACCTTAAGAAGAACACAGTTACATGTTGAGGACCCAACAGTCACAATGACTTCCATGTACAAGTGTGCATATTGTATAACATTATAGTCCACTTTACAACAATGACAAAGGATTCTCACATGTAGTCAGAATGTCGTGGATTGTCAGGAATTAAGTTTCAGTTAATCACTTATTTCAAACAGGACAGTGTAAACTGATGTCAGTATATCAGTCTTTAAAACACCTGTTAATTTACAGTAGAATCATTCATCATGAAACTTTTGATATGCACATAAGAACAATATTAATTGGGGAATGGGAAATAGAAAACATTCTTAATTTTTACTTTATTTAAATTTAAATTTTTCTACTCCAACTTAGTTTTTGTCATGTTTTAGCTTTCTTTGTTGATGAGATTTTTTTTGATTTTAGAATATTTGTCCCTATTTAAAAGATAACAGTAAATATGCAGAATAAACTTGGCACTTTAAAGAGGTATGAAATGTATCAAAGGTTCCTGATGGAACCAAGAGCATTATAGTCATATGCACAATGTGTTCAAGTATTTCAGACTGTTTTACCTTTATGTCTCAAAGGAACGACAGAGGGAATGTATTTTGAGTGTGGGAGTGGGTTCATGGGGTGACATTACTTTCTGATTTATTGAGTTAGTATCTGGATGGCATCTGCTGGAAGGAATGCCAGGATTCAGTGCATGAAAAATAAACTTGTTTGAGATTATTTTTTATGCAACTGCCAATCAGATTTTTTTTACTTTAGCTGCTGGAACCTCAGGTTTTTTCAAACTCCCGTTAACCCTTGCATGTGGTTGCAAAAATGGTGTATGAAAGTTGTAGAGTTCATGGTATAAAGAAAAGGGAAGTGAGGAATAACTGCTGCCGCCACATAACCCGAGGGGTGCCTGCAGGAGAGAGAGGGAGAGAGAGAGAGAGAGAGAGAGAGAGAGAGAGATAGAGTCTAGATTTTAAAGGCAGGGAGCAACGGGCTCAAGATTTACCAGGAGAAAGTGATGACCAACCTGTCAACCAAACAGAGATGTGAATTATACTGACACTGCTGAATGGGCAACCACAGTCACCACACTATACAAAAAAGACACTGTATTAGGAAACTCTACAAACTAAGAGGCAAGTGCTGTTTTCTAAAGTTTAATCACATCAAATATGTTTTTTTAATCAATCACTTGGTTCTATAAACACAGAGTTGGATTTCATATCCCTAAACAATCTATTTTTTGTATATTTTGCTTATTCCAATAATTTACTACTTTTGGAATGCACAGTACAACATTTCAATCTGTTTTTGTTTATTTAAATTGGTCTTATATTTTCAGTAATAACAGAAAAATCTTTTCATCAAGTAACACATAATGTGGACTGAAAGCTCATATAAAGTAAAGTAATGAGAGATGAAAGAGCAGAGAGAATAACATGAACCTGAATTAAAAGAGTGTTTCCACGATAAGGCATCTATCCCAGTCCACCAAGCCACCAGAAACTGTAGCGCTGCCTCATCTGGATGGACAGAATAAAGCTACCATGTGCATTTCATTTTCCCTTTGTGCTGTGTGTGTAATTGTATGTGTAGGTGTTCGAGGATTAAAGAGAGAGTGTTTAACAGGTTGAGAAGTTGAAAACAACTGTTTTTCAAAAGTGTACGGTCCACTTACAGGGCAATAAGCTGTAGACCTGTCACTTTCTCTATGAAGTCATCTGATGAGATGAATTCAGAGGAAGGTGAATGCTTGCACATCTGTGTTTTGTGTGTGTCACCCAGCCTACAGCTATGAAAAACTATCTTTGAGTAATAAAGAGCAGGAAAAAAAGAGAAAAGAAATAAATTAAAGGTTTACTCAAGAAATAAAGACAGTCTTATGTCTTTGTGACTGAAAGAGGGTGGGACAGACTGAGGCGAAAAGACACAAAAATTTCAACCACAGCAATAATATCAGTTGGATATCTAATATGCTGCTAAGGTAAAGACTGATGCCGCTGTGCCTCCAGTTGTGTTCCCTTGATGCAACGAAAGCCAGTGGCTAAATTAAATTAACATCTCCTCTGACTTGGTGTCCCCACAAGCACAAATCAAGGTACTGAATTGCAAGTAGGACCAGAGCAACAGAGCAAATCAATGCCACCAGGCCCTTAAGTGTATGTGCGTGTGCATGTGTGTGTGTGGGCATGTGTGTGTGGTTAAAGCACATTTATTTGTTTTCAAAGAGGCTGCAGATTCTAAATGAATAGACAGGGACACAGAGGTAAGAGCTGATAAAAAGGGTCCTGGTTAAAACTGGACTTACTAAAAAACTGCTGGCACTCTTAATGATTATTCTGTTCATACACAAACAAGCCTGTGTACACACACACACACACACACACACACACACACACACACACACACACACACACACACACACAGTCTGACATCTGTGTTTTGATGGAGAAAATAAAAGACAGGGGAGTCAGTAGAGTAACATTTGACTGATGGCAAAATGCAGGAGGTGAAAATCAACGTCAGACTGCTGTAAACAGGGTTTTGACAATAGGGTGTAATGGCACGGCAAAAAATCGTACAAAACAGCTTTGAATAGTTATCAGAAGGGTATTTAGCCTCTGTTGTCAAAAACAACAGCAGGTAGGAGCCGGGGATGACTGTGGAAGTTTTCTTTGCTTTATTTCTCTGTAACACAGCTAGAAACCTCTTTTTGAAGTTGCTGCCATCGAGTCTGTATCTGAACTTCCTCTAATTGTTTGCTGCAGACTGAGGAGGCTAAAAGATGAAAGAGGGGAAGAAAAAAAAATAACTTGATTTTTATCTTAGAAATGTATGTAAATAAACTGAATTTGGACCAACAAATTGGTAAGCAAAGGTTGAAACTGTTCAGACTATTTCTAATACATAAAAAACTTTGTCCAGTTTGAAAAAATTGTGAACTGATCAATACTAGTGAATGTGTATGGGCTCATAAAAAAGGCTGGAGTACATGCAACACAAATGTGTTCTTTTAAGCAACATGACGTGTGATATCACCATTTTTGATTATGCTTCAACAACAAAACAGGCTATTTGATATTTTGTTACAAAGGGATTACTTTTCTTTTTTCAAAAGAAGCAAAAAAAACCCTGCTTTGCATCTGTTTAATGAGGCAGGTAATGCAGCACCTTTGGTAGACCTCAAGGATACACAGAGTACATTTGGGTGAGTAAGAGTGAATGTAAACAGGGAGTGTTTGTTAAAAAGAAAAACCTACAAGAAGGCCCTCTGTAAGGTTTAGTTGATTTTAAGTGAGGTAAACTACTGCAGTGTGAACAGTGGTCTCTTCTGTTTTCATCACATACTGCTGGGACATTCATCCACTATGACATCAAACAATCATTTAAGCAGTCAGTTGTTTTGTCAGTGAAGTATAAGATAAACAGAAGTCCTATAAAAGCTCAACATAAATTAAAAAAAAGGAATTAAACTTGGAACCCCCCCCCCCCCTTATGTAGATCACCATGTGTTTGAATCCCTCAAACAGCTGGCAAATACTGTTAGTTTCATAGGGCAGTGATAAACAGCAGGGTCATTTATGGACCTTTTTAAAACTTGGGGCCCTATCACACACCCGGCGCAAACGCAGTGCACCAGTGGCGCAGGTGTCATTGCTATCTTACACCCAGCGAAAGTGTCATTTTTACCACAAGTGTACGATAGCAAATCCACTCTTTTTTGTTTTTGTCTCTCAGCAGTGTAAAATATTTAAGTGTGCTTTGGACATATTTAGTAAAGTTAGTGAAGTGTCCTTTGAAAACATTTTCCATCACAAAGTATACATTTTGAAGTAAACAGCATGTGTATGGGAGTGTGTGTATCTCGCATTTGGCCAAGACGCACACCCCCTTTCATTTATCAAATTAGGAATGATTGTAATCATAACGTCAAATTAATCTCAATGTACAGGACAGGATCACAACTGTCAGATTGTCTTGATCTAACAGATCGGTCACTGACAGCTGGAGCAACTTCTGTGTTTGTGTCAGCGTATTTATTTGATAAGAAAAACAAAGATTAAATACTAATTATGTTTAACATGAACCCTGAGCCAAGAGTTCTGTCTCCTCACCACTGAATCACCTTTTTTTGTTTGAATTCAATATCAACAAGGGCTGAAAGAAAAACAGTCCGTCAACCATTAATTACCACATGTATTCTATTCACAAAAGG
>JAQMCX010000058.1:3947101-3957774 GCA_029814765.1 Acanthurus leucopareius | reverse complement strand
TTTTCTATAGAATATCAGTGCGATGGTGCGGAGCTCAGAAAAAGTCAGCCACTCTCTACGCCGCCATCTTGAGTTCCGGAACCAGTCTTTAAAGGGAATGAGAGCAGATTCTCAGATTGGTTCATGCTTTTTCTGTCAAAGAAAACCCTGCCCTGCACTTTACATTATGACAGGGTCTCCCACATCATGGTGTGTCTTTAACTGTTGGTGTGATGTCCTGAGTTGATAGTTATTTCTGCTGTGAGTGTTTTCTGTCACACAACATGGCAGGTAAAAAAAGCTGTTCATCTGTTTGAGGTGAGCTGTTTGCAGATGTGCAGCAAGAGTCTTTTGTCTGCAGCCTTTCGTATAACGTCTCACTTTAGCTGCTTCTCCTTGTATTCTTCCTCCCCACTGTATTAGAAGACTTGTTTTTTATTAAAGAATGTCTGTTAACACAGCTTTGCTACTTCAGTGCTAAAAACATTTCATTTCCATGAATTCTTCACATTAAGAGTCCCCTGGTATTTTATTTTAAAGAGGTTTTTATTATGAGGCAATTAAGTTAAGAAATGTGTTTTCATCAGTAATAACTTAACAAAACCCAAATACAGCTAAAAGCTGACATAACAATATAGTAAAATATTACAGATGTCAGAAAGTACAAACTTTAAACAAAAGAGATTGTTTAGAAGCTACAAAAGTAATAAAAGCTGAACACACAGAGACTTTTTAAAAACTTCACCCTCTCTGGACTCCTACACAGACGTGAGCTGAATCATGCTTGTTTGAGAGGGAGAAGGGGGTTCCTTAGGGGTTAGGGACATGTCATTGCAACCTGGCAGCAGACCCAGCACACTTTGGCCCTAATCTGAAAACTGGGCCATCTCATTTGAACAACAAATGGAAACACAAATCAGCATGGCATGGTTTGACTCTGTGAGGCCAAAAGAGAAGCTCTGTTATTAGCTTTTTCTGTTGTATTATAAAACATCATATTATGAACCAAATCACAGTCTCTTCATCAACAAATTGATATCCTCAGTGGTTATAAAAGTGGAGCTGCTGACCTGCAAGCTTAGAAGCTGTTATGACTTCCTCCACAACACTTAAGAAGTGCACATCCTTGTTGTCTTAATAAAAAAAAAACAACTAGACATGGTGTCCTAAGATGGTGCTTGTTATTTCCAACAAAACTGGTCACAAAAAACATGTGTGACTGAGATGCTGATGATGAAGCGATCAAACATGGAAGACGTTTCAGGAACTTATGCATTCAAACACAATCACCACTGTTGTTTTTTTTTTTTACTGCGTTCCACAAACAAGGATGCAAGGATACAAAAAAGTTTATTAGTCATTATACAGCAGGTTGCATAATGAAATTAAAGTGTGGTTCCCTCTTGATCGATTGATAGATTGTAGAAAAAATAAAAATAAAATTATTAACACACACACATACACATGCTCACACACACACACCCATACACGCACATGCAAACACACACACACTTAGTTACTTACGAGCTAAGACATTGGATGTCAATTTGTAAAGCAAAATTAAAAAATAAAGTTTAAAAATAAATAATATAAATTTAAAACTATCATGTTGCTTAAAAAAGTAAACAAATGTATTCCTTAAATTATCTTATTCCTTTTAGAAGGTCATCAACCCAGAAATGTGACTCTATAGTCAGCCACATCAACACACACACACACACACACACACAAACATGCATGCGCACACACACACACAAGGTTCCTTAGAGTTCTAGAATGTTGATGGATCAAAGGCATCAATAGACGTGAATATTTAGAGAATTGTCTTTTTCTTTCCCATAAAAACAGTGGCCCCCCCTCACGCATGCAGTTTCAGAGTTTCTCTTAAATATCTGTCCAATTACGATTCACAGAAATGTCAAACCCTCTTTACCTGAATCTGTATAAACCATTTTATGACCATTAGCTGGTGTATATTAAGCATAACAAAGTGCATTTTATTGTTTTCACCTTTAGTATAAAGTTAAGCTAACAATGGCTGACATTTAGAAACAATAACAAATTACATAATGCAAATCAAAGCCTTTTTTTCTGATGCAGTTCTGGTCTGGAGTTTGGGACACTTTCAATTCGTAATTCTCCTTTTATTTTTTAGTGACATTTCAAGAGTTTGCTGAAAATTCCCCTGACAGCTGGAGGGAAACGTGACTAGTGACGGAGACAGGATGGTCCGTGTGTTTCATTTTCAGCCCTGCCTTGTTCATTTAGCAATAGGATGCCTTAGTCTTTATTCCGTCTCTGCTCTGTCACAGCCTGTCCTCACAGCTTCTGTCAGCAGAGGGTTCATCACTGGGACTGAGCTGAAATGAGAATCATATGAAAAATAAAGTTTCTCCTGGCATGGACTGAAGAAAGGGGCAAAACGGGGACACCAGACAGAATTATTACTGTCATCAGTGGGGAAAATATATCTAGAAGTTTTTTTGGAAATGAAGGAGAGAAAGTTTTATCCCCAGGATGGGGATGTGGATTTTCTTAAAATTTAAACTGTTTTTCTAATATTTGGAAGGGTTTAGAGGACAGAGGCATGTTTAGGAAACAGCCAGTCATGTGTGGTTTTATGAATATAAAAATAAAATACATTCGATCATAATGTTAAACATAGGTTCTTCTGTTGCTAAAGCACAATGAATGCTGAAACTCACAAACTTGGTTTAAAGTGATCAACTTTTGTATTACAAATTAAAGTGAAGCTGAAACCCCTGAGAATCTGCAAGAACATTCAAACACTAACGCACTATGTATTACAAGACAAACACACTCTGACAAACAGAGACAGAGTCATATGCATGCACCCTCGAGTTATAGACTGAACTACCTGTCACTTGTCCCATAAAAAGTTTTATAACAGTTAAGTTAGAATCAGTGTGGAAGGAAAGTAAAGGTTTGAGAGCTGCCTATTGTTCAAGAAAGACTTTACACACGTTGCATTTCACTACATGAATTATACACAATTTCAGGGTAAAAAAAAAAAAAAAATCACATATTATTATTTAACCCATAATTATTAATTGTACATTATTAGTTAGCCCTATTTCAGGCTAGATTTAACTTAATTTTTAGATCAGTTCAGTTCTTGTATCATCAATGCTGTCCCTTACTGTCGTTGCTCTGGTCTGGCTCACTGGCAGTAGACTGCGGGTATAAATCTGCATAAGGTGACTGTATCAGTTGACAATCTTCTCCTTTTCAGCCCTCTGTGTGCTGCAAGGCTCTGCCGCTGCGTCCTGGGCTTAGTGCCGCCCAAGAAGACCGTGATTGGTTGAATAAAGGCATACAAACAAGCTAAAACATTTTCTCTCCATAGCAGAATAATAATTGATGTAGCCAGATCTATGTCCACAATGACACAGTCCTGTGGAGAAAAGACTGGCTGTGTAGACTAACTTTGAACTAACTTATTTTTTATCGTGGCCTTTTCAGTGAAATATTATTACAAATTGTCCTCTGCTAATTAACACAGAATTTTCTCCCCTACTTAGAGATCTAACAAAAATGCCACTAACTTTTTCAGGCAGTGGTGCAGTTCAACAGTCATGGCTAGTCGCCAAAACAGCTGACATGCCTTTATATGGATTTACTAAAAACAGATTAAAAAAAAAACCAAAAACATTGGCTAAAACATTAAGGTGCATATTGATTTCAGATATTCAGAGAGGTTCATCGTTACCATGGTTCCACCAGTTGTCTCCAGGTTTGTTGTGCAGTGTGGGATAAAGCCTGACTGCTGTGCCACAGAAGTTATTTTTACCTCATAAATGAGTTCCATATTGAAGCCTGGCACCTCGTGCAAGTCAGTGGAGGAAAACTAATGAGCTGAAGTCAGGGACAGCCTCAAAAAGCAGTGCAAAATGTCCAAGAGATCTTTTAAATTTTTTTTTTTTTTCCCAAGAGCTGACTCATAATAATGCTGGGGAATAGGATGCTGATAGATCGGCACATATCAGGTCACAATTATGTACATCAGGATGGCACCAGAGTGTGGGCTTTCACAGAGAAAAACAGCTGTGGGGGGTAATTCCAGCAGAGACAAAAGGCCCTACATAATAACAATTATATGATTCTATCTGTATTTTTATCAACAATGTATTCGTCCAGATTTAACTCCGTGTTTGGTTGCCGCAGTCACAGTTCAGCGTCAGGCAAAATATCTGCCTAATCGGTTTGTGTTCCCATGTGCAGTTTCAAAGGGTCGCGCCTGTGTTGTCCCTTGAATCTTAGTCTGAGCAGGTTCATAGCCCAGTGACTGCACTCAAAAGATGTGTAATGATCTGTAGTGGGCTTAATACTATTATTACTGAATATGGTATTTTGCATGTTTTTGCAAAAACTCTAGTTGTGTGAATGTTTTAATATTAAGCTGAATTTTGCTGCAGAGCAGACTTGTCAGCATATTTACACACACTTTTTTTCATTTTCTGTCTCAGTCCAGTAAAACTGCACAAGGATTGAGCTGTTTCTTTGAAGAAACTTTATTTAAATTGCCGATGAACAAATTCATGAGGACCACCATTTGTTTCAACCAGCAAAACTCAGTATTTTTTAATGAGACATCTGGACATTTTTCAGTGTGCTTTGTTGTGGCACAACTGGCCAAAACATATCTTTTCATAACCCTAACCAGGTGTTTTTTGCTCCTAAACCTAACCAGACCTTTAACCATAGTGTTGTTTCAACATCAAATTCAAAACTGAAACAGAAAGGAAGTTACATATTTTACTGTTGCACATCAAGAGATGAAACAGGTTGTCCAACTCATCAGAACCTGCTATAAGTTGGTTCAGATCCCAGCTCCTACTTCCTATATGTCACAGTGTCAGTGTGTTTCTGAACCCTAAATTGCTCCTCATGACTCTTCCATCAGAGTGTGAGTAGTCACAGTCCATTTACAACTTGCAGAAACGTGCAATGCCAAAATTTATTCTGGAACTTGAGTTGGTTGCAATGCTGCTACTGCCATCCCAATCTTTCCACAGAACACTGAGTCTGCCTTTAATAATGGCCATCAATAATAGAACGTCTCATTTCATTTCATTATAAATTTAGTTTATATTTAGTTCAGATGGGGAAAAAGTAATTGGATACATGAGGTATTTAGTTGAAAACACTTTTTCATGTCTGAGATATATTTTATGGATATAGACACTGAAACTGTGGATAAAGGTGCATTGTGCATTAGAGCAACATTATGACTATATATTTTTAGATGTAACATCATGCAGAAACACAGAGGCAATGTTCTCCTTAGCCTCTAGTCTCTAGATGGCACTGCTTATGTGGACGATGTGAGTGCTGTAACCTGTTAACACGGACACAGATATAAAAAGCGAGACGTTTCGAGACGCCAACGCACTGTTCAGATAGGCAGTGTGTCCCGGGTGCCAGAGTCTCAATAGAGGACCTTCATCAAATACATATGATGTAACTGTGTTTGATGATGGTTGCAAGCCCAAAAATGTTTTTCTTTTTCTTTTTGACTCAAATCTTCACCTTGAGGGACTGCTGAACCTCTTTTTATCTGATTATTTTTGTGCACAAAGAAGGCCGGACCTCTTCCCCCATCATCTGGCATCCTGATGCACACGTACATAAAATTTATAAGCAAATGTAGACAAGATCTTGATCTGTTTTCAACAGGTGCTCTGATCAAATGAACGATTCGTCACTGTTCTGTGAACTATGCCACTCAGGAAAGTGTTTGATATCGAGGGAGTCTTCTAGCTTTATTTCCCTCTCTGTGTCTCTCACACACACTGACGCACACAACCACACAGTTCACAATCATTCCCTGAAGACATTTCTAAAGACTTTGCTTCTTTCTCAAAAAGGTTTCAAAGAGCTTCTCTTTGAATTTCTCATGTCTGGGGAAAAGCACTGAAAGTTTCCAAATCACAACCAAGAAAACTTCAAAACTACTGTGTGCAATGTTGAAACACACACACACACACACTCACACACACACACAAATAGACATACACAGTGTGTGACATAGCCCATATCCATCCCACACAATTATTCCTTCTCAGATGAGACATAATCTTGTTTCAAAAATAGAGGTTCTGTCTATTTTTTCAGCTGAAGATTGAAACTGTGTGTGGTTTGGATGCCTCACACAGATATCAATCATCAACCCAGCAGCAGAGTCCTGGACAACGTGTAATCAACAGTGCCATAGTGCATCTACAGCCCATTTTTTTCTCCATCTTACAGAATAAGAACCAAGACTGGCTTCAATGCTTGTACCTTTTTTTAGTAAAATGCAAAACAAAAAATGGTTTATATAAAAAAAAAAAAAACACATCAGAAAAAACACGACAACTATAAACTGTTCTCTATGGCACTCAGTTTCAACAGGGATATTTTATAATTGAGGGGTGCTGCCTTGAGCACCAGCAAGATAAATCCCCCCACGGAGTGGAGACTCTGGTGGTTGTGGTGGCTCATGACCCTGCTGACACTGAAAGGCTGATGGAATGATGAAACTGATGATTCTGTGAAGACTTGTGGAGGGGTGCACACAACAGCAGCACCAATGAGCTATCAGTGTAGTAAGAAAGGTTTTGAAAATAAAAAAAACAGCAGTAAGACAAACACCCAAGCATGAACATAAATCCTCAGCTTTATTAACACTATGTAACATATGGACAAGGCACTTGATTGTTTATTTTAATTCCAAGGTTATTCAAATAGCAAAAACCTCTGGGTTTGTGACATGGAGGAGCCACTGTGAGGCCAAAATATATGTACAAAGGTTAGTGAATAATCTATCAGTTAATGAAGAGCACATCAAAAAAATTTTAATATCTAAATTTTTGATAACAGTGCTAAACCAATTTAAAATAGCTTAAGGAGTTTACAGGCAATCCAATAAATGTGAACATGCAAGTGACCCTTTCAACTCTGATTTATGAAATATTACATCACAATTAGTCTGCAGGAATATTATTGGGAAAAAAACAGAACACTGTAAGACCTCTTCCTGTTGTTTAAAATGTTTAAAAATTCAATTTAAAGATTATGATAAATATCTGTAATCTAAAGGAAAATTGTGCTTGCTAATAAATCATGAAATAAGTAAGAACAGAAGTGAAATTTTTTTTAAAAAGTAAAAGAAAAGAAAAGAAAAATTCTGTAGGACATATGGAGTCAGTATTTTCAGACAGAACAATATGTCAGCCCATCATTTACTGCAGGAGAAGCTGACAGCCTCAATTCTCACAGCAATGGACTATAAACTGGGCACATCAAAACAAGCTGTGTGTGTGTGTTTGTGTGTTTCAAAAAGAAAAGGAGGCGTGTGTGTCCATACTTCCCCGAAGACTCTCTTGGCTTTATTAGGGCCAAGTGATTATGCCATAAAAATCACATAATTAAACCCCAAAACAGACACGCACAGGGACCGAGGGACCGCGAGTGTATGTTTGAGTGGAAAGAAACATCGACAGAGTAGGAAAGAGAAGTAGAGAGAGTGTTTGTGTGTGTGTGTCCCTTGTGTGCTAGTTATGGCTTCCTTCCAGTGGCAGGCACTCTCATTTGGTCCTGAGGGGCTCAAACACACACATGCACATGTACACACACATACTTTCTCTCTATTTAAACCAGCAGGACAATGGAGCCAGAGCTTCCAGCTCCATCAAACACATGGTCTACACAGGAAGCCAAGGGGGGATTGAAGCCTTGTTTATTGAAGCCTCAGTCTGTGGAAAGCAAGGATCTATTGTTAGACAGCCAGGTATTCTTTCATTCTCATCCATCCATCCTTCAGCCAGCACACGCACTTAACCAAATAGGATATTTCAGGTTCAGCACATTTGTGTGGCATCTTTGAGACAATGCAATTAGTTAATCCCTGAAATATTAAACCGACAGTAAGGTATATAAACCATGGTCTTCATTTTTCTCTAAAACTCATCATTTGATTCTGCTTACATTCAGCTCATAAATAATTTTAGGTTTCATTAAAAAAAAAAAAAAAAAAAATTCAAGCCCACAGGAAGCAATGGGTTTATTAAATTCTATCCCTTCCTATTGGAATAAGGAGAAATAATCAGTAATGGCCTGTATGAAAAACATTAACTTTTCAAAATGTAAGTTAAAGTAAATCTTAACAAACTCATGTTTAAGTAATCCCACCAGACCAATCTAGCACTGTTTTGGATTTGATCCTTTCTAATCCTTACAAGAGCCCTGAACAACAGTTGAGAAGTGGACTGAGAAGTGGAGTTTGAGCTTTGAAGAGTTGTCAGACTGCCCTGACCTGAGCCAAGACAACTTGCTTTTGCAAAGTGCTCAATTTATTCAGTAAGTTTTGGAAAGTAGCCTTTGAGAAGGCTAAACAAAGCAGTGGAGTAAACAGAGAAGGGCATGTGCATGGACTCATTGTGCAGTGGTGGGACAACACAAACCTCCTGAGAGGATAATAGAGACTAAGAAAAACTTTGGCTTTGTCTGGCTGACAGTGACATTTGGGAATGAAGAGGCGAATACACTGCTCTGTGCTAAATTATGTGGCATTACACCAGCAATGATGCTGAATGATTGTGAGTCATAAATGTTCTTAATCTCATGTTTTTTCTCACTATAGACATAAATGAGTAAGAACTTGTTACTATGCAGATGAGGATGCAATTTTCAGACACAGCCCTTTGCTAACTAGCTGGTTGCTCACTTGCTGTATAGCATTTGCTAATCCAACATAAATACCAAAAAGACTAGTCTCGGTGTTTACAAAAAAAAAGCCTAACCAGAAGGTGGTGTTTGTGAAATGATTTAACTTCATTCCGCCAGGTGTATGAAGAAATCATTTAAATTTAAAAGTTAGCCTGAGCTTTTACCTGAATCTATAAAAAGTGTCATTCTATTGGGTTGTTTATGCCTCTACATGCATTGTTGCACGGACACAAGCTGATGTAGACTCATGACAAGGACATGACTGGAGCTTTTGTAATCTCTGCAGGTCTTTCCACACTGCAAACCCGTTCTCTCCCAAACTTTAGGGTGCAGTGTATTGAAAACTCAAGTGCACAGCATGGTTTTATGTAAGAACAGCAAAACTTCATAGTTTACAAAATGGTGATTCTAGTAAAGATTTGAGTAAAAGACCAGTGCACAGACTATTTAAGCTAAAATAAAAAAAGTGGGGTTAGAAATGTATGAATACATGATTGTTTAGTCTTCATGCTGAGGAGAACCTCTTTTCCTTGCCAAGAGTCAATCAGCCTGGTATCAAAACCACAGTCCCTCTCCCCTTCTTATTCATTCCAAGAAATCTTAAACATAAAATGCTGTTGTGCCCTCATGATGTGTTTATATGTTATTAAAAATAGAGGTGGAGTCGTCCCTGGTTCTTAGTCAAAATCTCTCAACCTTTCCTTTCAAACACAAATGTCTTTAAATTCTGGTCATGTAACTTTTCCAGATTTCCCACTACAATTTTGTCTGACATCGTCAGTTCAACATGAAAATTGTTGGGCCATCCCCCAAAACGCTGGATGGGCTAACACATTATCCTCATGCACGCACACAGCCAAAATGGCAGCCAGTAAAAGCCTTTTTCCACTGAAGGTGAATTAGGCTGGATAGTGTGGCGCTAACAGCAGCCTGTGACAGAGGCTTTTAGTGGATGTTTATAAAAGCTGTCAAGCACCCAGGAGAGAAGTAAAGAAGAGGAGAAGTTGGATAAAAAGATAGGAGAGGAATGGAGAAAAAGAGGAGAGAATGGAAGTTGGTGAAAGAGAGGACTGGGGCAGAGAGGTTAAGATAATTAGCAAAGATAGAAAAAAAGGAAAAAAGCATATGATGAAGGTAAGAAACAACAAGAATGGTAAGGATGAGGACGACAGCTTTGGTATTAACATGAAAACCAGAAGAAATAAGAACACAGATATAAAAAAAAAGATGGTTAAACTCCTGGTGGATGAGGATGATGAGTGAAGAGGAAGGGGACATTGAGGGGAAATCAAAAAAGAGAAAGAGTGAGGTAGGAGTTGATTAGAGGCAAGGGGAGTAAGAGGTAATCATGATGAGAGGACAGGAAGAGATGGAGGTAAAAGAAGAGCAGGTCATTTGACAGAAGGCAGAGATATGACAAGTAACTTTTCATATTTTCCATCTGCCTTCAGGAGCTTGCTGTTCTATTGTGGAAAACATTTCCACCAAAAGGTTGAATTCTAGTAGTTTTAAAGAGAGGTATCCATGTATATAGGATCTTTTCTCCCAATTTCTACTGCTGTCTGGTAGGTGCAATGCTAGTGACTTAATGCAGAGGGAATGCAAAGAATAGTAGTGAGCCCATATATACACAAACTATGGGCAATATGAAGATGCCAGATGGATCTAAAGAGAAAGATACAGAGACAGTAAGTCAAAGTGGAGAGAAATGCAGATTACAATGAGTTGTGCTATTTCAGCACCATGGACAGTTACCTGGGATATAGCCAATAATTTGCTATAACCTAACCCTAATAAAGGATACAAGGAGACAACCAATGATAGAAGGTAATTAAATATACAGTTTTAAACTGAAGCAACATAATCTTGAAAACTGCATTTTGTGAAATTTACCGTATTTTCCGCACTATAAGGCGCACCTAAAAGCCTTTAATTTTCCCAAAAACCGACAGTGCGCCTTATAA
>JAQMCX010000058.1:3919799-3946195 GCA_029814765.1 Acanthurus leucopareius | reverse complement strand
TATATATATAGATAGATAGATAGATAGATAAATAAATAAACACAGAGTTTAAGTTGTGCTGATGAACAGCTTGGAGCAGAGAGACTTCCCTGAGAATAAAACACATCATTGGACGATGTCTGATCACACTGTTTTGACATCAGACCTAATGCTGAGCATTTATACCTGCTTGTTCCTCACTGGCAGTGGTGGTGTTCACTGGTGTAACACTGTATCAGCATATTTCACTTGTTCAGGGTCAGTGTTTGTGTGTGTTTGTGTGTGTTTGTGTGTGTGTGTGTGTGGGAAGGGGGGGGGGGGGTTGCAACACATCCAATTAAATTATAAGCTTGTCCTCAAACAGAGGTGACAAGGTTAGTTATTGTGAGTATGTTTGTGTGTCCATTTGGAGTGTGAAGAAGTCAGGCAGGTACAGCTTTGTGTGTGTGGGTGTGTATGTGTGTGTGTGCACATTTGTTTCAGAGAATTACTTGGCCAAAGTGAGTAGATACAGTTTATGAAGCCTGGAGACACAATGCTGTGTCACGGCAAACTTTGATTTGTGTTTGACACACACTATCTATTGTCTGTTCCTCTTTTTCACAGGTCCCTCGCTTCCTTTCACTCCACTCCTCATCTATTACCTGCTCTCTCTTTTGTAAAATAAATCTGAGTTCATCTTATCAGGGATGAAGGACCCCATCTCTCGAGTGCTCTCTCTTTCCTCTCTCTCACTCTTCCAGCTATTGGACTTGTGACAGAACCTGAAAAATATTGAGAATCCATATTCTAGCCAGATGTCGAGTGGAGGAGTTGTAAATCTCTGAGTGGTAACGAGAAAACAAGCCAAAATAATGAAATGTAATGCTGGTGCATCAAAAGAAAGTCCTATCAAGACTGTGGGCCAACTAAAACTCAAGAAAGAGCAACACCCAGGGCCCTATCGTACACCTGGCGCAAACACGGTGTGCCAGTAGCACAGATGTCATTGCTATCGTACATCCGGCACAAGTGTCATTTTTGCCACAAGTGTAGGATAGCAAATCCGTGATGGGTCTGTGTACCGAGGGGTGGGAGGTCTGAGAATGAAGGCGGAAGGAGGCATGTCCTGGCGCGTTTGCTATCGTACACCCGGCGCATTGAGGCGCAAATGTAAAACAGCCTGAACTGTAAGATACAGCGCAGTTGGCCAACGTGCTCACACACTTCTCCACAATCACATACACTTTTCTTTCTGTTTTTGCCTCTCAGCAGAGTAAAATATTTAAGTGTGCTTTGGACGTACTTAGTAAAGTTAGTGAAGTGTCCTTTGAAAATATTTTCCATCACAAAGTATACATTTTTAAGTAAACAGCGTGCGTATGGGCGTGTGTGTATCTCGCGTTTGGCCAAAACGCACACACCCCTTTCATTTATGTGAGGCCCCAATCCCCCCCCCCCCCGTTAAATTTCAAATTCGGAATGATTGTAATCATCAAATTAATCTCAGTGTACAGGACAGGATCACAACTGTCGGATCGTCTTTGTCAGATCGGTCACTGACAGCTAGAGCCACTTCTGTGTTTGTGTCAGCGCAATTATTTGATCAGAAAAATAAGGATTAAATAATAATTATCTATAACATGAACCTCGAGCCACTGTGGCACAGCACAACCAGTCTATAAAGGGAACGAGAGCGGATTCTCCGATTGGTTCATGCATTTTCAGTCAAAGAAACACCCATGAAACACTAATGAATTGATGAGGTGATTGTACACAGCTGATAGGACCAGCCACTGCGTGCCAGTGGCGCATTGGGCGGGGCAGAGCAGGATACCTCTGCTCCTGCAAAAAGGTGGCAAAGGTTGACATCGAAACTCCCCTGAATAAATTAAAACCCCTGCGCCACGCACCCTGTGCTTACACCGGGTGGAAGTGTACGATAGGGCCCCCAGTGTTTTACGAAGTCTAGCAGAGGCCACATGCAACAACACACAGAACATCATGAGAACCTTGATCTGTTCTGCTATGTTTGTATAATTCATGCTTTATGTACTGTACAATATCTTTCTCTTTACCATGTAACAGCATGGTAAAGAGATCTCCCTGCTTTTGGACTCACAACAGGACAGAGAACCATGTGGAAACTGAGAAATGTACCAGCCATGAACATTTGCAAATCTAAATAATTCAAGTCGTTCTTCATTCGTATCTTCTCTGGATAATAAGATATTTAGATAGAGGAATTATTCCTCACTATCAGTTACGGGGATTATGTCTATTCATTTGATTTTAAAAGTTTATATGCTGTCAGATTGAGAAATATGGCAGCCATTGGTTATCCTGAAAGTAGAAACGCTTCCAGATAGTTGGTCCACCACCACCACCCACAAAAACTTGCATTTGAGTGATCAAGTTTAAAAAAGCAGAACCAGACAGGCAACTTGTTTTTGCATCAAAGCACAAAGGAGTATTTGTGCTTTGCCAATGCTAAGAATAGTTATTCCAGCTTTTCTTCAAAAATGAATGTTTCTGTGCTTTGTCAGCATGTAAATATTGTTTGGCACAGTAATGTGAACGCTTTGTAGACTGAAGTCTGAATCCACCACTCAATCAGAATTTGTGTTTGACTTTATTGGTTTGTTGTTGAGATGAAAACAAATAAGACCTTAACAGATGAGATTGTAATCTGCATTAACTACTCAGAAGGTCGATAAGCCTCCATCAGAGCCCTGATGAGAGAAGATAGGTCAGATAATGTCAATTCTCATGAAGATTGCACAAAATTAAAATGGATGAGAAGTTGTTTACAGCATGAAGCCTTGATGGTTGAAAAGGTTTACTTTTAGCAGACTAAAGAAGTTTGTGGGCTAAGACGGCTTAACTTCCATTGCACCAGTCTGCTCTGATTCCCAAAGATGGAGCTTTTTACATATAATGAGGCAAGTCTATTTTCTTACAAAATCGATAGCTGGCCTGTAGGCTCAAATTACTGAGATTCCATGTGAATATATAAATATATCTGTGGTCATAGCTCAGGGACTGGAGATGAGGTTTCTTGTCGGTAATTTCTAAACTTTTGCACAGATTAAAGCTTTAATTCTGGACCACAGACGTCACAGATACACTACCACCTGTCCCACAACTGCTTCTGCTGTCAGCACAATGATGTTTTAAAATCCGTGATCAGTCAAATTTGCAGTCTATTTTGTGTGCCAGAGAGTCAGCACATAAAACCTAACAAATCTTTAACTGCTAAAACCTCTGCACTGAATTTCCTTCACAAGTGTTGCCAGAGAGAAGATGACAGAATCACTATGAGTAAAGAAGCTGCAGACAGCTTGGAGCCTTGTGGGATTGAATTAAACTCCACTCTGCTCTCAGTTAACAAAGGTAAGACTTGCACCTGCATGCCTTGGGAGTAAAAAACAGACCTTAGATGACCCAACGAAGAGAAGTTTTTAGCTTAAAGCTCCACCTAACTTTTGGAACCACCAAAATATTGGTTCACACCATTTTAGTCTCAAAATGATCTGCATATAGTCATTTTTTTTCCAAAATAAGTTTAAAATTTTTGACTGTTGTGACTCAATATGCAAAATTACAATTTAAAACAATTTATTAAATACATCAGAACAGCTGCTTTAACAATATTTTATCTGGCAAAATGGGTCAAACAAACTGCTGTTGGTTGGTCTGTAATGGTGACTGTTCAGATCACAATGTAATATCCAGATGTCCTGGTCACATTTGTTCAAATAGACAAGTTGCTCGTTTAAAACATCAACCAAATGTCACTTCTGCCAAAGTACAGTTACAGCAACCAAATGTGTCACCTGAAAGTTTAGAATTACCTCAGATAGACTAAAATTTGCAGTAACTAGTGGTGAGAAGGTTACAAACGTAGAGTCTGCATACATTTTTCCCCACAAGGAAATTTCTACAATAAAGTCATCTGAACTTCATGCCCTGTAGCTGTCAATCTCCACATTCATCATTTTGCAACTCTAACCAGCAAAACTATATAGAAACTTGTTGATTTTTAAAAAATCTTGTTGTTTCTTGTTTCTGCACTGCACTTACCTTTTGACTTTTGGCAGCCTTAAAATGCTTTCATGAATCAAATTTGGCTTTGATGAGCTGTAAATGCTGTCTGCAAAATAAACCTTTAAACTTTATTTAATCAATTTAGCTTTTTGTTCTTAGTGATTAAATTATTAAAACCTTTTTCAACTATTTTCTCAAGGTTTTTGCTTAATATTTTTGTGCTGTAAAATGTTTCTGAATTTATTTTTTTAAATTATAATTAAATTTTTTAAATTAACAGGCTTCTCTCCTTTAAGTGGCACAGTGAAAATAGTGTTATACATTTCTTTTAACAGCTGTGCCAAGTAAAGCATGCAACTATATGATATTTGTATTAAATTAATAAAGTCAGTTATCTGAAAATGACATTCTGTGCAGTCAAAGCATATTTGCCTTCACAAAAACAGCTTTTTAATGAGTTCACTCATTTTTTTATGCCCTTAATGATGGCAGAGAAGCTTTGGTCTAGTTCAGATGGCTAAATTTTGTTTGCAACTGTAAACATCTTTATAACAGTTTGGTGCAACATGGTAGCAGTCCACGATACTCCAGTGTCATTTGTCCTGCTAGTCATTCACCTTGGTGCTGCCCTGCCTTTACAGCTCTTATTTCTTAAGGCTATCGTGGCATTTACAAGCTCAACTGACAGGGTGTCCTAAGTGGAATTGAGCGCCTCAGGCCCAGACAGGAGAGCTCATTCACCAAACACCACTCAATAACACTGATGACAGCTTAGGTCAGGCTGTGTATGTGTGTTCCTTTGAGTGTGTGTGTGTGTGTGTGTGTGTGTGTGGACAAGGGTGACTGCAGATGCAGCATGTACATCCTTTAAGCACACATATGTTCTTAAATAATTTAGTGTGTCACTGCCAAATTAAAGTTCTGTAATTAAACACTGTTTTTTTTTTCTTGGGTGCATGAGTGGGGCTGCAAACACTTTGATTGCATTCAAGGTAGAGGTAGAGGGCAGGACATTAAGTTGAGTTCTGGCTGGACACAGCTAACCTGGCTCTGATCAAAGTTTATAAAATCTGACTACCAGAACCTCTGCTACTGAAAAATTAAAGTTTTATCAAATCTTTTTATCATTAGTTCTACTCTAAAACATCCATATGAGATGTAACATTTTAATTAGTTTGCTCTACTGTCTCCTACTATCTCCTTGGCCAGAGCCATGCCTGCTGTATTCACCTGCCCCCCATTGCTATGCTAACGTCTACTAGCTGTAGTGCACCATTTACCATTAGAAGTGTTACACTAAAGAAGTATTTATGATAACTGTAAAATATGAAATATTCATATGATTTTATTGTTATATTATTTGAACCCGTGTTGAATTCTGTGTCTTTATAATCTCACTTTGTCACCACAGGTGTAGGTAATCCACCTAAATGGAAAAAACTGGAAACATTCATAAAATGTAGTTGTTCTATTTGTACTGTTATGGTTAAAGCCCTGTAGTTACTTTCCTGCAGAAAGGGACAAGACACACAAACTTAAAGATATTTAAGGACATCACAATAAAATTGTAATCTTTAATTCTTCAGCCTACAACATAATGTAGTGAAAGCCTGATATTGTTAAAGCCCCAGTAACCATACAGATGATATAAATAACATTATCTTATCATGTATCTCTTAGCAAGAGAAGTTTAAAGAAGCATTTTTCTTATTCCTTTTGCTTTCACCACTTCAAGGCCCCATGGCCTGTGTCCATCAACCAGTCTTGTACATGAAAATACCAGGTTAAAACAGACTGCGTTTATCTGTTTGGATGAACAGATTTGACTTACGGGGCACAAGATTAATGATGTTTGCCTCCAGGCTCAGGTTTACTTTTCAGAACAGATATCCATAAAATTGCAAAAGCATCTCAGTCAAATTTAATGAGGAGGAGTGACAGTTACAAACCTCTCAGCCTCTGGTCTTTGGGAAACCTTATTAAACTGACTGAAAACCCTTTGGAGTATCAGTCCCACTTGATGTTGTTGTTGCCCCTGTCAGTGTGCGTCTGTGCACTAACTGAACTGAAAGCAACACTGAGCTCAGTGCAGCAGTGAGTGAGGGTTTCATCCCTTTGGCACCTGTGCATCTAATAGAGAGGTTTCATGTGATTACCGTAATTACACTAATGTATCAAAATGACTGTAGTGATGTTTTATTAATACTAAAATGCTGCACATACAGAAGCTCTTTTAAAGTGTATTTAAAGGTCAAAGTGAGCAAGGGCAGAGGAGATTAGTAAAAGGCAAGATATAAATGAAGGCCCACTGTCTATCAATCAAGCCTCTCTTCTTATTTCCTGTTTCTGCATGTTCTGTCATTATCATTTCTCTACTGCTGTAAAATGACTCAGAGGCCCAGACACTGATTTAATTTCCCTGTCATTCGCCTCATGTGGGTGTGTGAGTGTGTGTGTGCTTGTGTGTTAATTTTTTAGCCCATAGTAAAACAGATTGTCAGGGAAAATGGCCATTGCATGCTGGGAGTTTTATGCAGTAAGAGAGAGAGGACTTGGCTGCACCCTTGGGCCAGTCTGAAATGACTGTGAAAGACTTCCTCCCTCTTTCTGGTTTGATGTCATTGTTTCCTTTGTTCACCCTTTGTTTCTCCATATATTAATTATTTTTCTCCCACATTTTAACAGTTTTTTCATCAGAGTGACTATGAAGTAAATAAAATTCTGTATTATTTTTTGCTGCTGGTGAAGTGAAAAAAGGTGCAGGGTCCGCTTTGACAATAAGTTCAGATTTGGTGTACCTTAACAGAGTACACCAAAAAAAGTAGTGAAACAAAAAGGCAGTATGAGCAGAATTGAGTGGAGTTGTGTCATGTAGTGGAAATGCAGCGATGGTCTATATAATTGCCAGTTTGCACTCTAACAAGTGTATAGACTGGAATATTATGACAAATAAGAATGCCCTTGGTTTTTGACCATGTATCCAACAAACTAATGAGATTTTCTCAAGTTTATGCTGTATGTTGTGTGCTAATCAGCAATTTTTAGCATGTTATTACATTATACTAATATGGTAAACATGGTACATTGCCCATTAGCATACGCCTGTTAGCTTTTAGCTTAGGTGTGTATTAACTCTCAGTAAGACCATGTAGCCTTTACATCCCTGTTTTTATGGTTTATTCATTATTTTAAGCACATTATCTTACCCACTTGTTTTATTTGGATATTTTACAATTTACAAAAAATGATGGAAATAACTTTTTTCAGCACTTGCCTCTCTGTGCCATCTTTATATCTTTATTGTGTGTTTTCTTTCTTTGCTTATACCCCTTGTGCTGGTCGGACATTTAATCTGGTACTTTCAAGCTTTTTTCAGCCCCTCCATTAGGTCCATAGAACAGTGTAGAGCATCTCTGTGATGGGTTTGATATTAACTCCAAAAAACATTTTTTTACATCCACACCTGTTCTCTAATTGGCATCCTGTAGAGTTTCTGATCATCGGTAGTGCTATGAAGCTATGTTTTTATGAGTGGGTTTTTGTGTTGTTGAAAAGCCTGATTATGGTCCATATTTTATTTATGTTGGTATATCATCATCTCTCTTTCATTCCACAAATGAATTTTAACTAAGTCTATATTTTGCTATCCTTTATTGTTTTGCCAGTATTGGTGAGGTTTTTAAAAGATGCTTACAATGACTATTATTGATAACTCTTATTTAACTGGCATTAATTTGAAATCTCAAAGCAGATTGCTATGTTTTGCTGACCCAAATGCTGACAAAGACTCAGAAGTTGATGAACTAAAAAAGAATCCTTTTTTTTAGGGGATAGTTGGGAACAGAGTTGGAGTAAGCAGCGATTGTGTGGCCAGCTGGAGTTTGCAGGTGGATGGTGGTTTGAGAGCTGGCATGCTGGCAGGGACGGCGAGTGTGATCCTGTAGCAGAGGAGAGGCAAAGTTGGACAGGACATGATCACAAGGAGCAGAATCACTAACTTACAAGAATCGCAGGAACACGAGGAAGAGGACTGAAGTGAAACCACCTTCATGGGTAACAGAACAATCTGGCAAAGAGTGGAGTCAAGAGAGGGGATGTGCTGCTGGAGCTCGATTAGTGGATGTGTAGCAGGTGTGCAGGCTGACTGGCAGTGAGCAGCTGACTGGTAGCAGGTGGAGCACCACACTGAGACAGACAACACACAAACACAGGTACTTTTCAAAAATTGGCCTTTTTTTTTTTTTACATGTTTTGGCCTTTCATCCTTGGTATATAGTCAGACACTTGGCTTGCAGGGTTGTCAAAGAGGCAGGGAAAATACTTTTTGGCTAGTGATGACTTATTGTGAATGTGCTAGATGTCAGAATGTGCACTGTTTTCACCTTTCCTTACATGAGATGATATAGTACTGATGCTAACCGTGCCAACAGGGCTTTTTACATGTTTACACATAAATGTACAGTTACTCCTCACTCTAAGAAGGACCATTAGCATCTGAATGCACTACAGATATCACTACATAAACCAAAACCCTCACAACACAGTGTCTCCTGACACCTTTACAGAATTTGGACAAGAGCTGGTCAAACCCCTATGGCAGTTATGAAGAACCAAGGAGGAAAAGCTCAGTTTGTAAAAAAAACTAACAGGTAAAAGCAGGAGTTAAAAAGGAGGGGAACACAGGAAAAACACAAGAGAAAAAACTAAAGGCATGGCCATGGCCTGGATGTAGACAAGCTAAGCTTAATGCTCAACACAAAGTGCAGCTACTCCAGTTTGTGTTGCAATACACACTCAGTCAAAACACTCAGTCCTTCATTAAAATTTGCAGCAGGTGCAGGCTCCAATGAAGGACGGTGTAAAAAGAAACAAGGTTTTTCACTCTGGTATCAGTCCTCAAAACACTCAAAGAGAGCAGAAAACATTTTTTAAGGCATTTTCTGAACCTTCTTTTGTTTAACTTAATGTGACAAAATATATAAAACATTTTTTGCTTTCACTTTTGCACTTGTATTCTTTTCACACTGAAGTGAGAGACACAAGATTCAATAAAATATTTGCTCTGGAGTGAAAAGAAATTCAGGGACTGTGGCAAAGTACGTCTTACCCTTTGACACCAAGATATTGTTAGATTGTTCATAAACAAATAAAAACAAAGGCAAGTTGAACCTAAGTAAGTTGAATGTAATCTAAGACCCAAATACAAGGTACATAAAGATGAATTTCTCTATTTGTGTCGCTCTTACGAACACTCTGAAAGTTTTATTCTTTTCTGACTATTTAAAGTCCGGTGTTTACCTGCAACTTTGCTTCTTTTCTTTCCATGTCACTTTCACTTTGATAATCTGACTCGAAAATGAAACGAGTGAGCTGATCTGCCAGCACAGGAAGATCAGTCGGATTTATTTCTCTTGGAAGCAGCACGACAAGCCTGGATACAAGATCAAATAATGTACCCAGCTCATTATCTTTTTGGCTGTGTAGTTATTACATGTCTTTATGAATTCAATAAACTGGCAGCTCAGGTCTGAAACTCACAGATGCTCTACACTGATAGGACTAAATTATCACCCCTATGTTTCTCTTGTAGTCTGTTATTCGCTTGGTGGCCAGCACACACACAGCTCAAAAGAAAAAGAAATCCCTCAAAATCTCAGTTTTTATTAACCCGTATTTTCTGTGCTTCTATGAATAGCCACATTAGTCTGTATTGATTAAATTTCAAATGTGCCAGTTATCAGAGGTTAGCTCATCTTTTTTATCTGCAGGCCGCAGTGTTATGTAGGACTAACTTTAGGAATCTAAAAGCCACAGTGAAGGTTAAGAGTGAAAATAAAACTAAAAGAGACAACGGTGATGTGTTTCTGTTCTGCTAAAATATCAGTGAGGTCAATAATTATCTTTTATGTGTGTATGTGAAGACTGTTTGTTCTTATCTATTTTGGCAGATAAGAGACAATATTGTCATGCACAATGCCTTACATTATGAGTGCAAACACTTTAACACATGTATACAAAGTTATAGTATGAAGTAGCCCATTACAAGAGCACCCACCAACACACACGCACACACACGCACACGCACACACGCATACATACACCCACACATGCAGCTATCTGCAGGTCTCACCACTGGTAGAGCAGCAGTACATCAGATGAGTGTATACTGCACCACCTTGCCCTTGAGTTGAAAAAAAAGGATAATTTTTTCTCTATAGATGGACACAGAATTAAGGATAAAACTAATTTAGCATGGACACTGCAGCAGTTGCAACATCCATAATCAAACTGATGAAGCCTCTCTTGCGGCCTGTCCGCACAGGAGCTGTTTGAGCCATCTGTGTTCTGTTGTTCTGTTTTTCTGCACATCAGATGGAGCAGATACACTTTTACTTTAATCAGTCCAGCTGTCCACACAGGCTGCGTAAGGGCTCATGATTTACTCATGTAAATATGCCCTGAAGTGTACTTTATGCTTAATTCTATTTTCTTGCACGCATAACTACAGTGATTGTGTGTTGGGCTCTGCCAGAGCTGCCATCTCCAGATGTGCTCTACCCAATAAGAACCAATTCCAATCAAAATGCATTCTGCATGAATTCACAGCTTCAATTTACATGCTTTTTTTCCCCTTACCCAAATAAGACACCAAGATACAGATCACTTGATAATGCCAGGCATAAATAGGGTCACAGGTGTGCAAGTAATTTAAACAACAAAGCAACTGCAGCCAATAAAAAGAAAGCCTCCAAAAACCTTTTCAAACAGTCTTCACTTGTATGTTTGTTGATGTGATGGCAAATTAAATCCCTGATTAATTTATGTGGATGCAACTTTGTAATTATTTTTTACCCATGTCAAGGCCCTCCTAGGCCCTGCACTCAGATGCACCACATCATCTGATGAAGCTGAGAAATGTTAATGCTCAACCAACAGATTTCAGCATTAAAAAAGAAAGAGTTTTTGAAAAGACTCACAATTACAGAAAGTTCCTTGCCACTGTTGCCTGACAGGTTGTTTTTGTCATTTCTTTTTCAGAGGAGCTTCATGTCATGATAGGAATTGCTAATGATTCATTTAAGATAGCTGTAGCAGTCAATTAGGGATGTTACCCCACAAAAAAGGGACTTCTAATGAAGGCCCAGGCAGAGACAGGTCATTATGCTCAATTAGGGTCTTATTTTACCAAAGAGCCATCTAAAGAGATGATTACAGTTGATGTTTTGACAGGTATTCTCTTCTGATATGTCCTCTGCCATAATTGCTAATAAAAGTGGTGTTCTGTTTGAGTCGAGGTACTATTAAAGTCAAGCAGCATGATCACTGAGTGTACTGCCCTGTCTCATATCTACTCCTTTGGAGCCGAACTGAGACTTTAGTGAACATATTTCTTTTTGATCAGTTATCTGGTGTGATGAAATAACTTGTGGCTGAATGGTGGTTTGAGAGTTGGTAGGTTGACTTGTAGTCTTTTTTAACAGTTTGTGAGGTTTCTCCATTTTTTTCCTCCCATTAAAGAATATTCCTGATTTAGGGGTGTAGAGCAAAGTAGTTCTGATGGTGTGAATATGGTCTTACCATGATAAAACCTGAGTTAATGTGACTTTGACATGTTGTTTGTTACCGGATTTCCCTTCTGTATTATTGATTGGTAATACGTGGTTGTCAGTCTTTAGTTTCTTAAATTTTCACCACAAATCTCTATCAGGGTTTTAAAAATAAACTAGCTTGCTGCTCCATGATGAGCAAACATTTTACACCTTCAGATTCTACGCTTATATATAATTATCCACAATCTGAAGTTATATAACCTGTGATAACCCCTTGATGGATTTTAATCAAGAAACAAATTTTGGATTTTCACTGGGTATCCTGGTAAAAAAAAAGTGCAATATCTCCATTTTTGAAGAAAATAAGAGAAGCTGAGTAAGATAAAGGCAAGCAGCACAAAACCATTTCCAGCCTGGACTGTAATTAAGGTTTTTTTCATGAAAAATGTGTTAAGGCGATAGTGTGCGTGTCAAGTATAAAATTAAGTTGAATAAAGCAGTTAATCCCATAGGTATATGTATGGTGTTATTACTTCTCTCTCGGACAAACCCACCTTGCGGCCCAGGGGAAGGTGACTCACACACACATGCACACACACACACACACAAGCACACAAAGTGACCTGGAAGGACCTGCAATACAACTTAATCCAGTGTTAATCCTTGCGTCCACACCTTGTGCGCCTCTATCTCTCCCTTGGCCTTTACATTTGACAGCACAAGCTAATCCTGGCTTCTCACAGTCAGGAAACGAGATATGGTGAAACGCCCCAAATGTCTTTAGGTATGTTCGACAAGCAGAGACTTCCAGCTGAGTGACCTGACAGAGCTGAGCCTCCAAACAAGCCTTTAAAAGTTTAATTACATCTAGGTAAAAAAAAAAAGTACTTTCATAGGTGTTACTAAAGGCATTATTTGGGTTAATTAAACTGACATACTCAAGCATATATTTATAAAGATAAATTTCTTTTTTGGTTTTGTCTGTGTCGGCACTAGATTACTTAATTGCAACTGTTAACTTATCAAAAAAAAAAGCAAGCAGAAAAACTGCAAACTTTAGATGTGATTCTAAATTAAACATAATTGTGTTTCTGTAAATTCACCACTGCCTTAACTGTAATACAGTGTAATAGGATGAATCAGAACCACAGTTCAGTAATTGCAGATAAATTAATTTTTGCATTTAATTTTTATGAACATATGTCATTATGCATGTTTTTCTCTAATGTATCATTTCTGCTTGATTTGTTGTCCCCATGGAAGCTATGAATGTTTTTCAAAGTATACCTACAATAAACAACTGTCTTTAATGCCAACAAGATATTCATACATTTTTTCGGTGATAATGTTATACATATTTCTGATAAAGTTGCATTAAAAAAGAAAAACATATGATGTTGCCTAAATGCAGACATCATGAAGGAATTCCTTTGCTTTTTGAAACACACAGAAGTTGAGGCTGAACATTTTTGTAGTTCTCATGCATTTTTTTAATCACAGTACAATCATGGCTGTTATTATTCTTATCATTGTAGTTGCCTTCTTCTACTGTTGTTTGTCTTGCTTGAATGGTTTCATTGGAAGCTACAGGCTAACAAAACTCTTTCTGTTCCCCTTCCCAAAGAATCTGCTTTTCATTAGTGGCAATCACAAGTTAAAGTATTTGAAAGAGCTCTTCTAACCACAGCACTCACAGCTCTCAGCACATTACACCGACTGTCCTTTAAATCCTCAAGTCCCTTTGAGTGAGAACCTTTTGCGTCTGTGTTCACGAGCTGGTAGCCAGTTTTAGCAGTTCACCGTTCAGTGCTATGCAGGCAGAGTGGCCCACAGCTGTTAGTTTATGGAGCACAAGGCAGCCGTCTGCAGACTGAAACATGAAGAAGTTTGACCAAACCAAAAGTTTAAAGCTGCACACGATGAAAGGAGCTGGAGGACACTGAAATGCTACACTGATGATGGAAACTGCAGAGTTGGGTTGTAAACCTCAGTGGCTTTGTTGCTATGAGTGAACACCATCACATTACACATGGTCATTAAATCATTTTTTAACACAGAAACACTGATGAGTGCAACTTTGAGTGTGTGACCATTTGGTATTTTTGTGTTTTATTTCATTGCCAAAGCCATTTCTCATTCCCACAGTGTCAAATACTGATGTTTCGTCACACACACTTCTGAATTCATACAGATGCATAGGGCACACTTTAATGTTTGTATGAGACTGCCACAAAGCTTTGCTGCCTGAAAGCTTGTATTATGCTTGATTTTACAGTTGCATTTTGGTCAGGTTTATGAAAATATACTTGGACATGGGACATGGACAGAGGTCTCCTAGTGAAGGTCCTGTGTTACTTTGTCACTCTTATCCTGTGTCACCTAATCGGAATAGTTTTCTCTGAGGTTGATCTGTTGGAGTACAAAAGGCTAAATCTTTGTATTGAACAGCCTTTGTGAGCAAAAAACACATTATAAAGCCCTGAAAGGTGGTGGTGGTGGTGGTATTAGTACGGAACAGTGCTGATGGTGCTAGCTGCTGTGATAAAGGAACAAATGTGTGACCAGTTTCCTGCTGTTTCAACTTGAATGACCTCACACCAACAAAAAGAGCAAAATACTTTTCTTTCTTCATCCTCCTCTCATTACCTTTTCCAGTCATTCGTTCAATAACCGGCTCCCCCAAGGTGACTCCCTCCCCCCTACCCTCCTGCCTTCCTTCTCCACCCTCCCTCCTTCCATCACACACTTCCCTAATACTCTGTCAATCAGAAAAGAACCTGCTGGAAAAGAGAGTGAGAGGTGCAAGCGTATGTAAGGGCATTAGCTGGTATTTGTGAGTGTACACTTTTTGCATGAATATGAGAGGGAGAGCAGTCAAGAGGCAACTGAAGGGAGAGAAAATTGTAAAAAAAGAGGAAGAAGACAGGAACAAAAACAAATACGAAGGACGACAAAAAAAAAAAACAATGACAGGATTTGGAAATGATTGCTCAAATCACAGGTTACAGGTAGATGTGTTGTCATGTGCTGTTAAGTTGTCAGTTACCGTGTGCTCATTGGTCTGGACATAAAAGGAGTCTGCCCTAAAAAAACCTGTTGCACAGAAGGTCTGATTTGTTTTCACACAAAGAACCAAATGAAAAATGTTGTCTCACAAAGATAAATAACTCTTCTTATCTTCTTTGTTGTAGTTGTCATTTCAATATAATCCAAATAATCTGAGTTCTCTTGTATCCAAGATGTTATCAGAACTATAAGGACAATAAGCACTGATTAAAAGAAAACTCTGGGAAAAAAATATCATACTTATTTATCATATATCTCAATATGCATAATGACTTCCAAAATCTTAATTTCCATTTGTCAGTTTAGGTATCTGTTGTGTTCATCTCTGTCAGTTCATTAATTGGGGCCATCACAGCTCATGCTAACCTTTCAGTCATCTTCTTACAAATGCCACATCTAAAGTATTCAGTTTTTTAAGTTTTCTGGAACTTTTTGAGTCACCAATTAGATTTTTGAGGTCTAGTTTTTAAGCTATAACTTATCCAGTAAAAGATTATTCTAGCTATGAAGGCCAAAACACAACTTTTTTCGGTGCAAAATGAATATCAGCTGGTCAAATTCTGACACATGCCCCTCAGGGTCTCACACAGATGAACAAGATACTGTTTAGCATCTGAATGAGATGCAACAGACTTTTAACTTCCTCCAATGTAAATTAGTCCAATTTTATTGGATTAAAAACCTGGGATGATTTTTCTCATGCTATTTCTGCTTCTTCTTTAGTGATGCCATCTCATTGTGAGTCTTCACAGGATGTTTTACTTTGAAAATTGACTTAATTCTGTATGTTGTTCCTGCCTCTGATTTCTTCTGCAAGCTTGCAGATTGATGTAGATTCGGCCTTTAAAAAAACTTTGCTACGTGTTTTCTGTTGAGAGGAATGGAGAGCTGCTTCTGAAATTCGCTATGGTGCATCCAGTGGAATCGCATGCATTGTCTTGAGTGGCCACGATCAGCTCCTGCATCTGTGTCACAACCAGAACATTGCAAAAAAATGCTTCATGGAAATTGCTCTTTATGGCAGTGATCAGAAAAAGACACTGACACACCAGTGAAGGAGCAACTGGGGACAAACACTTCAACATCAGACAAACTGCTTAACCTCCTCAGCTGCAGCTGCTCAAAAACCAAAAGTAAAACCAAAAGTGTGGAAGCACCGTTTTTTTCCCAAAATCCGTACTGGGTAACCATAGACCACGGAAAGATCTACTAAACATTTATTTAAATGACAATCCTCAGCATTATTAATTTAACTGACAGTCAGCTCTTTTCTAGAGTTTTCAACCACATTTCACAGTTTTCAGAAAGACATCTAAGTCAAGAGCTCCAAAGGTCCAAGGTGATCACAACCAAGCAAACTTCATAAAGACCATCAGATGTTGTTGTAAGCTCTGGTGAAAGCTCAGCAGTGGACCACAGTCAAGTTTTTTCTGTCACGCTGCCTTTTTTTCTGGTTTACTTTGCAGAGCTAGAATGAACTTTCAAGCTCGTTTTACACTTTACTTTCTAAATTCTACACAGATCAGATATGATGGTGAAAGCAACAATTCTGGTCCTGAAGGTTCTGACTGCTGTATTTCTGTTCAGTCACTCTGAGGGCCTATACCCCAGTACCCATCTGTGTTATTCAGGTGCTCTCATAAATCCTATCAACAGCGTGGCCCAGTCTATCGTAAGGTCAGCCAAGGTCCTACTAAGCGTCCTTGGCCATCGTTTGGTCTCTGGATTTTTATGACTAAATTCAGGTCCTAAATGGCTCTGGATTTATGTGCTGCTACATAAACCTTTTCTCTCACCCCCACACTCTTTTTGTCATTTTGTAACCTCTCTCACCCTTTTTTGTGCTCCTTCATACCATCCCCCCCTCACAGAAACACTTTATTTTATTTTTCCTCTTAGTATTCATCCAGTGCAGCATATAGCTTTTCTTCTACTATATTTATGAAGTGTTCAATGGCCCTGCTCTCTCTCAGTACTCATGCATGTGTCCTTTAGGCTTCTGTTAAATGACACTGCGGCATAAGCAAACCCAAACACACGCACGCACACACACACACACGTACACACACACACATGAACAATGAACACACACACACAACCACGCAAAAACACCATCCTTACCCAGTCAGAGTTATATAGATGAACACACTACCTTCTCTGGCAGACCTTACTCAGTGTGTGTGCAAGTATGTGTGCAAGTGTGTGCATGCGTGCGTGTGGGTGTGTGTGTATGTGTGTGTGTAAGGTATCCATTACCCTGAAAGCTTCCCTCTACCTGATTTGCAGTGGTTCTAATGACATTTAACCTGCCAGGCCATTTTCAAAATGGGCTCTGGCCTTAAAAATACCTGATGTATGATCCCATCCGTATGCCACTCACTCACACATGCTAGCAAAGCCACACGAGGCAAAATACACTCACACACATATGTTAAATTACATACACATACAAGTCATGATCTTGTGTGCTCTTTTACCCTGCTTCCTTTAATAATTAACTCCTCTCTCTCTGCCACGGGCCAGTGAGGGCAGTTCATTCATTAGTTTCTTTTCTTAACATTATTAGCCATATTTTACCTCCACCACTATCTGCCCTGTAGATCTGCTCGACCCAGCTGCATTCATAATTAACCTCCCAGCCTCAGTACTGATAACTGCTAAATATGAAATGCTCCAACAAAGCAAGGCCTTAATCCCCCCCCCCCTCCTGGACTTTTTTTTTCAGATTTCAGAGATGTAATCTCTATGGAGTTGCACATTAAAGATCACAGTTTACACTTATCCATTTTGTTCGATTGAAACAGTGTGAATGGTTTGTGTCCACCAGGAATCTCTCACCAGTCTCTGTGAAATAACAGTGCAAACTTTATTTTGTCTCTAAAACTTCTCTTAAATACAGAGGGTAAGAAAATTGATGCTCTTGCAGATCTTTGACTGTGCTCTGGGAAACTGAATTTTATTTATTTTCCTTTTTCGCATTTGTACAACATGGCGACATTTACAGCACACACTACATGCATACATCATTGTTATTCTTTTGCTTTATCAGCAGGAATACAACTGCTGTTAAGATCCACCTTTAAACCTTTGGAAGATACAATCAAACTTTTGCATTATATTGACCCCTTTGCCCATTATTATTAGGTTATCAGTTATCACTCTGTCAGGCTGTAAGTCTCTGTCATTTATGCTGTTGACCTCCATCACAACTTCAATGCTCATAAATAAAATAAATTTCATTTTAAATATTGTTTAATATTAAATTTTGCAGTATATTACAGCTGCATGACTGCACTATTGATGTGTGGTAAGAATAATAGCAGAAAAAGCAATTAGAAAAATAAAGAAATAGACAACATGACCAATGAGAATGTAACAAGAATCCAAAACAGTTAGAAAAGAAGAACTAAAATCACTGTACAGGACTGGACACAACTTATACAATTAAGATAACTATTCTCTATCAGAGGCAGGCTTGAAAGCAATTAACTACAGATCGTGTTATAACATTAATAACATTAATAAAGAATAATATAATATAATATAATATAATATAATATAATATAATATAATATAATATATAAATATACATATAAAAATATACATATAAAAATAGATGACTTTTTAATAGTTTCACAAGAATGTAACAGTGACCAAAGTTTGTTTTTTTAACAGTCATAATTACTCATTCCGAAACAAGAAATGGCTGATCCCCTGGTACTAAAAATAAGATTTTCTGTATTTCTATGGTCTTTTTCTCGTGCATTTAAAGACATTTTAGTTTATTTTACTTCTTAAAGCTAAGGGTAACAAGCCAAACTATGTGTTGATGTCTCAGTTAAATCACACTGTGTACTATGAATGTTTCCACAACATTAGCTTCCCACAGATTGTTTTTGCAGCAGCTCCTGGCTTCTTCTGATGACACTAGATATTAAATTCTTGTATCTGATACCTCTTGCTTCGGGCAAGAGTTGTTCATGTTCACAGTTATTGATTTGGCTGTCCATAGCCACATAAGTAATTATACGAATCATTAAATGGGAGTGTTATTACCTTTTAAGTTGGAAACTAAGGCTGGATTTTGCAGTACATCATTATCTATAATGGTGGAATCTTACAAGATAGATTGTCATTTCTTCATCACAAAGTGCAATCAGCCAAATTAAAGCTTTCGCAGCTGGTCAATATATGAGCTTTGAGATGATAAATCAATAACAAAGAGACATAATAGTCAGTTTGGTTTTGCCATAGAGGTAGCTGTCCAAATAGCTTTGCTCATAAAGTCACTAGGAATGAATGCATATTAAGATGTTGCCACACAAGCAGAAAAGGGTGTTTTGCAAACACATAAACTCACAGACATACACAGTCATCAGAAAACTGCCTATCCCTGAATATGCTTAATCTAAATTTTCTTAATTTAGTGATTTTCCACATACCAAAATGCTTTGTGACGCTCTACAGAGAACAGTATTTATCCTCACAGCTGTGGCAGATGTAGGTGGGTGGACAAAGCAGATAGAGCAGCCCAAGAACAACATTTTCAGTCATTTAAAAATACAAAAGATAAGCCAATTCTCACTCAAAGTACACCATGTTACCAATGCACTGTTTTCCAGTATGTCAATGCTAACTGTTACAAATGAGATAATTATATGTATCTCTGCAACATAAATTAGATTTGCTCATTGCAAATACTTTCTTGGGTTTTCCTTTTTGGCCCAAACACAAGCCTCTGCTCATGTACAAACATGCACACACATATAAAACTGTAAGTTTTTTCATACACAGGACTGCCATTTACTACTGCCAATCATGCTTGTACTTCAATTGCAGAGTTTAAACTAGACATCAACCTTGTACACAAAATAAACAGTATTTTTTAAAATTTATATTGGACTAGTATTTTAAAAATGTTATAGTAAATTTAAAAATGTTACATATAGCACTTTTAATGCATGATAATGTGCTGTTTTATTTTAATGAGCTATCCACAGAAATGAACAAAAATACATCACATCAAAAATACAGCACAGTGGGTGCAATAAAATAGTTGAAAATTCTGCACTGCAAAGGCAGAGATTATTTTATCTCTGAAGACATAGCTATAAAACCTACATTATATCCAAGCTAAATAAAGGAGATAGTGCACTCTGTCTTTGGATAAGCATCAGAAGACAATGGGAAAATGCACAAACCTCCAACTCATTAAAACCAGTTTGTCTTGGAGTAATTTATAATAATAATTTATTTATTACAGATTATTTTGGTCTTGTCTAACTTAATGTGTCTTTGGGTATGGATGTAAATGTATTGTATATTTCCTGTTTTAATTTTTCTAGTGTCCTTTTCAAGCGTTTGCTTTAACTTCCTGTCTTCAATTCATGTCCTGTCAGTTTTTTCCCTTTTTTTTATGTCACCAGTTGCTTATCAGTTAATTCGTTCCAAGCTATTTAATCCAGGTGTTTTTCTCTCTGTCATTTGTCAGTTCATCCAGTTTTGGCTTGTTTCTCAGCATCTCTGTTCTTCTGTTTCTGCCCCCTGGTTCTCTCTCTGTTCCTGGCTCCTGCATCCATTCCACAATCCTCCCTGTGCAACTTTTGTTATCCCATTTTGTGGTTTTATTCAGTTTTTGAATTTTATTTCAGAGTTTATAGTTAACTGTCTGCTGCTCCTTCAGTTTTTGTTTGTCTTTATCAGCTTTTTCCTATTAACACTCACGTTTTGACCCCTTTATTTCCTGTGTTTATGTTTTGCCTTAGTCTGATTTCTAGGTATCTGTGTGTCCTACTACTGCTCATATTATAAGTACAACTTAAAGTAAATAATGTACACAGAATATTTTTAATATGTTATTTAAGGGAGGCTTTTTATATGTCCTCAAGTGTCAATAAATGCCAACGGAGTCAAAACCTGAGATAGCTAAGATATGCTAAGCTAGTTGCTGTTGGGCTACATTTTCATTTTGTTTTATCTGGCTAAATTACTAAGTTTTCAATTGATTCAAAAGTTGAAATTCAAAGGTATTAATAAGCATAACTACCACCATTAAAGTTGTTAAAACCAGGACATTTTCTATGAACCTGGGAGGGGGGGTTTCATTTTCAATTTCTCAGCACCTGCTTTCGCACAGATCAACAGTGCAATTGGCCTAGGTTGCCAGGTTTGGGTAACAAATAAGTTGAGACTGTGTGTACAGTGTGAATTGTGTAAATAGATTTGTACCACATCTGGCAACTCGATAATAATAGATGTGGTTATTCTCAACGATGTTAGGCTGTGAGACTACTTAATGCACCATCTGCACTCCTCCATGTTTAATAATTTAATTTTTATTTTTTCTACAATCAATTAATCAATCAAGAGGGAACCACACTTTTCATTATGCAACCTGTTGTATAAGGACCAATAAACTTCCTTGTATCCTTAAGTTTAGCTACGACTAAGCATGACAGTGGCTATCTTACCTGCTAGCTTGTACTTGACCTTGCTTTCTTACTTTAGAGGTCTTGTTCGCTGTCTCTCTATGGAAGGAAGTTCAGTATGTTACATTAACTTAACTTTTCTTTTTTAAAACTTTTTTAAACAGTCAGGAAGATCTGAACCCAAGTTGACCAAACATGAACTTACTTTGTTTTGCTTTTATAGGACAGAGCTAATTTTTGGGGGTTAAACTGCTTTAGGTCAGGTTTCGCTTTAACTACCTTTAATATGGGTCTAACCTAAATTCCCTAAATTCACAGGGGACCCTCGATCTATTCTTAATCCTAACATTAAACCTTAATTTAAGTCTAAACCCCTGGAGTGGAAAAAGCTAAATATCCCCACTCTTGAGGATATGCTCTCATTTCTCAGCAAAGTCTTAGTTGAAGTAAAAAACTGCACACATACTAACACAAAACAAACACTTGTGCTTGCAGTACAAACCACACATTGCTCATACCAGTACAGGTTTACACACAAACATGGTAAAATCTTGCACACGCTTTCTCACACCCACCTTTGTGCATGCATACCCACATCAGCATGCACCCTGTATCTTGAAGCCTAAAGGTTGGTACTGCCCTGAGGGTTGGAAAGATTATTATGGGGATGAGATGAGCTTCTGAATCTTTGGAAAAGAGAGTTACTTCCTAACAAATACTCCCAGTCTAACAAGCCCGACTCATTTTGCCTGAAGTTAAATGAATTAAGGTTCAACCGAAGTAGCCTAATGGGCTCAAATGAAGCCTTTTTCTGTATCCATTTCTCATTATTGTATTCTCTGCATGCACACCAAATAATTGCTGTGATACAAAAACCTGCTGTTCAGGTATTTTCTGTTTCATGACTGTCGGTTCTAATAATTCTCTTAAACTACCCTGTAGAATTCTCACTGTGGCAGTATGCAGTGGCTTTTATTGGAAAAATGATCACTGCAGGAACAACCCCTGTAAAATAAGGCTTTAAGATTCTTAAATAATGAACAAACTCTTTCTTTCTTTCTCTTTCTTTCTTTCTTTCTTTCTTTCTTTCTTTCTTTCTTTCTTTCTTTCTTTCTTCTTCGTTCTTTCTGAACTTGTGTGGCCTTAAAATGAGCTACTTAAGCTTACTCAGGTGTTAAATTATTTAGAATAAATGTAATAGCAAAATCAACAGAGTAGTTCTTCTTAAACTTTGAGTTCTAAGCCAAAGTGTTTTGCCTGCTCTCCATGAGTAGGTGCAGGGATGGTGATGCCGGTCTTTAGCCTCTCCACTACTTTTCTGCAGACTGAACCATCTCAACAAAAGGATTGCTGCAAGATTTTGTTGATCCCCTGAATCATCCTCTTGTTCCACTATAAGGTTTAAATTTGTGATTTAGTTTGAAATATTTTGACATCTATTAGGTAAATAGCCATTTATTTTGCAGGAGATATTTTAAGGTTTCTTGAGGGTTAGGGTTAGGGTCATCATTAAGATTCTTATATCAGAGCTTTAAATAAAGATAAATTATGTATCTTATAGTTTTTTTAAGAATCAATAAAGAGAAACCAGAGTGGGTTTGCGTGGAGAGCGCAAAAAAAAGCTGCAGAAAGTTTTACAAATTGCTAAGATAATTTTTATTGCCTATTTTTTAATTAAAATTAAAACCTTTCGTGCTTTTGCAGGTAGTGACTGTTGGAGAAAGACTGAGAGGTCAGAGGAGAGAGAGAGAGGATGCCATGAAGCCAAAGTCCTCAAGGTCGAATCGGACCTTGACTGCTGTTGCAAGAACTCAGGATTAATACATAGTATGAACACTAACAGATGAGCTCCCAGTTGCCATGGCTAATTAATTCTATGCTCTTGGTGTGGCTAACTTCCTCTGCACAGAGGTTCAGATAAGACTTATGCCTTATTCTATACACTGGCTGACTGTTTTCCCCTGCCAACAAGAGCCCAACACATGAGGTTCCCATAATCCTCCTCTGATCGAACCTTGCATGATCTCTGACCAGCTTCCTATCCACGCTGCATGCACTGACAGTTTTGATTGTCAGAAAGTTCAATCAAACCGAGGTGCTGTGGCAGGAGATTGAATGGAGATCACATTAGTGTTTCGTCCCTAAATAATCTGGTGTTTCTTACATCTAAAACTAAACTTGGGGAGCACTTCTTTAAACTGCTGTTTACCTTTACATCTGAAATAGCGGTGAAAAAACCCCACCAATCAATATGTCCAAAGGGTTTTCTATAACTTTCTATAACATCAGTTTCCTATTTTCTTTTTCTGACCTTAAAGGAGGCATATTTTTGCGACTCAGTACAGAGACTGCATACATGTTTACTTACAATAAACGAATGAAACAATTTCTTACTCTCTCCCTTGTTTCACTGTTAAATTGACAGTTATAGAGAGATGGTTTGAAATCATAAGTTTCCATATTGCCTAATAAAGCCCTCTGCAGAAGTGCCGTGCCGTGTGACTTACCACAGATAATTGTAAACAGCATGTGTTCACTTAGCTTCTTCCAAGGTTCATACTTCATTAATCTGACTCCAGCATTAAAGTGACACACACACGCTATCATTAAGAGACAGATATGGATGCACAAAGATGTTGTAAATACTTACACACACACACACACACACACACACACACACACACACACACACAGATATTGTGCTTTAATTTAGTTCATAAGACAACTAAAACTGTTTGCTTGAATGCAAAATACTTACTTGATAGCCTGTCTATTTGATTATGATGATCACAACATTTTTATTATTATACTTTGATAACTTCAAAAGAGATGAAACACAACTTGGCTTAAAGCTTAGTGCTTAAATGGAAAGCTGACAAATGTTTTATAAACTGCTACTTTAAAGATTAGGATGTAACGAATATCATGTCTGGGATTTTAACAATGTTTTGACATACGCAGCTGTTTTTATTCTTTATTTCTAAGACAAAATATTTGTCCTAATAAGTTGATTGTAAACTATATTATTAAAAATAACCATAAATACAAAACTGACAATGTCACCACTATCATTTAGAATATTCTCCAGAAAATACAATCTTACATGTTACGTTATGTTTGAATAAAAAAGGATCCATTTTTCACCACAAAGCAAAAACTTTATTCTTTTAACTTTATTTTTCTAATCCCACTCTCTTCCATATCTTACTAAATGTGTATAATTTGAAGTAAATACAAGGTGACCTGAAGTTGACCACAATCATATATATCTGTCACTTAGCTATATTCCAGCTGTTAACAGAACAGTCCTTTTCTCACAGAAAAAATATAATCCAGCGTACTCCAGTGGACAAAAGTGTCTCCAAGTTTTAGGTTTAGAAATTCAAAATGTCTTCCTTCTTACCCTTTGATTAGTTTGGTGTTTGAATATGATTAAACATTTCCTTGTATTTTACTAGATCTTTTACTCTTTCTTAGTACTGAGCACAAAGTCATATGTTCTGACAGGTGACTCTTGGATCGTCTTGGTGCCTGTTATCCAGCATTGCCAACAGCAAAGGTGGCGCATGCAGATGCCGTGGCCAGTGGCACAGATGTCCGACTTTTTTTTTTTTTAGTTGTATGTTTCCAGCTTTATTGCTGAAACATGTAGTACCGATAAGAGAAAAACAGCAGTCAATTTTGGAAAAGACACCACAGAGCCTGATTTAAGCAGCAGATTTTTTGAGACAATCACAGCCCATGGCACCTTCTGACCACCCAGCCAGACCAGCAGCAGCTTGGACTCAGGATTGCTCTTGGTTAATGGCACATGCAAGAACTTGGGGTCAAGAAACAGATATTCAGAGACTGTTGTGCCTACACTTGATTCTGTTGTTGCATTTGATAGGGTGACAATGTTCAGAACCAACAGAGCACAGGAATGTGGAGAGACAAACTGTGTATTTAACAAAAGTGATGCTTGGTGATGAAACAAGTTAAGGTTGATTGGTAATGCTTCCCAGAACTGTTAAGGATGTCAGCCAAACAGATCATTAACTTATTGCTACAGTTTACATTCCCCAAGACGCAAATTAAAAAATGCATTACAGAATAATTTCTTTGATGTATATGTGAATATAATTATATGTTTATAAACAACATTATTGATTTATTTTATTTTTATGCTATTCTTTTGCAAATTTAATTACCCATGTAATCATATCTGTTTTATGTCTGTGCATGAAGAACTTCAATTTTCATTTCACTGTGCAGATCTTTGTTGCACAGTAACAACGAAAACACTTTGACACCTTTATACCTTGATCTCCAGCGCTACATGGACCCACGCAGGAAAACTAAACTCATCTTACTGATGACAGCTCATGCAGCACCTAATGTGTTTTCTGTCCTCTGATGTCACAAAGACCTCGACAGGAAATGACTAATTTGAGTATTATTAGTCAGGACTGGAACTGGACAATACAAATAACTGATAATGATAAACAATAAAGAGAACAAAACAGACATCATGTACTGAACAGTGACTGTCATTGCTATTTTTACTCTTGTCACTCAGGTTTCATTAAAAAACAAGTGCTGAAATACAAAGAAAAGCACACAAATGGGCACTTTTCAGGTTCTTGCTTTTCTCCTTTTGGCTTTTTGATGAGACGAACTACCTGCACTCACCTGTACAGAGGTGACTCATCTCTTCATGAGTGTTAACATAGTTACAGAATGATTTCGCTTTACATTATATTTCCAAATATGATTTTCTTAACAATTCATTAACGGTAGTTGCATGAGTATTTGACATATCACGTCTAATCTGACGGAACACTTTTGATGGTCTTTGCTTTCACACTGAAAAGAAAAAGATATTATTGTTTTGTGTGGATGGTATCTATGGTGATGAATGACAAATGAGGGACTTAATGAAATATTAGTGAATAGAAAACAGTCTAGGACACATACTGATAAAACAAGAACACATAAACATATCACAGCCTATAATAACACCTGTGTTTGCAAGCATCTGCTCTGTAAATGTGCCCTGTGGAGAGACACTGCAGACTGACCTCTGACCTCCCCATACTGAGGTGCTGAGGGAAAAGAGGATCCACCTCAGTGATCACAATATATAAAATGGGATTAAAGTAACACAAAGGCATACTATATAAAGATAAGAAAAAAAGAGGACATGGCACAGTAAGAAAAAGACCAATGAAGAGCTAAGAGAGAGAAACAAAGAGACAGTCAGAAAATCAGAGTGGGATTATGGAAATGTAATATCCAGCTGATAAATCATAGTGACTGTCAGGTGCTCAGTCATCTGATAATATGACAGAAGGAGGCAAGACGGCTA
>JAQMCX010000058.1:3872401-3905940 GCA_029814765.1 Acanthurus leucopareius | reverse complement strand
TCCCGCCCCTCGGCGCACAGACCCGGCGCAAGTGGATTTGCTATCTTACACTCCTGGCAAAAATGACGTTTGCGCCGAGTGTACGATAGGGCCCCATGTCTTAAGACAGGATGTCAAAACACACCACTTTACCTCAGAGCAGTGACTTTCTTGAAACAAAGTACAGATTTACCACAGGAAGGATGGATGGTTTGAGGAGGTGATTAACATAAATTGGAGACACCATCCCTGAGCAGAGGAGGAGGTCTGCAACACCACTTACCACCCTCCTAACCTGACCTTAACCTACAAGGCTGCGATGTAAAATGCAAAGCAAAACCACAAATAAAAATCCTTGGCAAGAATACAAAAAGTTTCTGCAGCAGTACGTCATTCTTTTATTTATATACTTATTTTATTCTAACAATAATGAAAATATCGCAAAACAAACAACTAGTGAGATATTCAAGTTGTCACAAATATTGACATCTAATAAAAATGTATATGAGATCTTGAAGCCATGCAAGTTTGATCAGCTTGAAATAATGCACAGCTTCTTGTTTAAGATGCAAGTCTTTGTTTTTACTTAGTTACATAGCTCACTGTCTGAAGCAATTTCTGTCACTGGTTTCACTAATGAATGAAAAAAATACTGTCATTTAACTATTCCTCATTCCATTGTGTGCTTTTGATTAGTGGATATCAACAGTAGTTTGTAAGTAAACCAAACAGCAAAATTATGACACCTTGATCTTTGAGCTTGAACACTGTGATGTGTAGAAACAGACTGATGAGAAGAGGACACTATGGAATAGAAATAGAAATGGTCTGTCGTGTAAGTCAGCTAGCTCTCAACACTGCAAGTTAGTCTAGTTACAGTAACATTACCCATTGCTTGTCTCCACGGCACTGAGGCATAATAACATTTTAATGTTTGAGAGTCAACATCAACAACGTTAGAGTAACACCACATTACCTTAAAGTCAGCATTACCTTAACTCAATTAAAACAAACTTTCCAAATATATATGTTTCTAGTTTACCCTTAGCTAAATAATGTTACATGTTAACACAGCACAGCAAACAATATTCACTGAACTTGGGGAAAAGTATATATGAATAACCTGACTTTGCCCTTTTTGTCATCATGAACAGTCTTGGATTTGTGGCATTGAACAGAAGCACTTAATTGAAGAAAACACAGCTTGAATCTGAAAAAGAAAAATTACGCTGTTGTTGAAAAAAAGGGGACAATAAGGACATGAAAGCAGAGAGGAATAGTGCACCTCTCACGACACAGGAAGGGGTCACAGTATCGCTGTATTTCAAGGTGACAGCAGAAGTTTCCGAATAGGATCAGGTGATGCATATATCACTTGGTATGGAAAGAAAAGAACTTTTCTCCTGCACTTTTGACTTGCTGAAAGCAGGCAGGCACCGGACTTACAAATTCTTGCCATCCTTGACACAAAGGACTGGAACTAAAGGGGGGTTTGAATGAATAAAAATCAAGTTTATGGGGAGTCAACAAAATAGCAAATGGGCAAAGGTGAAGGAAAAGCTTTTTGAGCCCCTGTGCTGGAGGAAAATGGCTCTTAGCTGGCACAAAACCCTGTGATGCACACAAATCTATAACCAAAGTGTGAGAAGAAATTCTGAACATTGCTTTATTTGTCTTTTCTCTAAGTTAAAACAGCAGTGATCACAGATGGAGCTGTCTAAAGCCAAGCTCATGCTTGCTCCATGTACTGAGAAAAATTTGCAAAAAAGCTGTCTTTGGAAAATAAATACAGTAAACAGCCTTTTAGCGTGAGTGAGTGACTTGACCCAGCAAGGAGAAGTTAAAGCAGAAACCATCTGCCTGCACAAACCGAATGAATCACTCATGTCCAGAACACAGTGTGACCAAGGCCAGAGAGACGAGGACTGAAAGACAATATGAAGGAACTCTGAGTGTGTTCTTTTTATGTGCTTTTTTTACCCTTTCCATTCACTGTTTCTTTCAAAACAAATAACACTTCAGAAATCATTCATAAGAAAGTCTAATGACCTCCAGACCTCACATGTGCAAGTTAATATCAAGATGCAGAACTCTGTTCATGACTTTTGTTTTTCTGTCCACACACAAGCTGCTTTTTATGCCACAGAAAACAGACCATTTGAAATATTTCCTCCAGGTGGAAGATGTTCAGTTACTCTATTTTTAGTGTTGAAATGTTGACAGTAAAAACAGAGTTTTTTTGGTCTGGGACATGAGAGTATGCATGCATACTCTTGACTGTCAATTAAGTTATTGCATTCCCATCTGGACAGGGATTTTTTTCAAAAAAAACTGCAGGATGAACAGAATTTTGAATTTTTTAAAACAATGTTTGACCCACTCCATTCACAACAACAACAACATTCCCATACATTTAGACTAAGCTTTTTTGCCCATGTTAAGATTGTGTCATATGAGGACAGAGCTCCCTAAGAGTTGAAAATACTTCCATTCCCCAGCTCATCTAATACCGAAACGGTGTCACACCCCTTGGGGTCTGATACAAACATCGAAGGAGCCCTTCTGCATCAGTAATACAAAAAGAAATGTATTTAGATGAAGATGAGACCTTGCTGTCTTAGCTGCAAATTCAGCAAGGGATTTTTAAAAGAAACTTAATGTAACAAAGGACTTAATGCTGTTGTCTTAAAGACTCATAATGACTGATGCACTTGTCAAGGTAACAATCAGAATGGGTTGTTTTTGTCCACAAGTTTGAATGTACTGTGTGTGTAAAACATTATTTTGTATAGCCTTATGTTTTTTTGTTTTCTTGGCATTAACAATCCACAGCAGATTATCAAACAAACAGACTCATGTTCTCATTAATTGTTGGAAAAAGCAACATGTGCTTATGTGTGTATAAGCCTGTTAACAGATGGTGAACTGGTTTGGAGTGATTTTTTTGCCTTCATGCTTGTTTGGTTTGATTTTTCAGCCTGCCTCTTTGGACCTGCAGAGCATGCAAAGTTTTTCAACATTCTAGACCACCTTAAAAATACAACCACAACTACTACCATTAAAATTCTCTAATCCACTGATTTATTCTATTCTTTATCTGTCAGAAGCGCGAGGAGCTTAATGATAGAGCAGGGGTTCAGAAGAATGCCTACTATTGCAAGAATTAATTGATAAACAGTATAGTAAACATACATTGATAATAGCCTGTACTTGAACTTAATGATTTAAAAAGTGGTTTTAGTGTTAAGTTTGTCATTGGGCATAGAACATAAAAGAGACATAGTTGGACATAATTTATTGTTCTGACCTTTGCTTGTAGTAGAATGAACGTTTTAATTAATTTCTGTGTAATTAGCTTTACAAGGTGAACACTATTTGCTGATAAGGATAAGAAGATTTTTCCTCCAAAAAAGATGCAAGCTTACAGTATCTCATTTATTACATTTATTTGATTTAAGGTTCAAGTCAATACCAGATCTCTGAGATTTGCCTGTTGAATGGACACTAATAAAGCATTGCTAAATGTCAAAAAATGCACGCACCAATGAGAAAAAAACCCAATGTGGAGATAATCCCATGATAGTGACCTTTAATAATAGCTGCCTCACTCAGTAATACAGCTTTCTATTGATTGCTGAAACTCAGCAGTAGACTGGAAACATGAGAATTAAAAGAAAGGGTGTGGATGGACTGTTGGGTCATGCACAGCGATGTGCATGCGTTTCTGACAGATTTTCAGATGGATCTGTCTCTCTCTTCCCTGTGTACCGCAGCTCGTCCTCTCTTTGCCAGGTCATCTAGGAGGACGCGATCATTGCTAACGTGTCAGTGACTTTCCTCCTCAGGGGACGACCACAGAACAAATTCCTTGGACTGTTCATACATCAAATGCAGTCAATAAATGCTACTGATGCCGCTGCTTCTCCTTTGCAGCAAAATGTCACTGACCTCCTGTGTCACTGTTATCCGTCACTCTCACTCTATCCTACCAAAGTGACCTGGGTCGATACATACTCCACTTTAGCCACATTTGACTTACTGATAGATGGAAGAAGAAATTATTTATTTTAAACTTGCATTAGGGGCAAGATTTTTAATGGATTATCCACTGGAGAGCTCCATTATCCCTGATTGAGATCACGCATGATATTCATCCTATTTACTCAGAGCTGAACTAGTGAGGATTTCCAGCAGCACAGAGACCCTGACCCTTAAATGACACTTAACCTATTGAAGTTCACATGTACCGACTCCCTACTTACCAGCAGTCAGATGAAAACACACTTTTTACAGGTATGTGCCAGAAGCCGGTGATGAAATGTTTGGTAAGTCATGTAAATGCTGTTGTGTTTATAGAATTATTATCTCTAAATCCATATCAATGCTTATATGAAAGAAAATTACACTAGAAAATTAGGACACATTTTTAGGGAAAAATCTGAACTGTTTTCATTACCTTCCTGCTTATGTGTCAAAGGGACTCCAAATTAATGCCGAATCATAATTTTACACTTTAGGATTGGGACACACCTGCATGCTAAAATGGTATTATAGTAGATGATACGTACCTGTAAGTTAAACACAAGGCACAAAGTGACCAATATAATAAAGATGTTAAGTATGTTTATGTGTACATATATATATGTACTAATACTGCAAAATTGATGATAAAGTTACATACCTATCATTACGGCAAATGCACTAAATGGTCAAGATGTGCTGTTGGGCACATACGAGAGATGCAATCCTTAGTAAATCAGCTCCCCCATGTTTTCTTGTTCACCGTTTTCAAGCAAACCTTTTCTAAATCATACCCCTAGAGTTGACAAGCCAAACTTCTTTTTTTCCAGACTTCCCTTCTTTTCTTGGAGAAAGAGAGAAGCCCATGGAGGAAAGAAATGTGTTACTTTCTAATGTTTCATGGAGTTCATGGTTTTAGTACAAACAACCATCAAACTCTCAACAGGATCAGTGAGTAAAATGGAAAATAGCAGCTAGAAGACATGGGCGCCTGTGTGTCTGAAGCAGTATTTATTGTCATGGTATAATAAAAAAATATTATAGATAAAGATCTAATTTACAGCAATCAATGGAGGAAGGAGGCTTAAAAGAGGGATGGATCAGAAAGATGGAGAAAGATGCTCTGCAAATAATTAAGCAAATAGGCACATTTTGAATGATCACTGAGTTATATCACATACATGAACAAAACTTCTAACAAAAAAAGTTTCGCCCACAATCTGGTGACAAACTAAACATTTGTAGACTATTCACACTTTGTTATAAATTTAATTTGGCATTTCTGCATTGCTTTTTAAGAAAACACTCTGCACCAATGGCAGCTGATTAATATCCTTATTTTTTAGGAGCCTGCCAGCTGAACCAGCTTTTTGAGACAACTAACATATCATCAGCTTACAAAGCTTATATGGCAAACAAATAGTTGCCTATTTACAAATCCAGATATGGAGAGGCATTAGCCTATGCATCACACATATGTTAATGTGACAGCATGTCCAACATGAGAGGATGTAGCAGCTTTTACACCCTCAAGCAATCCACTATGTGTGACAATGTGGAGTTGTAGCTTGCTGCTTTCATTCTTTTTCTATTTTCATGAGTTCTTGGAAACTGTCTTTTAAAGATATTGAAAAGTGTGTTTGCTGACTGTGGAGTATGAACTTTTAGTTTTCTCTCACACAGCCTTGTTTTTTCTGATTTTATTGGTTTTCACTTTTTCCTCTCTCCCCTCCACTCTCATTTCTTTCAAGCACAAAATCAGTGAGTAAAATGGAAAATAGCAGCTAGAAGACATGGGCGCCTGTGTGTCTGAAGCAGTATTTATAGTCATGGTATAATAAAAAAATATTATAGATAAAGATCTAATTTACAGCAATCAGTGGAGGAAGGAGGCTTAAAAGAGGGATGGTTCAGAGGTTTCTCTGTGGGAGAACATGACCACATTCATTACTGCTTCCTCAACTGCACCCATACAGTAATTAATAATTTAAAAACTCTTTGTAAAGGTGAATAAAAGAAAACTGATAGACAGCATATCATGATGCTTTATAAACACTAAAATGCTGACTGGTTCATTCAATGTTTATTTGCAATTTATTTCCCTGACATATTTAGTACATTAATAGGCTGCATGGAAATTTAGTCAATAAATTATTCACTCAAATAATTCTGTACTCCTTTGTCATATTTCCTTAGCTTTGTAGCAATGCGAGAATTCCTCTTAGAAAAATAAAGGGACAAGCCTTGCCTCAAGATTCCAGATGTCAGTGTGAATAAAAATATCTATACCAGTGTCAACATGCAGGATGAATTTGAGAACTCAAGTGAAATTCAAAAGGTCTGTGTGTGTGCTTTGAGAGTGATATCAGCGTTCAGTGGAGCAGCACAGGGTACCGTGTTAACCAGATTACTGAGACACCAGTAAAAAAGCAAGATGATTAGAACTGTCAAAATTCTCCAACAGCTGAGGGACCGCTGGTGTGTGGGAAGAAGCTACTTGATGGGTTTTGGAACATGGAGCTGCTTCTGTTGCAGAGTCAGGAAATCACAAATGCACACATACCAGTGGTCATAGAGTCATGTGTAACTTAGATGCTGATAAAAAGCAAGTGATGCTTTTTGGAGTACTTCCTCATTAAAATTCTTTCTTGCACCTGCTTCATGCACATTAGCGTACAGTGCTCTGGTGGTGCAAAACATAAACAGTCTCAGAAATTTTTGATTGCACCTCCTACTCAATTATATGCTGCCTCTTTCTAGAGTATCCTCTAATTAGACATCTTGTCTGTTTATTTATTCATTTTCTCCATTCTCAAATTTTCTCATACAACATGTTGATGAATGATAACTGATGAATTATCAGTCGTTTATGATGATTATCCATTGCAGAAGCATAATCATGGTAGGTTTCATGAAAATACCGACAAACCATCTGTACACATGTTCTGTTTCTGGTACACATATAACAAACAAGTAGTCACACAGGTGTCTGTGGACAGTGATTTATACATATACTAAAGCGTGATAACACACACAAACAAATTGTAAGTGAGCAGAAAATTAGTACTTGTGAAATATTCAGTGATTTCTTCTTTCCTTTTATGGTAAATATGGTATATAAATTATTTGTCAATTATGAAAAGAAGATAATTAGAGTAGATAATAAACCCTCAGACATTTTGTGTAAATTAAAATTAGATAAGTTTCATTTGAACCTCAAGGAGGAATCACCTCCTTAGGGAGACTGCTCAGTGTGGTCTACAGTAATCTCCCATCTTCAAACTGACACAAGAAAGAGATAATTGCGGATTAACAAGGTCGTGGTTCTTAATATCACACATATATGATGCAAATGTAAATGGCATGTTCTTTTGAAAAGGTGAGGTTTGTTTGTTATAAGTGTTGTAACTGAACATATCAAAGCTAATGCAGTGTGAGCTAGCTTAGCCTCATGTACACACTAAACATTAGGACTTTATATTATTATTCAGATGGTAAGGCTCATGTTGTGTTTGACCAAAGTTAGCCATAACTGCTCTTTGAAATCTGCATAATTTGCTCATAAACCACCATTTACATCATTAATTTCCCCTTTATTTCTTTTCTTTTCTTTTCTTTTCTTTTCTTTTCTTTTCTTTTCTTTTCTTTTCTAATCTTTTCTTTTCTTCTTTTTTTTTTTTACTGCCATTACTTGATAATGTCAAAATCACTTTGGCAGTTTCTATTGTCACTGTGCACCTTGTTTTGGACATTTTATTATGCTTTTTCCCTCACAAGAAAATTGGCAGCACTGGTTAAAAATGAATTTTTACATGCACCTTCTATTCATAATAACACACATAACAAATACAACTGATGCATTTAAAATTTAGCAAATAATGTGGCAGTCTGTGTTTCCAGAGACCTTTGAAATTTTCCTTGGAGAGGTTAACATTAAAAAGTACTGCCAAAAATTCTTACCCCCCTTTTAAAACTTGGATTTACTGAGAACAGCTAAGGACTTTAAAACACATGAGAATTGCGATTATGATATTTTCTGTGTGATGTCCTTCATGTCCTGGTATTTCTGGTTATGTTTACATGGTTGACGCATCTATTCAGCAGAGGACGCTGTATGTGCATTAGGTATCTGAGCTGCGCCTATCGCTAGTACAGTGAGACGTCAGACAGTGCGGGGTAATAAAGAGCAACACAGACCCTAAGGATTAACATTTGTATGTGTTTACTGCTGTTTCTACATGTAAGATGCTCAGAAATCACAACCAGATTATTCTACAGAACATTTAATGTTTTAGACCAGAGACAGCTGCACATAGTTTCTATCTGTGTAACAATGCCTGAGAGAACAGTGTGCTTATGTTGATTATTTGATAAGTGAAGTCTTGAATGACTTCAGTCAACCAGACAGCTGAAACCTCATAAAAGCAATACACAGGTTTAAACTTTAGATGGTCTTGTATTGATTAAGTTTGTCCGTTCATTTTTTCATGCATCATAGTTGACTGAACATACATGAGCTACTGCAGCAACAGGTAACCACTCATCTATCTAATGATCCACTGAGTAACACCTTGAGCGGTTCAAGACTAACTGTGGGCCAAACACACAGACAAAAAAAGCCTGGGCAGCCTGGGGTAAAATCATGTTATCCTTATCCTTATTATCCTGTGGGAAATATACACGCCGCATAAACATTGGGAAACATGCAAACTTCATGGACAAAGATACCTCGATCTTCTTGTTGTAAGGTAAATGCTGACATATAACTTGCACAGGACAGACACAAAGACAAACTTGAGTGTCCTTCGCTAACTATTTAAAAGGTTCGTACAAGGTAGATTTAACAGTCTGTATCCTCACTTAGTTTTTTAATGTACTGTTTAGGTCTTCTTCAAAATATTAGTAAAACCTTTGCAACAATGACTCTGACAGATCATGATAGGCTAGGTGAAAAAAAAATGATACAACTGTAATTTTTGTTAGCTATGTATAACTGCTTTGGAAGGTGGCAGGAGGCTATCACTGTGTTACTGTGTTGATGGGAAAGAAAAAGAAAATTCTAGAACTCTTCAGGACCTTTAATGCCTTTGATCCTTTGATTCAGTAACATACTGAATTCTTTCGTGTCAGCATATTTATTTGATCAGAAAAAACAAGGAAATATTATTATAAATAATAATTATCTATAACATGAACCTTGAGCCAAGAGTTCTGTCTCCTCACCGCTGAATTGCCTTTCTTTGTTTAAATTTAATATCAACAAGCGGCTGAAAGAAAAACAGTCTGTCAACCATTAATTACCACATGTATTCTATTAACAAAATGAATTTAATTTTTAGGTGTGTGCATGTGCGCGTTCGCCTGTGCAGGTGAAAATATATTGTAGAAATAGATGTAACAAAATATGGAAATGTTTGCTTTCTAAACGATTTGACTTAAGGGGGAATTAGCTGAGAGCTGTCTGACACAATGAAAATTGACCTAAAATACCTTAAAAATGGAAAAAATTGATTAATTGTCTACACTTCAATGAAACGGATACCTTCCCTGATGGGTCAGAGTGCGAGGGCTCTACCAACGCTGCTTGCAACTTTAATTAGTATTATTATTTAGCTGTGTGTTGTTGTTTTTTTTGTTGTTGTTGTTGTTTTTTTTTTCTTGTTTTTTTTTTTACTTTAAAACAAAAGATATCAAGTAATGGCAGTAGACAGTTCTATTATCTTAGGAACCTGGTTGAAGCTCATGATTTTGAAAGTTAAACTTCTAGGTTAATAATCTTCCCAATTTATTACGCTAAAGTCCAAAAACAATACTTACACTCATAACTAACATTAAGGTATTGCAGTCATTATGGGCTATATATATTGATTTATAAAGTTTGTAGTTTAGCAGTGTAATATTTTGTGAAAAAAAAGTCTCTGTGAATTAGAGGTATAACATAATTGTCTTTGAACCTTGGCATATTACTATGGGACCTTGGTAGATGCTGTTTTTTTATGAACATGAACATTATACTTTCAAGTAGTTAAATTTCCCAAACAAAGCTCTATTTTATGAAAGTGGTTTATATCCTTGAGTTGCAAAGGTTTTGAAATTTTCATATTGCTTGGCAAATTAAATTTAGGAAATTTATTATCTAACATTGTTATGTATTTGCAACAAATATCTCCTAAAGTAATGGGCACAACCTAATTGTCTGTCGAAATTTGCATACAACTTTGAGAACTTTGTTGAAGTTGTTTATTTTTGACTACATTAGATTGTTGACTTTCTAAAAGTAGCACAGTTCACATTTAAAATTTTATCTATCCTGTTTCTTGATATTTCAATTTTCAAAGTTAATTTTCCATCACTTTTACTTTTCTCGCAACAAATATCACTGGTATTGGGTACCAATAATAACTCGTCTTTGAACCTCCGCATATCACTATGAACTTTGGTTTAAGTTAGTAATTTTTCACACTTCAAACTCGGAAACCTTCCCAAAGCAGTATGCTAATTCAAAAGAAAAAAAAAGAAAAAAACATCCCTTAGCCAATTTTTGGTTTGCATTTACTGTCTTTCTTGACATCAAAATTTTTTAATATATAATATATATTTAAATATACTGCTTGGCACTTAAATTCTGATCCATCAACATTCTAAAATCCTCAAAGACATCTTGCGTGTGTGTGTTTGTGTATGGGTGTGGGTGTGTGTGTATGTGTGCGTGTTTGTGTGTGTGCACGTGTGCTCATGTGTATTCTTACACGTAGAACTTCTACAACTCGTAGGAACCTCTTATTTCTTTGTTTCATTATCATTCGAAATCTTTTTAAGGACCTTATTACATACTTACTCTATTGTGTACATGTGCGTGCGTGTGTGTGTGTTCTGTATGTGTTTGTTTTGTGTTTGTTTTGTGTTTGTGGTGTTGAGTCATTGCTGTTCTTTGCATTCAAGATAGCTGTAGGGCACAGCTAATGGAACAGGGACAGTGGCAGCCATATTTCTACCACAGGCTGCATTTTCCACACATCTCCAGCTCACAGAACCAGCATTGCTCACCTTAGTTACATCCCCAATCATATAAATTGTTTAAGACTTAAATGCTTAGACCTTTTTTTGGCAAAAGGACCCAAGCTTAAAATTTATAATGCAGTGACTCACCCTTGGACTGGGGCTTGTTAAAACATACGAGTACCTCTCTCACCCAACTAAAGCAACAAGACCCATTCTGAGCACTCAGCCCACAAAGAAATCATGTTTGGAGTTGAAGTTGTGTGATTATTGCTTCTGCTCCTGCAGCTGTTGTTGTCACTGCAATTGGTCGCAGCTATCATAGCTGAACGACTAATAAAGGTACATTCACACAGGGGTTTTTAATTACCTTTGCTGATAAACCCTTCAGTCAGGTTGAGGTTAGTAATTTCATCAAGTCACCAAACTTTAGAGTGTGATAATAGTGTCAGCTGTTCAGTCCTGATGCTGGTGCTACAGTACATATCCATCAGGAAAAGTGCAGTTTTTACAATTCTGAGAGCTGAGGCCTCTTCAGACAGCATTAGTATAAAGGATCCGTTTGGGTGGATAATTGGTGTGTGGGGGCTCTAATACCACTAAGTACAGCTGAGTAACAAGTTGAGCATATTCACATTGGAAAAAGCTTTTGCCTCCATCATGACTGTGATGTGGTGTGTTGCAACTGATCTGTGTGAATGTTAATGATGTGCCGAACAGAGGAGGGGGTGCAGCAAAAAAAAAAAAAAAAAAAAAAAAAAGTTTAATTTTGACCCAACTTGAGCTGACCTTTGTGTTTATATCCCAATTGCCATGACCCCACCTCAAGAAAAAACGTATTACTTGTGTCTTTGAATTTCCAGAACTGTACAGCAATGACAGTCGGAGTCTGGTCTTATGTCTGGTGAAATTTCTGTAGGCTGATGCAGCTTCCTTAGGCCTGAACTGTGTAGCAAGTTAAACATTTTCACAATATTTTTTTGTTATTTTCCTATCCAAGACATAAAAGCAGTCACATAAGAGAGGCAGTTTTTGCAGCTTAGGACAAATTGTAAACCTAGGAACAAACTATAATAGCAGATGTATATAAAGAGGAATATAATATATAATTGAAACTGAAATCAGTTTTGGCTGCTAAAACAGGACAAAAAAAAGACAGCTGGCAAATGACTGCTGACTATCTGATTGTGCAATTTACTAAGTTAATAATATCATTGCAAAGACAATAAAAAAGGGAAACATCCCAACAAATAAATACCTGCAAGAGTTGAGAGAGATTTGCATGTAAAAAAAAGACTTAAATTTACTGCTCCTTGACATATCAGACACAAAGCTTTTTCACAGACAGCTTTTATATCTCATAGATCAAAAGGATTTTGTTTTCAGAGCCCTTAAGCTGGCAAATAACTATATACATAACATTTCTTTTTTAAGTTTGCAAAGAAGTGACTCCTGTAGCCACAAACATTTTATCTACAATCTATAAGCTGATTAAATATTATTTTCATAACATGATTATAAGCTCAATGAAGTCTCATTAAATTAATGTGGCTTAGATGTATTCCAGTGGCCCATGTGACAGTTTTAGACTCAGTCTTTCAGCTGCAACCAAACGGACTCTGGAGCAAATAAAATCTACATATATATATATATAAAAGAGAATTCAAAGCCTTAAGTAAGCCTACATTCATATCTTATACTTAGAACTAGGCTTTAGTGCTTCAATCAGTCTCTGTAACATATGGATCAAGGTGCGGACATGGATAAGTCATTCCCTTTGACAAGAATTTATGCCTCTTCTGTAAAGTAGTCAGAGAAATTCAAAGGGGTTTGCCAATCTCGGGACACTCTGCCCTCCTAACAGATCTACAACTAGCGATTATTTTCACAATCGATTCATCTGCGGATTTTTCTTCGCTGCACTGCCTCACCTCTTTTTTTATTTCACCTCTAATATATGCTGGGTTAGATCTCCATAAACGATACTTTAAATGCACACTCACAGCCTGAGTGTGTGTGTCTGTGTAAGTGTGTGAGGGAGAAAAAGAGCCCAAATGTGTCATCTCATGATATAAGATTTTTTTGAAGCAAAGGTTATATTTACGGCTCAATATTGCTGAGCAATAATAGTTCTGCTCAAAATGAAAGACCTGTGTAACAGGTGGGCAGATGGAGAGAGGGAGTGGTGGGTTCAGGGGGTGGATGGAGTCAGGAAAGACTGTAAAGAAAAAGAGAGGTAAAAAAATGAGGATGAAAGGAGTGAGAGAGATGCAAAGAAAAACCCTCAGGTTTCCTTTCAGAGAGAGAGACTGACAGCAGCTGATAGAGAACAAAAGAGAGATAAAGAGAACGAGTGAGGGAGAGACAAAAGAGATTGCTGTGAGTGATATAAAAACACTCCTCCCAACCACACACACAATCACACACGCAATCACACACACACACACACACACAGCAAAGAGTCATGATGATAACACCTATATTTCTTCTCTGCTATTGCAGGTCTGATCTTTAATATGAACTGAGTGAGAGTGTGTATTTGGAGGTGAGTTGTTTCTTTTCCAATCTTCTTCTCCTCCTCCATTATTGTTTTTTCCTCTCGACCTGTCAACTTGAATCTAACAAATGCTGCTGAGCCCTGTTGTCTTCAAAGATAATGTTTCTCCTACTACCTGCAACATCTCTCTCCTTTCTGCACTGTTAGCAGCTCTTTTCGTTGTTTTTCTTTTTGCCGTTTTGTCTCTGAATCAATTTTTTTTTTTCATCTGGATCATGCCGGCATTGTCATGGGAGAGCTTTTGTGGATATACATTACGTATTCACTGGATAATGATGATTTCATGCCTGCTCATTAGTGCAGCTGTTTTTTTTTGCATAATTACATACATGATAATCTCTAAATATGCACCTCATAGCGCTGTTTCTGTGAATCAAACCGACAGGTTTTACATTTTACACTTCCTTATAAAAATCATGCCAGGTTTATAGTCACAAATGTTTTAATTTAGTGTGTAATTCCCATTCTCTTCATGTTCCATATTTTTGTCATTTGTAAGTAGCTAAACAAATTATCATAACTTTGTAAAAACCTGCACCTTAATTCATCCTAGACTAGAAAATATTTTTTTCTAGTATCCTCAAAGTTCAGTTTTCAAAATATATTATAAATATTTCAATTTTTGCTTTTGTTTTGCTTTAATTAATTAATTATTCAAACTTTCAACTCTGCTGATTTGCTATCTGATGCATCCATACACACCTTTTACTGCGCTTTTTTTATTTCAAATTTTTTTTCTCTGAATTTTTGGCAATGCTTACCCAAAATCTCTTTTATATTTCTGTTAACATGAACTATAAAATTTGTGATCTCAGATGTCGTTTTTAGTTTCTAAATTGCACTTTTTTTTAACCTCAGTAACGTTAATTAGTTGAAAACACATTCTCATTGGTGAATTTAAAATCTCTGACACTTTTTTATTTTTCTGGACTGATATTACCATGTACTGTTACCTTTTTTTTGGTTTATTTTTTCCTGACCTGCTAAGGGACCACAAAAGGAAACTTAAGAATATCATCATCACAGTCATTATATATGTGCGTGTGTGTGTATGTATATATTTATATATTTATTTATTTGTATACATGTATGGATCAAAGCCATTTTCAAACCCTCACTTTGTTACAAAGATGTTGAACTTTTAACAGATATTGTTGTCCTTCTAGAAAATATTACAGCACTCTTTGATTATTCACTCTCTGTCTTCCTCTAAAAAACTTTAATTTCACCAACAAAACCTCCACTTTCAGTTCTGAATGTTGCCCAGTCAAATATTTTCACAGTCAAACTCTAAGAACTTTTTTCCTTCTTTATTCTGCTGCCTCATTTTCTCTCCCTCTGCTCTATTTCTCTCTGTCTGTGAGTCTGTCTGTCTGTCTTCACCCTCCATCAATTGTTCTCATGCATTGCTTCCCTTCCTCTCTCTCTCATTGACTTGTCTAAATTGGCTCAATTTAAAACAAACTGATTTGATCGTCGGTCGGAAGCACACACACACAAACAAACAAATGCATATATGTAGAGTTTTCTAGACACACAAAATGTTTCCCACATCTTAGACTAAAGCCTGTTTAAAAGGTGAAAATGAATTAATTTTCTGACTTTGGGTATTTCTTTTCTTTGGTATTTGGCTGGTGCATCATTATAACACCAGTGTATATATGTATATGTGTGTTTGATCTATGTTCAACTTATTTATGCTGGCAAAAAGACATATAAAGAGTTTGGAGGAAAGAAAAAGACGGAAAGACTTTTGGGTCGAGTACTAGACAAGATGGATGAACAGAGGAAAAAAAACAGAGAAAAACAAAAATAGAGAGAACGACAGAGCGAGCGTCACAGAGAGAATCCTCCGGGGGAGATGTGGAGATGAGATTCATATGCCACGGGGGGTCGAAATTAAAGTTTCACAGAACTTAAAGTAAAGCCTATTTATGGGAGCAATTTTCATATTCATGCAATATTTCACACCCCACACACTCACAAACACACAGTCACACACAGTTTCACGCACACATACACACTCACACACGCAGGCCCCTACATACACAAGTGCTCTTTCTGCTGATAAGAGGCTATACACTCACCACAGAAAAACACTCGCTGAGGACAATTCAGCCGGCACATTGCATAAATTATCAAGTGAAATCCTAAAAGAGCAAAGATAGCAATTTACAAAAAAAATATAAACACTGTGAGGCCAATTTAAAGTGGGAAATGAAATTCTTATCCATTGACATTCTATATTAGAAAAGGACTGTGAAATCTTGACTCACCCTTATGCAACCGGACTAATGAAGGCAGAGTCGACCCAGTGTACAAACTTGAAAAGTTGAAAAGCCTGAAAGTCTGACATCATGAGGGGAAGTAATGCCAAAAGTTTTTGTTTCCTTCCTTCTCCACTGTAGACAGAGATTCAGTCAGGTCATTAGAGCTGCAGCATGTTGTTTTTTAATACTGATGAAGCTTTGGCTAAAAAAGTTACGATATTTTGCCTAACTTGTCTCTCTCTGTTGGATATTCCTGTTATTTTCCTGCTTTAAGGCTTTGACCTAAACTGTTGCGTTTACTTTCCCACGCTGTCAAATTCCCTCTCATTAACTTCTAATCAATCACCTACCTTCATGGCACCAAGCTTATTAAAACTGCTTTGTATCAATTGGATCCAATCACAAAGTCATTCTCTGCTGTTTATCTCAATAGAAAACGGTATCCACTTTCAGTTTGTCTGTCTTTACTGAACTTTCACTAATGCACACAAGTCTGAACCTACAAATACAGGATATTTGCAGCAGTATCCGTTCTCCTAGAGGTGTTATGTACCTGCTTGAAATTATAGAATCTCACTACTCTTACATCTGACAGAAAACACATTTTCTTACTTTCCACTGTAGGACATGACTTAGAGTGTTTGTTTCTTATGAATACTTTTGCCAGGGGTCTACCTTATTGTTAGCAGCCATTACAGTGTTTGGCCATGCCATTTGCATGGTTCCATAGTTGGCAAAGCCATGGGATGGTCTGCTTCCACTAAGACAACCTCATCATATTCACATTTTAAAAGTAGATTTTATAGGAATGTTGAACGTGTTGAAAATGGTTGGATGAGAATCTTAGAAAGTGGCAAAAATGGTGGTTTTGTAGAGGGATTGGGTGGGTAGATTACAAGAAGAAGCACTCGTGCTAATGCTAGTATGTTCTAGCTGCAGACTCTCTAAGAACTGAGTGTCGGGACTCAGGGAAAAAAGCACATGTGCATGAGCATTGGTCTTCATCAGCCGTTGGGTTCCTATAATAAGAAAATTATTTATGAAAAGTATCAGTCTTAATAAGCATCTCCCTGATTGTGGGAGGAAGCTGGAGCCCCCAGCAGGACCCATGTGAGTGCTGGGAATATGAGTCGGTGATTGAATTAGTGAGCACAGGTGGCTGAAAGCAAGGTTCAGATGATTGGTGTTGTTCCTGAACCTCAGACATAATAACTTCATTAGGCGATCCCTGACTTCACGTGTAGCACAGATCAGCACGCATGGGAAAACCAGAATGTTCACTTATCCAGGAAAACTGTCTTCACATTTACAAGAAGGAAGGATAGGCAGAAAATTTGGAGATATTCATGGAATCCAGACAGTGTGCCATATTTTATGACCTCCTGAGTTTTCATGTAACATTCCCAACAGGTTGGTATTTTTTCAGATTCAGACTGAAATGTTTCATCTTCACAAAAATGGGATCTAATGATATTTTGAACAGACATTTCTTGCAGAAATAATGGTGTCATCTTTGCTGATTCTCTTTCATTTTATATTACTGGGTAAAATTTTCAGTTTGTTTAACACTTGATGAATACCTGCAACAGCCTCAGCCATCGTTTGAAATCCAAAGCCATATTGAAATCTAATTAGTGAGCATGGTAATCAGTACTTGCAAATAATCAGCATCTTACCATCATCATTTAAACATGTTGCCACACCAATGGTAAGTATGCACAGAGTACTAATGTAACCGAGGCCACAAGGGTTGTGTTTTTCAAATGTCATTCCGAAATGTTCTGAGCAGCACAAACAAAACTGCGGTCACCCTCATGAAATGCACTGAGATCCATTAGAGTCTAGTCATATCAATATGAGATCATGATCTCATTGATCTGCACAATACTTTTGGTAATTTATCAAAAACCAGATGGGCATTCTGCCTTGACAAACACAATCTACCTTTCCAAATATCACATGTAGCATGTGTCCTCTTATTTCCCATTGTGACAAGATGCTGCATTATAAAGCATATCACATACAGATCCATTCTGCCTATATCATTGTAGATCTTCAGCTAGATGTGACCTCTCCAAGATCTGTTCTGTTCTTTCCCAACCACCAGAGAGCACAGCAGTAGGAAATAAGAAAAAAGAAAAAGAAGCTCCATTATTAGTCCCATTTATTTACTTCCAGTCCCTGCACATATATATGATGGGAGTCATGTAAGAGAAGATGAAAGCATGAGGTGCTGAGCTTTGTGAATCCCCCACTGATGCCTTTATTAGACCATAAACCATTGTTTTTGTTCACTGAAGGATCTTTGTCCTGTTTGACCTGATGAAGATCTCTCTGTGGATCAAAATGTTGTTTTATGATCCAATAAAGGTGTCAATGGAGCATTATACAGCCTGCAGGCTCACGTCCCTTAAAACCTCTGTGCTATCTACCTCAGTCACACACACATCCTTTTTCCAGGCTCTGGGCTGACTGTTACTCTTAGTAGTCATGTAAGACTGCTTCACTGTTTCTACAAGAATTTTGAGACACGTTAATTTCTGTCATCAAAGAGGCCCTTTGGCAAGGAGATTGAAGGCCTCTGTTGCTCTCCATGTTGCATTTCTCAGCAGACTTTGTGTCATTAAAAAAGAACCTCACGGTTTAAAACAAGCAGAGAGCGCTGTTTTGCCAGTACAGACAGCTAAAGGTCTCAGACTTTCTGGCAATAATAGATGATGAAATCAGTGAAATACTAAAAGTATCACTTTTATTAAGGAGTCAAACAGAAATGTGTCAGTGTCAGGTTTTGAATGCTAATAGGTAACAGATTACTAGTTACCTCCTCTAGTATTGGGCATTAGTATCAGACCTTCATGTAGATGAGATGGAGGCAAGATGTGGCAACAATCTTAGATGAGTCACTGGCTGGGCCGGCCAAACAAAACAACCAATGGTAGTTAACTTACAAGATCAAAAAAGACTTACTGTATAATGATATAATAATAATAATAATAAAATTATACCGGCAAGTGAACAAAACTAAACATTTCATCACTTGTTTGAGTTTAAACCAGAAATTATTTAGTAATTCTTTGTATTAGTCTGAAATGATAAGGGTGTAAATTATTGCATAATATTTCTGTTCAATCTTTTCAAATAATTTATTGCATATTTGTTTATTTTCATTACATTTTTCTGCTGTACTGACTTTTGTGTTTCAATAATTTAGTGCTCCTCAAGCAGACGTTAGAGTTACTGTGTTTAAAGGCATTTAGCCATAGTAGTGTTTTTATTGTTTTTTTTTTATAAGAATGAAGAGTCTTTCTCATATTGGAGTTTGACCCATGTTGACCTATGCATCCATTAGAAATTATAACCTCTTAAATCTTGGTGGTGTCAATGTTGGCTTTAAATTGTCTTTAAATACAGCAGATTCAAATTATGTTCAATGTTGCACTGACAGACTAATTTTTTTTTAGCATCAGAAATGTCTTTGTTGAATTTATCTAAACGTCAGAATCTATACCAAAATGAATTTGTGACCATCCTACTGTTTTCTAAACACTAGTAGTAAATTATCCCCTGCAAGGCTGCTGCCTTTTAATGACGTTGGAGTTGATGCATCATCATCACACTGAACTGGCTTTTTTCCCTGAAATGAAGAAATTCTGTTTTGGGAAGTATTTTCTGTTTAATTGGCTTTTTGTCTTGCCTAGTTATTTTGCAACTAAGGCTCTTTATAAACACTAAACTTTATTAAAAAATGACACCCAAGAAGATTCAACTTGACACATCTGACTAAGGGCTTAATGTCACGGTAGTGAATCCAAACAGGCACACACACAAACACAGACACACTTAGTTAACTTGCAGTATGAGTTCATTATGGCTCGAGTGTCAACAACTGAAGAGCTTAACTGAGTCACTGCATTTGACATGAAATCTTATTTCAACATTTCCATTAATTTATGTCTTTAACAGTATAACTGGCATATGATATTTTAAAGCCCTTGGAAGCTTCATAAATTGATTAGATGTCAACTGAATGTCTCTTTCCCAATGTTAAAATTTGAACAGTGAAGCAGCTTTTATCTGACTTTTGAATGTTTGTATTAGTATTAAGTTAATTAGAACAAGTTTAATCCTGAAGCTTGGATATCTCAGCAAATTTTCTTGAATGAGTGTGACCAAGCAGAAAATCTCTATATAATTTTAAGAAGCTTCCGCCCAGGCTACTTGTCTTTTTCTTCATGATGCCTTCAAAGGTCTTGATACACCAGAGTGACTGCTGCAACATTCAGAGTTTCTACCTTACACAGCATAAGACTTTTTAAGTGGAGGATTCTGAAACTAATTCAACACTTTTTTCTGCCTATGCCAAACTCTTGTAAAAAAAAAACAAAAAACAAAAAAACCATTAGTGTAAGATTAGACTGGACAGTTTCACGTCCATCTTAATGTGCACAAAATATGGTACAGACATTCATGGATCCCCAATGATGAATCTCATTCTGACCAGGGGTCCCTTATTTTTATTACCACAAGTAGGCGATTTTTTTTTCAATTTTTTTTCTTTGTTTTAATGATCTTTATACTATTATACTATTGTACTATATGACCATAGAGCACTGCAACTGACGAGAGTTAACAAAAATGTTAAAACACCAATTAAAAAAGAAAAAAAAAGTTCTTACCAGATTTTCTCTCCATTGCCACATTTTGATTTTCCTAATCCTTACATGATAATGCAATAAGCATGACTGATGAATGTTGGAGGCACTGATTGTTCCAGGTTTCATTTTAAGACAAAATAATCTTTTTTTTAATGGAATGCCAGAAATTTTACAGATATTTTATCAGATATTATACAAATATCCCTTAACTAAAGCACCATCATTAAGATTTCAGATTAGCATGCTAATATGGCAGCTAGGATACCAAAGAAACATCATGCAAGCACTGTCATTAAAAGCATGATAGCATGCTGCTGTTAGCATTTACCTTGAAGTCGCTGTGCCTCAGTACTTCCTCACAAAGCCGTTAACAAGGCTGTAGATACTTATCTAACTGCTCGATACACACTGTTTCTATAAGTACAAAAGAATGTTATTACTGCCTTTGTAATTGATAGACATTTACAAGTTAGATTTACAGTAAAGGAAAGTATATTTAGCATTTTATATAATTACTGTAATTACTGAAAGCAAACTGTTGTTTTATGTGGGAGCTGGTTTTCACCACAGTCTGTTCACAGCTATAACAAACTGTCATGTTTAATTTGACAAACATATAGTCACTTTTAAAATACTGTGCTTAGTATAGAATATTTTAAGCTTTTAATGACTTGCACAACAGATTACGCTGACATCTTCGTGTCTCTTGTGCAAGTCTTAAATAATTTCATGCCACATATTTTAAATAATGCAAAGCAACCCATAACTCCTTTCCACTTTGATTGAACCCACAAGCATGCTTGTTTATTAGCACTGCAGGCTAATCCATCCCATAATTAAAACTCAACCGTGCCATAAACTACAATATAGTGTTAACACACAAAAACACACACCCTTGACAAGGATGATTACAGCAATGTGTTGAGTGAGTTTTAACTTAATCCTGATATTTGAACACAAACATGCATACACACACATATTCACTCAATATTTACATGAAAAAACAGATTTGTTATTTAAGATTTGAGTTGTGATCAAAAGCTTGCCAGATTGATGTGTATGAGGCGCTGCACAATAATGTGCATGCAGCAAGTGTAAGCAGTACTTTACTGAGTGAATATCCAAAATTGTATTGCTTGATCATTATCAGCAGGTGAGAGACACATTTTTGTCACCACTTGTAATGGTACATTTCAACACAGACCTGAAACACAACAAAGACCAAACCTTATGGAAAACGGCAAAAGTCATGCAGCTAAATTTACAACAATAACGATAACGATAACAACACTGACATACAATATCATTGGGATCACTTTCAGAGCTATTTCATGAACGATAGAAACACTGACTGCCAATCAGAATCTGTCTCAATTAGACATCACATTAACATATTAACTGATGTCCTTTTCTATGATGGTCAGAATGCTTGCAAACTGTTGTTGATTCATATGAAAGTATATATAAAACTTGTCTTGGAAAGACAACAGCTACAATAAAAAAGCATTTCTCTCCCAATTCTATTTGTTTTGAGGAATTTCATGCACCCATAGCCTTCTCTGTTTGTTTTTCAATTAATAGCCTCACAACGGAAAGCAGTAGCAGGTCATCAAGATCCATGTTCCCAGAGTGTGCAACGTGTTCTCTGGGTACAGAGCTGTACAGAGTGTTATTGTTCATCAGTGTAGTTGCTCACATTGTTATTGTTAAAGTTTTGGTTATAGTTATTGTTTTTAGTGTGGACGGCCCTTCACTCTGATATAACAGTCTGATTCTGGGGTTCAACTCATGCATTTCAAAGAAACCCACCACTAAGCTCTTGGTTGCACTCCTGTCGTGATGCACGTTCTTCAGTCTTAAAGTCTGCAGGCTCAACCACTACTAAGACTGCTGTGTTCGGTCCATAGGTCATAGCCATAGACACGGCTCTTATCACCACTGATGATTCTTGATATGGAGTTAAGTTCATCCTGGACCTACGGACAGAGATCACTGCAGACTCTCACAGGAATTTGCAAATGTGCACAGACCAGTAGTCACCCAGATGCTGATGATGGTCAGACTTGGAATACTTAGCTATGAAATTTTTGTGCAGCCACTTTTCAGAAGTTAAATAGACGGATAAATCTTTGTATTAACAAGGTTAACAGTACTGCTTGGATGTTTTTTTTTATATGTGCTGCATAGTAAGAGTAGTAAGAGCGCAAATAAAGTTCCCAGCTTTTGAAGCCAATTAAGCAGATTAAAAAAAATAAAAAAAATAAAAATCTGTGTGTGTTTGTATGAATTTGTGTGTTTATGAGTGTATACTGAAAGGCTTATCTTTCTGTCTCTGCTGACAAGTGTTTTGTTAATAACAAAATGGTCAGACTTGGAATACTTAGCTATGAAATTTTTGTGCAGCCACTTTTCAGAAGTTAAATAGATAGATAAATCATACTATTGGAGACCTTTATTAGCTGATAACTGTGTGTGGTTCTTTGCATGTGTGTGTATGTGATTACTGACACTGAATTGAGTAGAACAGCTTGGTAATGCAACAAAAGTACATACACAAACATAAGGGAGGTGTGGATTTTAGCTTCAGAGGAATTAAATGGTTGATTTATTAAAGTTCCGATGTTTGGGGATATACTTTCAATATTTGAACATTGCATATATCTTGTCAAGCCAAAATGACTTATATTGACACACATGAGCACGTACACATAGGTGATTTATCTTTCAAACAAGAGTAAAACAAAAGCATACTCTTCTTAATATGTGGGGAAGATTAGCTTTTACAGTCTTCAACTAACTTTCTGCTCACTAACAGTTCAAATATCCCTTAATGAGAAAAGACAAAAAGGAAAATAGAAAATAACTTAGTGAAAAGAAGAGAGGAAGGCACAGAGATGGGTAATTAGCCACCTGCAAGTACAGAAATTCATATACACTCAGACACACTCATGCACACAAACAGGGGCACCTGTGCAATCACTGGAGTCAAGAGTCATCCCTGAATATGTTTTCACTCTAATTATGGCTTAATGAGGGGTTGAATCAGTCTTCCAGAAAACTTTAAATTTCCTGCATACTGGTGGCCCCCACTGACCAAGGGAGGTAAATGTTTGAATTCTGAAGATTGCTTTAATAAGAAAACCCTCATGGTTATTGAAGTAGGCTGCTTGGACAAAAAAAGGAATACATTTCACTGTTTCTAGAGCCCCTTATTAGACTCGATGGATCAAATTCCTATGAAATATTCATTTAAGAGTGTGTTTTATATTATAAGGAAAAGTTGTGTACATTTTCCTGTGTAAATATTGAGTAAATAGATATTTTTGGATTCCTATTACAAAAAACTGTAGCCAAAACCCAAAAATTGTGTCTTAGCTAAGCTCTTCTCTCGGTGACTTGGATAACACCAGTTCCTTTTCATATGATGAGTCTGTAAATGCAGGGAAGTCCACAAGTTTGGATCCAACTGCCAAGACCACTAATGAATGTAATCTAAATGTAAACAGTGTAATCATGTGCCTAAAGACTGCTGAAATAAAAATCATGTTTTTAACCTTTACCAACATGTCCTTGTAGTGTTTTTTTTTATTTAACAAAACATTTAATGAGCAAAATAACCAATAAATGGCATGCTAAAGCATCTCTATCTGGGAGTATAGCGCACCAATGACAGTCACACAACACTTTCAGACCGTCAGGGTTTCATATGTGATATACTCATGGATCGATGCTGTCAACTTGTATGGTGAGGCTACATTAAAACAAGGGGTATCAGAGGAGAAAAACCTGGTGTAATTACTCATTGGGATTTTTTGAGCTGATTATTATTATTGTCAAAATGATGGAAGACACACATTTTGTTTTCCAGTAAAGTAGAAATAGGAGAAATGGTGAGCCTTCAGAAATAAACAAATGTTCTAAAAATCTAAAAGCTGAACTGTAGGCCACAGAGTTTCATTTCAGAGCTCTGTTTCACTATAAAACTTAAACTGAAGCCAAACACTGTTCATCCATTTGTCCTGGGAACACAGCGAGTATGAGCCGACATGTTTTATACATAAACTGTGTCCAAACAACAGCCAACCATAGCCTGTCAAGTTGCATGATGATCAAAAGCAACAGATATCTTGTCTTTTTCTTTTTTCTTTTTTTTTTTTGCAAAGGAAAAATAAGTAGAAGGTGTGCAGCAGCACCATGATGGGAAACTCGCACAGGACTGCTCGCACAGGACTGCTACCACATGCAAGACGAGCATCAATTTCAGTCCTCAGCTCCCACAAAATGCAGCTTCAAATTCAAATTTTTATCAATACAGTTTGATCAAAAGCCAGAAGATCTGAGAGTATTTAAACTTAGCTTTTTTCAGTGGTTGTTTTTTCTTTGCCTTTACATCATGGTGGATAAATTATGCACTCAAATACAAGTTGCTCTTAAAAGTTTTCTTTCTATTGTAAGAATAAAAAGAGGAGAGCAGGGGAGTTCTGGAGTTTTGTTCTGTTCTAATTGTGCTATGTTTGAAACTGTCACCAGACCACAGCAGAGAGCCTCTTGTGACCTAAACAATGTTTTTGTTGTCTCTGTAGAGAAATATTCTGTAAATAGATGTGATATAAATTAAAATACAAAAGCCACTGTGTGAGATTAAAGACAATCATAACACAAGAGGGGGGACAGCCTCACCATAGGAGACTGATTGAACATTCTGACTCAAGTTGGGACGTCTTCCCATTCAAATTAGACAGAGAGAGCGATGTATGAAATATTTAACAACGTGACTGCTTTTTTATATCTCTGCAGTGAATTTATCTCATGCTGGTTCTCCCAGATATAACTGTCATTTCTTTAAAAAATAGCGGGCAAAAAATTAAAAATTAAGCAAGAAAGAAATAAAGACAACAACTCAGACTGGGAGCTAAGAGGTTTCCAGACAAGCAAAGCAGGTTTATTGTCATTAGTCCTCAAAGATCTGCTCTGTGAATAGACACCTTCCTTGAGATTAGACAAGTTAACAGTTGTTCTGTGGTGTGATGCTCAGACATGCAGTTGGAATTTGGATAATTACGACCCTCATAAATTAAAGATGACAGAGAACAAAGGAGGTGTGCTGCAGTGAGAGTTCACAGACAAACATAATAAAAGAGCAAATGATGAGTTAAAAAATTTAAATGATGCTATCTTTGTTAATAAATGATCTTAGTTTCTTTAATTTGACCAAAATCAGGTAAGAATGCATCTTTTTTATTTTAGAAACTGGGAATCATCTGTATTTTCTATTGTTAATCTGTATGTTCAAATTTTTTTCTGTTGGAAATTAAACATTTCTGTGAGGGCCTTGTATGAATAGAATAAAAAAATCTTTTAACAGGCTGGGTTAATATAAGAGACTGTTTTTTTTCTTGCAGCATTAATTAAAGGTTATTAGTACCTCCACCAACGCTATGCTCTCAGGAGAAATCAAATGGATCACAAATGTGAACTGCTGAAGCTTTTCAACAACACTGAAGTTCTTTTTTTTCAACTCATATCATTTGCCTCCTTTCCGTTACAGGAACTCAATAACCTCTAATTTAATGTGCAGCTATTTTTAACATGACACATGGTTACATGGAGTGGCATGAACAACACTAATCCTATGTCTCTTTTAAAAGCTAGAAGTCTGTTCTACCAGGTTCTGCAGCATCATCTCATGTGTTCTGATGCAGAGAGAAACCAAACAGTGGGCTGGTTTAACTGTATGGAGCAGAGAGAGCAGGACTTGAGATAGGCTGCACTGCAAAGCTGGTCAGTGGGCCAGAAACTGTTCTGTGAGCTCCATTCTGCCATCTCCTACTGTGGCTGAAGCCCACCTGTTCAGTTCATAATGTTAAAAAACGTCATAGCCAAAGACATATACATTTAGCTTAAATGTCTGTATATGTAAACAAAATCAGTATTGGTTCAGCATTTTTCCATTGTTTCCAAATGTTCTCATTTTTTCTCTAACACTATTGCTAACCTTATCAAGGTGTTTCAGTTGCCAAATCATTAATATATTTTTTAAACATATTTTGTAATGCTGCAACCACAGTAACATCCTAACCTAACTGTAACCTTACTGCATCTGTCATTTGCAGATGGATTGCAAATTTTCAGATTCATGCAAACAAAAATATTGTCTGGGTGTAATTTACTTGTATTTGAACCTTGGACCAGAGTTTGACTAGTTTTTTTCTAATTCCTATGGGAGAAAAATTCTTAGCCATTGTTCTTGGTAGGGCTATCCCAGTGCCTTATTAGGTAGTTAATAATCTGGTCAAATATTGCATGATTGGACTGGAATGCTTTAAAAAAGAAAGGAAAAAAGAGAAAGACTAGGAAATTTGATTTGCTGCACACAATGGTTGTATTAAACCTGTCCTCAGATACCCTTTCTTCCTTACCAGCTACCTTCAGTGCATATTAGTCTGCATTGTGGGGTCAATAGCCCTCAGAACACACTCTGGCCCTCCTGCCCTGCCCTGTTATATAAAGCTGACCCTGTGGTTGTACCTTCAGAGCATTTCTAAAATCCTTTCTAATGAGGCAACACGTCCTGATCTCAGGTTAGAAGGCCTGGAGGGTCATGCAAGAAAAAACGCACATGGAATTAGTATGCAAGCTATCTCTGCAACAGTCGTTGATGTAGAGATAGCCACTTATGTTTCTGAATTACTCTGCCCTCGCTCTACTTTTCTTCCCTTTTATTTTCATCTTTTTTTTCTTCCGCTTTGACCCCTGCCTCCCTCTCTATTTTATTCCAAAAAGTGAATGAGGTGTACAAATCAATTTTTAGAAGCTCTGTCCTTGTCCTGTGTGAGGCTTTAAACTGTAGAATATGGATTCTTAATAAACAATGGAGAACAGTGTGTGAGAAAATATAACTTGCCAGAAAAGATGATGAAGACTGAAGAAGACAGGATGCAAACGTTTTAATTAGTGATGGGACTCGATTAAAAAAATAAATCTAATTAATTAGAGACTTTGTAATTAATCAATCTCAACTAATCGCATATCAATATTTGACATGAGAAGCAACATTTTTTGTCATTTTCTTTTCTGTGCTAGCTGCAACATGTTTGGCACTGAGTGATAGCAGAGGTTGGAACAGCTCCGGATAGGCAAATTCTTTCTTGGACAATTTGTGCACACATCCAGATTTCCACCCACTAATTGTTTTCCAACAAACCCATGCAATGACTTCTCGTTTTCTTCTTCTTTTTTTGAATTTTTTTTTATACTTTATATACACGCAGCAAATGATCGGAGCCAGAGTCAAACTCACGTGGAGAATGAAGCTTCCGCACATGGGACGCCCGCCTTACCGACTGAACTATGCCGGGAACTCGTGCAATGAGAAACATTCCGCGCTGTTTGCAGTGCAAAAATAAATTGCGATTAAATGCCTTATTTTTTTTGTCACGTTATTTTTTCTGTAATTAATTAATCGTAATTAACACGATAAAATCCCAGCCCTAGTTTTAATAGAGCTAAAGAAAAAAATTGTTCTTCTACATTTGATAATCATGGTCCTTAAAACAAAGTGGATCATCTCCCCATTGTCTCACCTCTGTTTCCTCACACATTACAGATGATGATGGTCCCTCTAGGAGGGTTTCAAAGACATGTGCTGTGTAATTCAGACACATCTTCACCTGTGTCTTTTGGACTTTTCAAACTCATGTTTTACTCCCATATCTCTAAAAATGGCTGCCATTACTTTCTACACCCAAAAACCCACTGCGAATCCTTTCAGAGCTGTAGGCGGTGCTGCAGTTGAATACTGTTTGCAGAAAGCTAACATGTATGTTCTTGTGTTGTAATCAGACTTGGCTACACTATTCAACATAACCAAACCTAATTATTATTATTAAATTTCTTTCTTTTCTAGTAGGCGTGTAGTGCAGATCTCGATATACCTTGTTTACCTATGGGCAAAGTCAAATACAACAGTTGCTGACATGCACAGTGAGTTTTATGAATCTGGCCCAACAACAGGAAAGAGATGGAGAGAGCAGAGGAGATGAGTTCAACAGATGAGACACCAAAAGAGCTACTGGAGAGGTGAAGAAGAGGACTGTCAGATACACAGATAAGTCACAGAGTTAACAAAGTTTTGTGACAGTTCAGATTTTTTAAGTTCAAAAGAAGCTCTGTTTACAGACACACACACACACACACACACACACACACACACACACACACACACACACACACACACACAATGGAAACAGTTGCCATAAGGTTCCTCAATTTTCAGACCTGAGCAAAGCAGTGGAGGCAGACACTCTGTTATTTTTCATTTCAGCAGCAAGACTAATATATTAAGAATAAAAGAGGCTTGACGCTGAAAAAATTGTTAGAGTTTAATTAGAATTTAATTTTCACTCATTTTGCTTACTTTGATTTTATATTGTGTACCCGTCTGGAACATTTCTGCATAGCTGTATGTGACATCTAAGAGTCTGCTTACTTAAAATGCAGCAGTTATGTCAAATGTAAGAACAAGTTGTCCTGCAGGGTCTTTGGGGATCACTGCATTTAAGAACTCACTACTGCAGGACTTTCAGACAACGATTTGACCAAGAAGTTTTACAGATACACTGACTCTCCTCTCATCTGGTCCACAGATGTAAAAGAAGGTAAACAGAATATCTGAAAAGCAGGAGGAAGCTAATGATGTAATGATGAAGAGCGAAGACAGTATGAGGCAAGCAGAGCTTCCTTTATTGTCTCTGCACAGCATCTGACATCTTGACATGGAGATAATGTAACACAGTTGAAAAAAATATGACTTAGAATCCCAAATACTGTCAGCAAGTCAAAAAAAGTGGATGAGCAGGTGGAATCAGACAGGGCAAACAATATTATCAAGGCAGAGGAATATTCTGATTAAAATTACCTGAATTTGATCAGAAAGAAAAAAATCATTAACAAAAAGATGAGACAAAAAAGCAGCAGTTTAAGAAGAAACAAGGACAGAGATTAGTTCAAAGTGCCACACAGTTGACTGTTAAGTATGAAACATCTGCACGCAAAACTGTTGGAAAGAAAAAAGCTTCTTTTCAGGATGAATTGTAGGCTTGAAGTTTTCCTTTTCTTACTTCTGCTGCTCAGTGTACAATGTATTTTGAAATAATTACAAAAATATGTTCAATTTTTGGGTGTTTGATAAAAAATTTTGTTCTTGTAATTTAATGTGGGATTGGCAACAGTAGCATTAACTAAATCCACATGAATACTTTAGAATAAGCACTTAAAAGAATACCAACGCTTCAGAGGATTTCGCAGCCACCAGATTTTGTCAAACATATCACAAAGCTTTTTCCAAAAAATAAAAAAAATCTCCTTAAAATATATAGTTTACTCTCAAGCACCAATTCTATACATCCACCGGTTTCAAAATGGGAAACTGACTTATCTCTGTCTCTCGACATTAACTTCTGGATCCAGATTTGCAAAAACATGTTCAAGATGACAAAAAATATCAATCTACAATTTATCCAATTCAAAGTTCTCCACAGAACACACACCACTCAACACAAGATGTATAGAATGGGCTTTTCTCACTCTGACATATGCACTCAGTGCACTCAGAACACTGCAGATACCTATTCCCACGCCCTTTGGCTTTGTTGAATGGAAGTGCTGTACAGGTGAGCAATCACACGAAAACTCTCATCAATCTTGGACTGCAGGATCCCGCTATCTCCCAACCTCTGTAAGATCAGTTACGGTTAAGTCGCCAATTATGCAATCAATCTGAATCCATACTCACAGCTCTCGCCATCGCCAAGAAAACAGTTTTAGTCAACTGGAAAGATAAGCGTGCCCTCAACATTAACCACTGGTTTAACATCGTCATAGAACACAAATCAATGGAGAAAATATCTGCTGCCCCCTAACATACTTCTCAGAAAAATGGTCACCATTCATCAAATCACTAAATCTAAATTTATAATTGAATTCTGCCTGTTAGTGTATTCCTCTTTACAAATGCAACCACTCCAGAAAATAATAATTTTATCTCTGTCAATGCAATATTCCCTAAGTGTGTCACTAATGATACTATCATTCTTCTTATAAAGGAAATCTATGGTGGTTCCCTCGACTCCAGGAGCATGATCACAAGCATGTGCTGGCGGTGAGGTGTTCCGGGCTCCAGGGAGCTGTATGGTTGGGCGGCCTCCCCCTGGGGGGCGTGTGTGCTGGGGTGGTGCGCCCTGTGGGCTCTGGGGTTGCTGCGCCTGCATGTGGGCCCTGTGTCCGTGGGGGTGGGGTGGGGGGGTGGCTGGTTCCCCCAGATGTGCTGGGGCTGGCCCTGGGGTTGGGGCGGGTGGGCTCCTCCCTCACTCCTCTGTCCCCTCTCCTCCTCTCCTCCCCCTCCTCCGGGGGGGGCCAGGCAGGGTTACTGGGGGTTCTAGTACTGGCTTGGTAGGACCTCATGTGGTTGTGGGGCTGGGGGTGAGTACCAGCTTGCGGTGGTGTTTCCGGGCGTGTGTTCTGTGTCCCTGCTGCATCCGGGCCTTGGGGGTCGCTGCTGGCTTGTGGCTCTTGTGTCTTGTGGTGCTCCTCAGTTCTCCTGTTGGGGGGCGGTGTACGGCGGGCGGCGGGCCCTTCTCGGAATCGGGACGGCTGCTTGGATGGTGGGCATGGCCTCTGCCCTGGGGTTCTTTGGGGAATAGGGTTTTGATGTGGGCCTGCTGGACTTTGTTGGGGGCCCATGTGGGCCTGTGCCTGTGGGGCCCTGGGGTTTTGCTGCACGGTGGACCTGTTTGCATCACGGCCCTCCTTCCTTGGTCCCTCTTGATGGACAGGCTGGACCAGCACTTGCTCAGCCTCTTAACGCACACAGGGATACAGGGATATTGTTTCCCTGACAGGGTTCTGGGAAACATAGTAAAAGGGAATAATGGTGGACAATCATTGGGTGTAGTGATGGCCTGGTTCGTGGGGCCTTGCCCTCGCTGGCTGAGTAGGCCAAACCTCCCTCCCTGTGGTATCAATGGGTTCTTGGTGTGGTGGGCCCTGGGGACCTAGGGCGGGTGGTCTGGGTGGGTCCCTGGGGGGGTCTGGTGGGTCACCGCTGGGGCTCGGTTTCTTGGGGAGCTCTGGTGTTGGGCCTGCTGCGCCGTCCTGGTGGCCGCCGTGGTTGCTGCCCCTGCGGTTTGGGGGTGCTTGTTGTTCCCCTCCTGGACGCCTGGGCCTGCTGCGTGCCTGGTGGCTTCGGGGGCTTCTTAGGCATGGTGTCTTGGTTACTCCCGTGGCCTGGGGTGGAGGCTTGACCCTCCTTATCCCACTGAGCCTGGACAACAACTCTGTACACTCTGGTGATAGTTTCCCATGCATGTTTGGTGAATACTTACATGAATGTCGACATTGATCTATCAGCTCCTGCACATCATAAAAAAACTAATGGTACCCACCAGAATGTGCTGAGTCAGTGCATATTAGCAGAGTGTTGGTTTAAAGACTGTTTATTCTACTTCGACTTCTGCCCTCCACTGGGCCATTTCTTTCAAACAGGACTCCCACATTTCTGGTGACCAATACAGTTCTTATACTGTCGCTATCTGGTTGAGAGTGTTAAGAACAACACAGCTATCCCCACTCCACCTCATACTCGCAGCACTGCCTCTTTTACTCCTCCCTGTTACTTTAAATATTATTTTTTTTCTTTTTTCTATTCATCGTTCATCTATCTATGGATTCATTGGTTTATTTTTTATTCTTCCCCTTTCTCCTCTATCAGCTATGTCCAACCTCTCTCTAGTTTCCTCGCGATTCACTGTGGTGTAACACTGCCCTCTCTGGCTGACAACAGGAAACTCCATGTAATAAAGTCTGATTGATCAGTATCCACGAAGGGCGGGTGATGGTCACCAGCACGCACTAAAAGAATAAAAATTTTGGCTGCAAGACCAAAAGTGCATCAATCTCATAAAAAGTTGATACCCAATGTGATATCATACTATGAGTACAAATGCAGATGGAAAAAAAGAAAAGAAAAAAAGATGAGATTTGAGCTACATAGTTTTTTTTCTGTAGAGGGAAGAATGAGTTTGATGTTTGATGATTTCAGCACGCTCATGTGTAACTTTTCATCTATTAGCCTTTTCTTGTCTTTGTGATCATATATTCAATTATTGGTGCCATTAAGAGTCAGTGTGGTTTGTGCTTTCTGGGCTTAAACATGATGGTGCATCACGGTAAACTACTCCCTCTGTAGCCGGATAAGGTTTGGTCTCAGATAATTAACACATGAATCCTAACTTTCAAGTGACTAACCATCATGAAAGTATGAATAATAATGTTTTGTCAAATTCCTGCCATATTATACAAATAGATCCCCTTATATTCGACTCAATGGACCTAAAACTGATAAGTCAAGAATCAGTGACAGTAAATTCAAACACAGAAATGTTTGAAATATCTTATAATCCTTTCTTTAAGTCACATTAATAAAGACAAAATAAGACCTTTTAAAGAGCATTTTGCTGAAAATATTTGACTTTGCTCTTATTTATCACATTTTTTACCTTCTGTATTGCATAACGCAGAGACACAGTCACAGACAAGACAGCAACGTTGCTACAGATCATACAACTTAGGGAAATGCTGTGTAACCGCATCAGTTTATGAGTCTGAATTGACTTGTTCGTCGCTGTGTAAGCAGGACAGGAGGGAGAACTTTTAGTAAAACTGAAAATTAAAAATGAAGTTGTGGTTGGCATTATCTTTTTAACTTTTTTTTGGTTTGGCAGCAGAAGTTCAGCATGTAAATATGGTTGAAAAAAAACATAATCTACTTCTGCTTGTAAAACTTAACATGGCGGAAGGTTCTTGAACTAATTTTTTGTTTTTTTTTTATGATAGGCTTTGAATGCAAAAATTTAATTGAACTTTTTTATCTTCTTCGAAATTGAACCAAACTTATTCATGTTTCAGCTTCCCATATTCTGTTTGATGTCCTGGTTTGTCCCTGTTGTCTGTTTTGAAGTCAAAGTGTTCAGGTCGACTCTTGTTGCTGCTGTTCCTGTAATG
>JAQMCX010000058.1:3840844-3863545 GCA_029814765.1 Acanthurus leucopareius | reverse complement strand
TGTTTCCTTTATATCTTACTTTTTGTATTTTGTATTTTTTCACAGTTTTACATTGCTTCATGTGGAGTCAATAAATCATGGGTAAAATCACAAAGCCTTGTCTCTGTGTGAAGAACTGTTTACCTACCTGCCAAACTGAACCAGACGTCTAGGGAGGGCAGAATAAAAACAAAGATGTCTATTGTCTAAGATAAAAAAAAAACCTTTAACATATTGCAAATCTGAAAAGTTGTTTAATAAACATGTGCTTAAAGGCATTTAAACGAAGTTAAGTGTTGGAGTTTGTATTATTCAAAATTTTGACACCAATATTTTCACTTTTACTGCAAATGAATATCAGCTCCAAATATCTGTTATCGGCCTCCTTGACTACTAATAATCAGTATCGGCCCTGGAAAAACCATATCGGTCTATCTCTACTTAAAACACATAGATAATTTTTGCATTTAGTTGTAAACTTTTGCTGGGGTTTCGGTCTTTTGGTCACACCAGTGTTTGTTGGCATATGGCATTATTTTGTGATGTTAATTTATAGAGTTGTTATGGAATTTTAACTCTATGATGTCGAAAACAGACTGACAACACTAGCTTTGATGCAGCTACAAATACAAACAAACTGGCTAACAGTAAAGCTGACACAAATTTTAAACATCATCCAAATATTATTGGGATCCCTTCAAACATAATGATTTATGTTTAATGTCCTAAATTCTAACAACATTTTTTTCTTACTTTTTTCCACCCAAAATGTCACCACTGAGCTCACGTAATGGCATTTCTTCTGAACTATTGAACTATTAACTATTAAATATGTGCAAAACTTAAATCCTCACAAATATTTGTAAATATGAAGTTGTATTAAAGGTAGTCACTGTGCCTTCTCTGCAGAATGATTGGGCTATGTGTGTGGTAAACAAACACACACACATGCCCACAGATGGTGGGCTCCCACCAGGAGAAGATTAATGGGCTGTCTATTTAGACTCACATTTGATTTTCTTTCTTTCTTTTTAATCTTTCTTTGTTTGTCTTCATGTCTCCAGCTCTATCTCTTCCTACCCACTTTCTCTCTGGTGTGCAGAAAGAAGGTGTGAAGCTGTTCTCTATTAACCTTTGCCGAAATTGCTGGAAGCGTCTCACTCACTCACACTGGCAACCACATGCATACTTGTTTACGCACAAGTGCACACACACAGAAACAGACTAAATGAAGTGGATGTGCATACTGTCCAACCTTGTTGTGTCATTAAATTACATCATGTCCCTGCTCACATGAGAAAAAACTCACAGTGCCTGAGGAGGGGTGAGCAGGTCTGAGTGCGTAGGAGTGACAGTGGAGATTAGTCAAAATGTTGGTGCAGTTAGGATGTTTGATCAAGTCTGCCAGAGCCTGACTAGAGGGAAGATAAAAAAACAAGGGGGAGAAAGAGAGAATGATGTTGGGAATAAGGGAAGAGATTCACGACGGAGGGAAGGTGAAAGAGATATGACAGAAAAAGAGAGGAGCAGGCAGACATGCTTTTATGTGCATTTTCAGTGTCTTTAATGCCTAAATTTTATGTAAGAAAATAATAAAACTGCTGAGTATGTAAATAGCAGGGAAATTTTGAAAGGAAAGAATATGAAAAAGAAAGAATAAAAAAGTATGACAAAAGAGGAGATTGAGGTTGGACAAAGAAGGGGAATAGGTTCAAGAGGGGAAGAGGGGAGATAACAACTGAGCGCTTAAAAGGAGAGGGTTGAGACTAGTGGATTCCAGGAGAGACTGAGGAAAAGGAAAAAGGAAGTAAAACGATGCAAGAGGGAGTACAAGCAGCAAAGGATGAGAGGAAGTTAGTTCTTCCCCACATTTTTTAAAACACCCTGATATGAATAATATCTTGTTTAACAATGTTTTTCTACATAAGTTAAAAAAAGAGAAACTATGAAAGTGGCTGGATGCTGCACCCACCACCACCTCTTGCATTAGGTTTGCTGGTTGGAGCTATATGCGTGAAGATTGCTGGCCAATGAAAGCATAAGAGAAATTTAGCCAAAGGCTCCATGTTTGAAACTCAGACTCAAGCTCTAATATGTATGGGACCCAGATGAGGAGTCTGTTGTGCACCAAATATGACCATTAGAAGATTTATCAAAAATACAGTGTGCTTACTGACAATTGCTGACACAGAATTTGTGGTTGCACTCATGCAAACTTTCATTCTCTTTACTGACAAGCCTGTTCTACACTTGAGGTTTCGGGTTTCATTTGAAATTAGGATCTCATGGAAGAGCACATCTCTCCCTTTAGCAGAGGAATGCGAAAATACCTGCTAACTTTGTGCAGAAACAGGTCGACAAATTCAAGGTCTGACAATTTATACACAGGATGTATTGTGAAGGGAACGGGCAGAGAAACCTGAAAAAAATGGAGGAAGTAAAGGAAATAAAGCAGAGTGAAATAAACATAAGACTGTGGTGATATAAAATCTGATTGAGGTCTGTAGTCGGGAGGGAAGGAAGGAGAAAGAGTTTGTGGATAGAGAATGCAGGGGAAGGAAAGGAGGCAAAGAATAAACAAGTAAAGGGAAGAACAGGTTGAAGAAAAGTACAAACAGGGTTAAGACGACTGAAACTAGAGAGAACATTGAGGGCAGTTTTCATCACAGGACCCCTGAGAATTCGAGATAAAAGTCAGTTAGCAGCTCGCTGCAGATCTGGAAAAGAATATAGGGACCAAATCATACAAGCTCACTTGAAGGAACGCAACAGCAATATATTTTTTGCATCACAAGAGATATTTTGACTCTTTGGCTTAATTACGTTAGTTGCCAGCTAATAATGACACCCCAGTTCACTCCCAAAACACGCTTTTGTTTGTTTTTAGTTCTTGAAAGCGCATGGCAGGTCTGTTTGAAAATTGTGAGCATACAGCACACTTAGCCTGCACTTAATGAACTTAAAATGAGGAAATGTTCTTGCAATCACATTTGATTAGTCTGTCTGTTCATTTTATATTAACTACTGACTAATTTATAGAGAGAGATTGTTATTTATCTGTTCTTTGAAGTCAGAGTGAGTGGCTTTTTTGTATTTTCTGAATAATTTTTATTTAAAAAAAACAAAAAAGTCAGGGATCCTTTGTCATGATTGCAGATTTTTTCTTGTGTGCCACTTACAAAAGTTCTGTTTATCTCGTAGCCAACCTGTAACATTATCATGAAGATACAGAGATGAAAACAGTGCTGGTTCTACAGTCCAAATTACCTCCCAACAACAACACACTGAAAACAAAATGCAAATGTTCCTTGAATTGGCTCTTTATGTTTTTTATAAAAACTAAAAATGAAGTTTATCTTATTTTCATTTAACCAGTTTCTTCTTTTCTCTACCACTGCAGCAATTATGTGTGTCCACAGGAATCATAAGTTTCATCTCAACTTGATGAAATAGCACAAAGTATTTGAATCAACAGTTTAGGTTGCTAAGCGAGTAATGTATCACGGTTTCAAACAATCAGTTCCAAGTCTAGTCCAATCAACCACCGTTTGCACCTCATCCAAATGACACAGTCAAATGGGCACCATATTGCTACATAACAACTCTATGAAGAAAAAAATCCCACGGTTTCAGACACCTTAGTTGACCCTCTTGTGCAACTGCAGTTGGTGGAAGAAATCATGACACAATTAAGCCAGAAAATTGCAGTAAAATTCAAAGTTTCTTTCTCTGCTTACTGTGCCAAGTACACACACATATTAAATGTGAAAAAAAACAATAGACTATAAAGGAGCAAATCTGAAGTCACAGCAGACGATTAGATTTATAACAGCATGGAGAAATGTGTAAATTGCAACAGAACAAATGAATAAATAAATATAAACATACATTTTTAAAAGAGCAGGTGTAATTTTTTTTAAAAAGCTCATTTAAACTTAGATACAGACTCTTCTTACAGATCTAACAGTGCTGGTCCATACAGTATTCAAAGTACTGGTGAGTAAAGTAGGTCTGCAGTATGTCCAAAGGACAATGCTGTCCTGAGGCAGGAATCCCATCAAAGGGGAGCTCCTCATGAACCTCACTGTCTGGTTTTCAGCCTGCATTGCTTTGACCACAGTTATGGAAAAACACCATTGTTTCTGTGGTTGTGGTCCTGGATTGTTTTCTTTGAGCCTGTACCAGCTGATATCAGTGTCCAGCAGACAAGAGTCAGCTGACTGCACATTTTCTCTGAACCTTGAAGCTCTTCTACATGTCATTTTCAAACCAGATGTTGATCCTTCCTGTAGGGATGCTTATTTAAGGTTTCTTAAGAATGTGGGAGTGAAGCTTGAAGACTCTCAAATATCTAACAGCAAGATAAACGTGTTGGTGTCCCATCTTTGCCTATTGGTGAGGTACAGGGTTAAAGTTATGTCCTTAGTAATCATGGATACTCTCCTGCTCTAGCAGGGCCTTGATTGTCTTTATTTAGTCCAAAATCAGCTTATTTTGCCTTTCTAGTGGTCAGTGGAAGGTTCAAAAATGGTTGAAGGATTATTAAGTAATTATTCAAAGTACTTGTAAAAACAAATCAATAAGAGCTTCAGAATGAAGGAAAGCCAATTAACTGATATGCATCGTATCACTCAATACAAATCTGGCACATTAACAAATGTACAATAGTCAAAATTGATGTCGTCCTAAAGTGCTGCAGGGCACATGACCCCCCGCCCCCTTCAAAGGTTAAGTCCCTCTTTTCAATCTCTATACTTTTTAATGTTGGTCCTTCGGTTCCCTATAACCCCTAATCTACTTATGTAATATAGTATTTTTCTCTTGCAGATGCATTATCAGGACCTGGTAGAGGGAAGTTTAAAACAGTCAGTTAGGTAATGTTCAGTTCAACAACTTTAACTGTGGCCTAGCCATTCTGCAAGTATATATTTCACTCAGTAGCTCTGATGGGGTCACCTCTCTCTTTTTTTCCATAACCCAGTTCCAGGTTCGTCCTGCTCTCAATGTGTCTTCATGCATATCAATACAGGTATTCCCATAATTAATTTAGAAGAGAAAAACATGTATGATTTCAAGTATTTTTACCTGGAAGTATTTTCTCTTTTGATACAGGTGTTTTCTCCTGTTGCTGGAAGTGAATTTCTTGTTGAAATAAAGTCTGTTTGCCTGAAACATTATTTCTTTTCTCCCGCAAGCACTTTTCAATATCTATAATCACCACAGTCAAGCAGGATGGATCTGCTGTATTACCTGCTCGTCTGTTTGGAGGTGAGCGATGCTGCTCAGGAAATCTTAAGTTGGTCTTGACTTACTCAAGTTTTTATCAGCTAGAAGCTCTTTACAAAGCAGCTTCATCTACATACTTCTTTTACATGAAACACTCTGATTGCACTTTGTAATAGGTAACTCTTAAAATAATCCATCTTTATTCACATATTTTTCTGGGTTTATTAATAGATGGCTTATTAACTACTGGAGCATTGTCTCTTTTTTTTACCTATTTGTACCTCTGCCACCCTCACCCTCTTTTCTTAGCTATCTTTAAACTCTTGTTCTGTTACAGTTATTCCACATATTTCCTGAAATTTTATGGCTAATTTCTTTTGTTAGCAGCTGTTCCATTTGACACTCAACTGCTTCTTTGTTTCAATAGCCATTTCTTTTATTATCCTCCAATTTCTAGGCAAAGGTTTCAACTCTCATTTTCATAATCTTTTGTTACAAATAATCTAGTAATTGCAATTTCTATTGTTAGTAATTGAAATGTTTTAACGGTAGGCAACATTTGATTCACTGCCTTTGCCTTGTTGTTTTTAAAATTAAGGTTTGTTCAGAAATGTAATATTACCAGTGATAGCTGGTCAGTGAAGGCATGAAGGCAGCAACTGGAGATACCCTACAGAGATTATATCCCTTACCCTTTCTTTTTTTTCTTATGTCCTGTGTGATTGTGGTACACACAGTAAAATGGCCTCTGACTCCTAAAATTACCTCCAATGCCTTTGATGCTCGTCTCTTACAGTGTTGTTCTCAGTAGGGTTTGTCACCATCATATCCGGTATTAGTCACCACTTTGATCAAGTTTCACTCCAGTGTCTTGTATATAAATAGCTGCGGAAGCTCTACATACATTTATGCAGCTCTGTGTTTGCCTGTTTTCGTTATGAGCATGTTTGACTATGTTGGTGTGCTTTTATCAGTCCTCTACCCTTCCACCCAAGTGAATAAGAGGGTTCTGGAGGCTGATCGAAGAAAAGGGACCTTTATGACTCACTGAGCTCCTTTTTCCTCCTCCTCTTCCTCTCCATCTGTTTTAGCATTCATATCCCATTAAAGCCTGTTATTAACTTGCCATCATTGCAGGAGTCATTCTGCTTTCTCATGTTGCAGGTTCCAATGGATCATGGACGGAAATTCATATCCGCTCTACAGGTTCTTGTCTTTATTTACTGTTTTTCTTCTTTATAAATATATGCATATCTATGCAAGTGTATACTACCACATGTTTAATTCATGCCTCACTGAAACATGTTGTTAGTCTCTGTTAACTCTGATCCACTGGTTATGTGGCTGTATGGTGCTTTTTTCATGTGTCTGCACATTTGCATTACATACGTTGATTGACAAAAGGTGATGGTTATGAAGGCACAACTACAATGAGAGAATAACATGCAGATGTTTATTCGTTTGGGGCTAACTGGATGATAGCTGAGCAGTTTGGTACCTGATGTACAGACACAGAGATAAATAAGCTTACACATCTTTTTTTGTTTGTTTCTCATTTCACTGATCAAATCAAATTCTGTCCATCTATCTATACTAACTCTTGACCCCTTACTTTTCAAAGTAGAGATTACAAGAATATATTTTCTTTCTTTTTCTTTTAAAGCATTACTTTCAAAGAAAATCTAGTAATACCTCTTTAGAGAAAATAAACTATGTGATATATGCTGCTTCAGTTAGCTGACTATAAATTAATTTTGTTTGGCCTAATAGAGTTTACATTTCATAAATGCATATGTCACACATATATAAATATAAAATTCTAACACTTGAGAATTTTTCCTGTGATACAACCACCTCCACTGACTTGTTGATCATTTCAGCTAACTTAGAAAACAAAAAAAGCAAAGACCATACTCACAATTCACAAATAATTACATCCCAACAGCCCAAAGCTTCTCATACACACAGAAAACTTTCACAGATGAACTGCTCTGAAACTGCTAACATAACACTGCTCACTTTACAAGGTCAGAAAAAGGTACAGCATGACAAAGTTTATCACCATAAGGAAGGAAAACTCCACATCAGCTACTTTTTGTTTGTATTACACACTGTGTCCTCTCTCATACACACACACACACACACACACACACACACACACACACACACACACACACACACACACACACACACACAGGTGCTCCCTGTTCTCTCTCTCACCTTTCCCAAATATGAGTTCCACCACTCTCTTTACAGTCCCCCCAGCAGGACTTCATTAGTTATAAACGTTAGCCTCAGCAGTTCTAGACACACTTCTACTAACATTTTAACAATTTATTAAACTTGATGGAAACCACTTCTCACCAGAGGCACCGGTGTGTGTTTCATATCTGCCATTGCTTCTCTGCACCACCACCAAGATTCTAACACATAACAGAGGTCATAACACTTTGCCTCCCTGAAGAGATGGGCCAAATAAACTTAGTCTGGCAATAAACTGAGAGAAAAACTGGACAGAAGACCTGCAGGCTTAAATGATTATTTTAATTGTTTTAAGTTAGAATAATTTAGCAGCAGTTTAAGCGAGGAAAATGTCCAGAAAGTCAAATGTTAACAATTTGTAAAGCTAACAACAAAATTAGCTACCTAATGTAACCAGCTTAGTTACTAATGTTACCACAAATTTATAAATGCTGTAAAGTGTAAAATTGTAGAAAAGGTAAATTTTGTCCAAAACTGTCTACATGTTACATGAAATGTAACCTGGATATAACTTACATGATGTGGTGATGTGGAAATTCCCCGTTAAAATGGTGTTAAACTACTAGGTTTGGTTCCTTCCTGCAAAATTGGAATAATCCAGAAACAGCAGGGTATCACTGAACAATGACTTACTTGTACTGATGATGTTAAAAATAGATTTTACTCACATATGAAAACCAGTCTCTCATATTGAGGTGGATGTAACAGGTTAATTTATGACAAGTAAAGCCAGTACAGCAAAATACTAAAATTAAAAGTAATGAGCAACATTAATTTTAAGGGGTATGCTTTGGTCCATCCTCTCCCCCTTCCTGCATATTAATTTTAAATCTACTTAACTGAATTATTTTTTCAATTTGGCAAACAGTAATGTATTTCAACCCAACCTCCTGAGGGGCAAAGCAGTAATATATATAATATTATGGAATTCTAAAATTACGACAAATGAGAAGAAAATAATCTTTCCTCCTAGTTATACTCTACTGATACTCCTATAATGACAAATCCCACAGTAGGAATTTTAAGGAGGTCCCAGAAGAGAGACGTGTAATTACATTGGTCAAGTGATTATATGTGCCTGCTGTGTTGATCCAAGTGCTCTTTATTTGTGTCTAATGAATCCAGTATTAACAACATTCCAACATTCCTTCTCACATCTTAAGTTGTAGTCTTTTAGTTTAGAAGTTTGGTTTAATGAAGTTAGTTAAATGAAGATTGCATGCACAGTGGTTGCCAGCAGAGATGCAGGGTATCTTTATAGGTTTATGTGGAGACAATGTTTTGTCAGTGTTTTAATCCCATTTAAAGGTTTTTAGCTTGAAATGAAAAGCTTTTACTTTGGATGAAAATGAAGAGAACATCAATTTGATGTCTCATAAAGAGACCATACACACTTTATTTATTTATTTATTTTTTACTTTGAATCTATATAACCAAGACTTAATTAAGAGGATGGAGCGGTAACATAAATCAGATGGATCTGTTTAAATTCATTGTGAGAACCCACTTTACATAGACTGCCAATCTGTCTCCATTGTGATCAGATGGTGGATAAAATGCAAACAATGTCATAGGCACTAACCTACATAAACAGTCTCCCCCTGCGGCGATATAAAAAGACCAATAACATACTACGCTATGTGTTTTTCTAGAAACACAAGTTCTTAAGAGTCCTTAGTGTGTTAGAGTTAACATGGTCTCTTTGTTGGTTTTTTATTTATCTTGACCGTTTATCTTTGGGATCACTGCACACACTATTGTTAAACACTGAAAGCTACAGTATTGTTTAACATTAGAAGCATTTTCTGGAAATATCATCCCCTGGTGAACATAAATCACTTATAAGGGGTGTGAGCTGTATTTATACCTACAGCAATTGCCTTTGACTCTGGTAATGCATGAGCCACCCTTCCCTCCCATCAAATTAAGACTTACTCCATTAATCATTCATAAACTTCACATCCCTATCACCTTGACTTGGATGGAACAGATTAAAAGATCAAACAAGATCACAATCACTAATCTCCTCATCCCCAAAGCTAAATGCATTTACTGGGTCTCAATTAATTTAATATTACTGATGAAGGGAAAAACCTATCATTGAAAGCATTTTATAACAAGTTATATGTTATTAGAAATGGTCCAAAATATACTTGTTCAAGTTGTGTATGTGTATGTGTGTGTGCATGTGTGTATGTGTGTGCATTTAAAACTAAACTTTGTTTGCTGTATTACTCTCACATGCATTTTAGAAAGCTCTTTTATATGTATTTATATTTTTAAAGGGAGAAAGCTCTTATTTTTTTAACACCTATCACATTTCCCTCGTTTTCTTTTTTTTTTTTGCTAGTCAAAGTGCACCAGATGTCATTTTTTGTAGCACTCTTTGTTTAGAAAATAACTTTGTTATGAAGCCAAAATGCTTAACCCTGATAATTAGGATTGAATGTATTACTGTTACACTGATTAACACAAAAAAATCTGACTTCACAGTTAAATTCTGCTACTTTTGCAGAGGAAAGAGGAATTTCATGAGCAATCTCAGAAGAAAACACAGTATATTTAGGTTTTGTTGATATAATCTGTAAATAATGATATGGAACTTCATGGAGAGGTAACTTTTGTCAGACTCACAGTAATCCACCTGCCTCACCCTACCATTTACAGCTTATACAACCCCAAATAAACAACCATATGTACCAAATTAAAAAGCCAGAGGTCTGAGAATTTGTCGCAAATAGCTAATAACTAACAAACTGTTATATAACTCTAATCATTGAAACACAAAATGATCAGGTTTATCATAACATGGATTAATATATATATTTAATCAGATACTTAAACTAGGTGATATTCAGTGTTATTTAACAAGATTGTTGCCCATTTAACAATTGTGTCATTCAAAGAAAATGTATATGCCCTCCAAAGAGGGATATTGAATGTATAGGAGGTACTTAGTATGCCGAGAATTTAAAATCCCCATTAAACTCTGAGCTCAGCGAAAGATGAAAAGTTTAGAGTTGTGAAGAAAAGCTTGACTGAAAGATACAAACGCTTTATTCCCAGCATTGTCAGCAAAAAATATCCCACACAGGTCAAAAGTTTAAAACTAAAGGCTAGAGCGGTGGACTGCACCTTATGATTAAAGGGTGAGCTGGCAACAATCTGTAGGATTGACCGATGGTGCTCGGATTCACCAGAGTTAAGTGGAGTCAATCTCTTTCAACTCACCTTCCACTCATTTACAGCTCGGTATCTCTGAGCAAAGCATTTCAACCCAAGCTTTTGTAGTAGAGCTCAAATAGTTCCAGTATCCTATAGATATGATTTAAAACTTCTTATTAAACATGAGGGATGGAATAACACCCCCTGCATAGAGTCATACAGTTCAGTGTAACACAAGCTTAAACTGTGTTGATTTCATCTGCTTTCTCTGTATCTGAAATAGATATTTTTTGTCAGTTAATTGAATATTTGTGTAGCATTAAATTCAGATTTCATGCCCTGTGAATATGGTTTAACAATGTAATGTCATTGCAGTGTGGGAGGATTTTACTCGACGGTATGTAAATCATATAGTGAAGTATGCTTCCTCTTGCTTTGAGGTACTTCTGACACAAATCAAAGGGTTAGGGAAATGGAATTGTTGCATACATGTTCCATCATGATTCCTCAAGGGATTGCCACCAACACATCAATGAACAAGTACCATTCACTGCTGTGATGTGAAGGTTTAATAGTGACTTTATTAGAGAGTCTTTGCTGGTTTCTTGAAAAGGTTTTGAAATGCACAGAAATTTATAGAGATGTCTTAACCTTAAGATCTAGGCTCACTTGAATGGCCACAGTGCTTTCATAAGTGAAAGTGAATTTATAGTTTTGTATTTAGGGGTTACAGTGTAGCTACTGAGCCTATTCATGTAGTAACTATGTAAAAATATTGGCTCACCTAGACCACCTAGCAACCAGACCTCTATGACTCACTTTCATCATGAACAAATCCAGCATTAACCACTTAAATACAGGAGAAAAAAAGAACTTAATCTCTTAATAGGAAACCAACAATTATATTAGAAGGCAGTATTATTATTGTCAAGTGACAATAGGCTTTGTCAACCCTGTCATGAATTTTAATCACATAGGCTTTTAGTCATGCTCAATAAATCAGTATCTGTGTTACATTACTCCCAACCCTTTGCAATTACCCCTAAAGAGTTCTGAAAGTGCTAACTAGCTAGGCAGTCATTTTAATTTACTTTATTCTTGTAAAGCAATATTAGAAACATTAAACAAAGAAATCGTAAAATAAAAATATTAATAAACTCCCAATCCTGAACTGTGAATTAACAAGACATAACAGAAATCTATCTCTGCTGTCTCACTCCACAGTTATTTTCTATTTATTTTCATACTTGGCTCAAAAACTCTTTTAGACCCCTTATTAAATTAATGTCATAAATTCCCTTTAAATCCACTCAGACACACCTCATTCTTGCATGGAGGTCAAGTGTCATACAGAGAATCATTTCTTAATTCCCTAAATTGCATCTTTTAAAAGATATGTGACACAGTGCAATGATCTCATTTACCGGGGATCCAAATCCCAAGTTTATTAGCAGCCTTGATTTATGCATTACTCATGGCTTCAAGTGCGGCTGTGGGAAGAATGCTTTGTCCTTAATTATGCAGAACTACAGTAAAAGTGAACTGGTTGAAGGGCAAGGAGCAAGTGCTGATTTTATTTCCTGTAGTTACAAATAGGCTAATGGCTTTGTTGTTATTTCTTGCACTTTAATTAGCATATTCCCCTCTGTGAAGAGTGGAGAAAGAAGAATGATCCCATGTTAGTGAAATGAAGTCCAATATTTGATTTTCCTGTTGGTAAAATTCTACAAAGGTTGTTATAGTGTCCACATACAAGGGAGTAGAAGTACATAGTGTTCACATATTTGTATGTACAAAACTCTGTACATTCAGTTGCAGTGCAATTGTTGTACCTTAAAAGCATCAAGTTCATTTAGTAATTGGCATATAATTAATTATGAAATATATTTTTATATCCTGATACTGTAATTTTCATCTCTCTTTGATATGTAGACATCCTATGTTTTATAAACTGCCTGAACCCCACCATCACCACCTTATTACCTGTGGGACACTGAACAGGTGGAAAAGAAATGTATAAATGGGATGACTGTGTTTTGCTGACAATGAAAACTACATTACAGGTATATGATAAAAATACCCTGTTGTTGATGGAAAAAATCAAATGTTTATACATTAAACTGTGTTTACATATGTAAAGGTGAACCTGTAACCATGTAACCATCATCCTTGGGTCAGGAGCAGTATATCAAATTAATCACACCTGTGGTGGGTGGCTAGAAAATAGGTGTCAATGGACCCACACCATCAGGGGTGCTGGAAGGTCTTGGTAGAACCCTGACTGACACGCACCTGAAAGTGAGGGCAGGAAAACTCATGGCCCCCTGCCTGCTGCAAGGGAAACCCCTGTTCCATAAGTCCAGAACTACAGGAGAAGCCCTGTTCTGCAGAACAAGGCTGCTGGAAGCTTCCATGCCTCTCAGAGCCAAAGGCCTTGACTGTCCAGGCGGGTAAAAAGACTAAGTGCACAGCCTGGCTTCCTGGGCCTCATTCAGTGCAGCCTCTGTTGCAGACCTGGAACACCTCTTGAACTCCAAATCCCATATCACACCCTCCAAGTACACAGACACAGGCATGTTTGTGTTCTCTAGCCTTAAGGCTATAGCTGTAGATTGATAAGCCTTCACCCCCAAGCCATCAGTGGTGCGCCACCTCTTATCTGGGTGCTGGACAACTCTACTACCTGTGGATGAAACCCCAACTAAGAGCACAAAGGTTGGATCTACTTTGTAATGCCGTCTAGGACATGCTCCACAGCCCCACCAAGGATGCTGAGAAGGTAGCGGGGTGCAACAGCCTCCCTGGGCCAAACCAAGAGCATTGCATGTGCTTGACAAAACCAAGACACACCAGCAGAGGGGCCTTCTTCTGACTTTGAGGGTCCCGGTTCAGTGCAGAGACTCTTGAAGGAGACAATGGAGGAGGAATGCTTGCAGCCACTGCTGCCCATGACAGCAGGGAAATCAGTGCTTGCTCACCCCCTTCAGCATCATAGACATCCACCTGGCCAGAGGAGCTGCAACCAGAGCTGTCAGTCTTATCCAAACTAACTACAACAATGTCGGGATGTGGATGCATCAATGGCGAAGGCTAATGGGGCAGATCCAACAGGCGTTGTTGCCCTACATTCGATGGTCTTACACCTATTGCCTCTACATGAGGTCCTCTACATCTACATGAGGGATCACAGAATTGTTCCCCCTCAATCCAATTCCTACTGGCCTTCTTCCTCACAGCAGGAGCCTCTGAACAGGGGGAACCGGACCTTGGCCAAGAGGCGTATTGTTATCAGGGCCACTGTCCTGCTTATCACTTCCCTGAAAGCCATGGCAGCCATGTCTCCCATTCAATAATCAGAACAATTCTTGATTGTAATAACACCCCCGCAGCATAGGTGGCGATAGCACACCAAGATGAACACCAATACCAAATCAGTATTAATTATATCTTGAATGCAATGAGCAATGGCAACAAGCAAACAAACAGACAGCCTCACAGCACGCCAAGAGGATGCCAAGTAATTAGCAGCCCAACAACAGGCAGCCAAAACATGAGGAATCAACAAGGCAAATCAGAGAACAAATTGGTATAAGCTCTTATGAACCAGGACAGAAAGAGGGAGGAATGTGTGGGTACACAGCAGACATATAGTGTAGGGTGTCGCACCCTTAGGTGTGATTAATTTGGTATAATATTCCCGATCTGAGGGTGATGGTCATATGATAACAGATAACCAGAAAGAGCCCAAACTTAAACAACCACAATAACATTATGGCAGGTGAAACAAGCAATGCCACTACAATGCTGATACAAAAGAAATTAAGAAAACACATTACATAGATTAATTCCGATGATTACTTCATGCAACATACAGTCTGCAAGGTTTTTCAACAGACAGTTTATGTCTGTGAGTATTTTACAAACAAATGATTTTCATGACAAAGTTTTACCAATTGGTTCACAGTCACCATCTTTACCAAAACATTAAGGTTTTTGTTTGTTTGTTTGTTTGTTTTTGTGTGTAATCTAACCACAGATGCATGACGAACTCCAAACTCCTGTGTGAGAGAGCATGTAGCACCAAAATGTCCTCCCCCACAGTTGTGCTGAAAATTAATTAGACAAAAATCATGAAATTTGTGTTTATTTGTACACAAATCTGATGGTTAAAATTTTGCCACTACTTAAAGAAATATTTTGAGATTGTGTTGAAATGAAAAAAAAAATCCCACTTTATGTATTCTTCTATTGTCTGTTAATCAGCATAAACGTCACAGCAGCATATTAAAGAAAATAAAAATGTGCAGTTTTTAATATCGCCCAGTGCATACCACAAAATCCTTAATCAACAAAACTCCTTTGCTTGGACATTCTCATTTAATATTACAATCAGTACCCTTTCATTTGCTAACCCGCTATAACCAGTCCTTGCATCCTCTCTGTCCTCCTGCACAGAGCTGTTCACACAGTTTTCAATCATTTTAAGCTGAAATAAGCTCTGTAGTTCCAACATGGCAGAAACTGCAAAAGTAGCAGAAAGGACTCATAGCCCCTAATGAAGGTACATCTTTCCATGCAAAATTACTTGAACCAGTATGAAGAAACACAACAGCTGATGCATGTCAACCATGGGGGCTAATTTGTTCTCTCAAAAAATACCTAGTTACTTCTAACAGAGGCATTTGTTACAATTGCAATAATTTTGCTTTACAAAATAATATTGCAATTAGGGTACAACTTTACCAAGAAAAAAAGAAAAAAAAGGCACAAAATAAAAATCAAAATATGTTAAACATAAATGCAACATCAATGCTGTTCAGATGAGATGAGTCTTTGGAGTAGGGAAGATAACTTTATTGTACAAAATATAAAGGAAAAAGATTAAAGATCACAAAGATAACCTGAAAAAATAAAAAATGTGACATTTAGAAAATGCTCTGAGGGCATTCCAATCATGAGAGACTTCATTTGAGTGAACAAATATTTTATTGATGTGCACATTAAAGATGAGAAATGTGAAAGTCTTTGGTGATAGGACTCCATCATGACATCATCATATTTTAAGGAGGTAATTAGGCCATGAGTGGAGTAGGAACTGCCCTGAATGAGTCTAGACATTAGTGGTGCTAAATGGATGAAGACAATGGCTAAAGATTTCAATGTGATGGGGACCGAACTTCTGATGAGCTCAAACCTGGAAACTGGATGTGATGAACTTCAGCTGAATGGGTGGAGGGTGTCATTTACATTGAAATGGCAGCTGACAGCAGCCAAGAGGAAAACAGACTGAAAGTTTGACAGCAATGACATGACTGACTGATGGAAATCTGATAGGAAAGAAAGAAATATGATCAAATGAATTTCATAAAGAGACAGTTGCCTCGGCTGAACTTAGCTAAGCTAAATTTCTGCTTCAGAAAACATGCCTAAAAAGCTATTTGGCAGAAGTGGAATTTGGGGTACAAGGGCAAGTGAGCTTAATTGTATTGGTTTAAATTTGACTGACTGTTGAACAAAGCAGGTACAGCTTTCACTTTACACAGCTGCATCAGCCTCTCATCCAAGGTGTTTGAAGCACTCCTGGTAGGGAAGTGTTCATACTGACTAACTGAAACAGTTCAACAGGTGAGAGTCATCAATAATGTTATCAGTCATGTCTGTGCCTCCACTTGTGTTCCTCTAGTGTTGCTCATGATGTTCATGTTGCAAGATTTTTTTTCTTTGATTGGAACAAAATACATTTTGCAGAGAGAATATATTTTATCCCCTCTTTCAAGTCATCTCCCGAGTCACTTCCGTGAACTCAACCTGGCCCATTTCACTAAGCAGATCGCAGAGGCTTTGTCAAAATACGTGTTCCTGAAACTCTGCTATCTTGGCCTCTGCTTTTATGGTGGAGTGAAACGGTCAGAATATAGATGCCACGGTGTGTGAAAATGAAAACAGCACTGAAGCCATTCATGATTGCTATGCTTGGCATGATGCTGTTGGAAAACACATTTTGGCAGACACAGCAGCTTTGAGGAACATGTCCGCATCTAATTTTCTTGCCGGGGCCCTTTCTTTTTTTTTGGCCTGGCTCACACAGCTCTCTCTCCTGCTACAGAGAGTGACAGCCCTGACATTTATGCAGGTGCCACGAATCATGGCTCAGCCAGTGGTCCACTGGGGCTGCTGCACATGCACTGAATGGAATTTGAGAGCTCCTGCTTGGATGCCAGGGCACTGTCGGTGCAGGATGACATGCAAAACTGGGGGTCTCCACAGAACACGACAGGGCAGCCTCCAATGTATCAGAGTCCTCAGATGAGCGGTTTGGGAGCTGTCTTTAAAGTGTGTTGGTTAGTTTTCAGCATTCAGAAACTTCAGGAAGAATTCCTCTAACTCTTCAAACCTTAAATATGTGGGTGAGGATGAATAACAACACCATGCTGACCTACAGCAACACGTGGAGAACCTGCAACTAAGGTCTTCAGAGCACCTGCACTTTCTTTGAGCGCTCTGCAGTCTGTCTGTCTGATTTTAAGTACGATTCTACCCTTCCAACAATCCCGGGAGAGTCCCAATTGTCTTGATCGCTCTACAGATCGTCTTGTCAGTGATCTGAGGTGTGCTAAGAGTGATCCAATCTGCTCCGGAGAATGTTAGGGCCGCACTGATCTCAAACTGTAAATATCAAACTTATTCAATATTTGCAGTCGGATGGGGGAACCCTGAGGACAGAGGAGCACACACTCTGTGGATTGTCATGTGGAAAGAAAATATTGCGAATCAGAAAGCGAGTTGATTGAGGATGGAAGCATGTCGCTGGGAAGCACAACAACCACCGTCATGGAGCAGCACAAAGTATGATGGACATCAGAGATGGAAGACCAACTTGTCAATTTTTGGCAATAAAAAGAGTGTTTGTGCAATGTGTCTTATAAAATATATCACAATGAAACTAACAAAGAGACGAGTTGGACAGAAATTACTATTGCAATTGACTACTTTTAAGTTTGAAATTATGTAGGTCCATCCTGAAAAGCTCCAACCGGATTTGTTTGTGTCCAGTCAGAATAAGACCGGAGCAATCAGCGTCCTTTGAGGAGAAAGAGACGGTGGCTGCGAGGTGGTTTAGTTTTGACAAAAGTGAGAGGCAGCTCAAGCTTGTAAACAATGGCATGCGAGGTTAGCATAGATGCTACAGTAGCTGCTGTTTGATCAGAGCTGGACAACATTTCCTCATTAAAAGAAGAGCAAAGAATTGCACTGAAGACTTCTTGATAGAAAAGATGTTTTCATTTTTCTCCCCTGACTTGTGTTGGTAAGAGTAATGAATATGACAGACAAGGTATTTGTCCAATCATCTTCCAAGTTTTTTTACCTACCCCTTCCAAATGCTGTTCATGGGCTGTTTCCCAGATGGACATATAGAGTATATCCTACAAATATGTAAAAAAATCCAACAGGTGTGTCAGGTTAGCTTACCCTGATATTTAATCTAACAATCTAGTAAAATTTAATTCTGGAGGAACGCGAGTTAACAATTTGAGTCAAGCATAGAGACTATATACTTTGGTTATGTTAAGTTTTTATGTCTGGTTAGTTTGTTAAATAAGTCTGCTAAATGCAAGGATTTAGTGTCATGGTGTGGCCAACCAAAGTGATCTTTTTTTGCCTTTAAATTAAAAGGTATTAACAGTTAATTATAATCAGTAGTGGTAGGATATTATGTTTGTCAGCTTAAAATGCTTGATAGAATACATTAATCTGTTGTCTTGTTGTTAATTGAGCCAATCACTCACTCAGGTTCCTTGGTTTGCTGTAATTACACTCAGCAACATACTGTATCACTGTCCACAGTGACAAACTTTTTTTCTTACAGTTGTTACCAAATATGGCAATATATCATGCACTTTATAGTTATAGATTTTGAAAGTTTTTTTGATGTTTCTGAAACCCTTTATAAATCATTATTCTTCAAAAGAAATAGGTCCTCCTGGCAGCCTGCACATCGTTGAAGGTTCCCAGTGCCTGGTACACACCATAGGATTTTCAAAACTTAATTGATTTTAAAAAAAATAGGAGGCCCCAGACATAAATACTGATTAGACCAATATGATCAGCTCACAAGATAAATAAAGATAACAAAATAATGTGGGCAGCAGGTTTCAGCTCAGCATCCATCACTGTTCCTTTCAAACCCTTACCCTTACTCTACGCAGACCATAATCTGCATATGTGTTGACTATGTTTTATGTAACACAAGGATTGTATTTAAATCTTAAATGCACCTTTTCTATCTATATAGCTTTCTATTATCCTTACATATTTCAAACATTGTATGCAGGAAGAATAGAATAAAACACAAGTTATTTAAATAATAATAAACACTACCTGTGACTCAATCAATAATTTCAGATGAGAGATGATATTGTGGTGTGTTTTTTACTGTGTTGAAAAATGTACACTCTTTGTAACAACCCAACAGAAATGAGGTTCAGCCTTGTATTATAGGGGACAAGGGAGCTTTTTCATCCAAAGCCTACAGTGAATTGGGAAAGAAAGGAGAACAGGGGAGACATCGGGGTACAGTCAATATTGCCTCTAAAGCCTGAAACACGAATCACTTTAAAAAGGCCCACAGAGACACAAAGAAATAGTGGCAACACCAGCATGGACACACAACATGCTCGAAGTATTAGTGAGTGAAATGGTACAATAGAAGACAAGATTGTCTTTGAAAAGGAACAGCTAGGTTTACTTTTTTCTTTGTTTTCCTCACTGTGCCTCTCTTGCTCTTTCTTCCTCTGTATCACTTTGTATTTCATACACCTCATACATTCCCCCAGATATTATTACAGAGCGCTGAGCAGGATCCTAATCTAAGTCATACTTAATAAGGAGTGACGCTTTAGGAACACATCGACACATAGGAGGTGGGTTAGGTGAGGGTGAGAGTGGAGGAGGGCACCAGAGGACCTGCATACTGCAGCAAGACAGCGAAATGTGGTAACAGCAGAGATGATAGTCGACAGTGGAGTGAAAAAGAAAAAGGTTTACAGCAAGAAAAGATATGACAGAGGGAGAGAGATCGTTTCTATTTAGAATTTTTAAAAATGAAATTATAAATTTGTGACCCTTTTTTTCATGATCAAACAACTCCAAGATTATCTGGAAAAAAATATATTTTTAAAAAAAACCCCAAAACTTTTTATGCTTCATCAGTGCCCTAGCTTTTTATGGATGCTGCAACTTTCGTGCAGAAATTTCAAAATAAAAGTAATCTCAACACAGTCATAAAATATCATAGAAAAAGCAAGGATATAATTTAAAGTCTAAGTGCATGTAAAATATCTACGATTTTGTCTGTCAGAACAAAAGGCTGTATTGTATCTAATAATAACAAATTTGATCAGATATATGTTGGAAAGCTTTTTTCCTTGCCAACCTGTTGGAGATTGCATATTAAGATGTTGAATGAACAGCAACAATCCAAAAGAAAAAGATATCAAGTGAAAAACTGAACCAGCGGAATATTTCACTGATACTCGAGCAAACCATGGCAAAACCTCTTGAAGTCAGAATGACAGCTTAGACTTCAGTTGGTGCTCTGAGTTGCTTTGTAATTCAACTGCAGACAACAAGTCTCTTGGAATCACCAAGGTCTTCGTCAGTCAGGTGAGGTGGATCCTTTGCTTTAACTGAGAATTTTTATCTCAAAAGGTATAGTCAATGTATAGATTCACCTTTAGTGCAAAGGAGATTTAAAAAAAAAAAAAAACATTGCTTTGTTACTAATTCCAAAAAGTTTTTGTCCCCTGTTGTGAGTCACATTTCATGCTATTTTGCAGTTCAATGATTTTTTTCAGTGTAAATTCAGAAAGCAAGTTCTTAGTATCAGTAAGTCTGAACAGATTTGAGATGAGTTTGACAACATTTCCCTTCTTAAATATGTTGCAGCTGCACCTGAAAGTACGGAAATAAACAGATTGAGGTTTTCTGTTATTCTGCTCCATCCTCTTCAGCTTTGGGAAAAAGATCAGTCTTGCCTTGACTGTGCTGACAGTGCTGATCATGTGTGCCACGTCTTGGAAGTCAAGTCTGGAAAAGCAGGTATAGAAGCAGTTCTTTGTGCCCTGTTGTACGTGACTCCTCAAAGGAGCTAAAACACCGCACTGCTGCATGCACACACAGGTCAACAATGCTGGTGCTGCAGCGCTTTTGCCAATAAACAATAGTTAACAAAGTTCATGACTTTTCTGTCAAAAACATTTGATTACAGCGATTTGATAACTGAGGAAGCTGTAGGCACATAGCATGAAAATAAGAATTCCTAACAGGTCCTACAATGACTCCAGCTGTCACTGTGTGTTTACTCCTGCTAAATCTGATTTTTGTAACGTTATTACTACATCCCAAGGAATATTGTCTTACTTTCTAACCCTAATGATTCAAAATTGTGATTCAAAATAGTTCTTTGATGCCCTGCACATTAAACCCATTGTCTGCACAATGTAATAAAGTCACAGAAATGCTGGCTTAACCTTCAAGCCAAGATGGTGAGATATCTTTCAGGTGCAAAAGATGAAGTCGTTACTGTGACTGAGGCTGCATGTGAAGGCATCTATGTCTATGATAATTGAGTGTCATTAGCTGAAGAAAATATTGTCAGTCAGAACCCTTGTAACTGTATGTTTTTTGGTAGCCTTTATCATAAATCAGTTGGCCACCCTTTAAGTCTGTCTTTGGGTTGCAGACACATATAGAAAGACCCTGTATAAAGACACAATGCCAACTCTGAAGACTCATTATTATTTATTTATTTTTTAAAAAGCAAACAAACAAACACAACTAGGTTTTTCTTATTTTCTAAAAATGTTTTGGAAGATGCAAGGTTGTTTCCTTACAGCTACAATATGTGATGTTGAAAAAAAAGATCAGACAGTAAAAAGAGATTTTTTGTCTAAAAAACCTTTTCAAAAGTGACTTTAATGCATACATGAGAATTGAATCCATTTTTTTAAATTTTTTTTCCGAAGTATGTTGGAAACTACTATTGTAGTTGTTATAGGTCAATATTATATGGCACTTAGGCAGTTTTTAAAAACATAATGTTTGTATGTTAGTTGAACCAGTGGGACATTCATGCTACATACAAGCTGCTTTAACATTCTGCTTCACTGGGCCATTTTTTCCCCTAGATCCTCTTGCTACCCAAGGCTATTGTTAATATTATCCTTTGCTATATTTTGCTGCATTAATGTGATCCCTGCTCCTGTGTTCTTTGTGTTCTTGGCTACTTTTTGCTTCAACCTTGTCTAAGAAAATCAGAGCATAGCATTAAAGCTCCTGAGCGTAGTGACAAGAGGGGCCTAGTATGCCGGCCTCCATGTCGTAAACCATAATGCTGTCTAGTGGATTATCACTGAAGAAAATACAATACAAGCCGCCTTGTTACAAACCTCTGAAACACACACTGATCCAATAATAAGTCAGTGAAATCCAACAAGACCCCAAAACAGACTGAGAGAGAGATTAAGAAGTAAGCAGAGAGGAAGGGGTAGAGAGGAAGTTCATTAGCTATGAAATCTGTGTTAGATTACTACATAACAAATATGTACATGTCCTGTAGATAATCCCAGAGAGAGAGGGAGGAAACAGAATAAGATAGATTAACTCTAAAATCTGTGGAGAACTAATAGCAGCTCAAAGATAAAGCTGCAGGATTTTCACAGGGGGTTGGTTTTATGGAGCCGAACAGGTGTCTACTCATGTTTTTAGCCGGGACACAAACATTTGAGTGCCATTTTGTGCTTTGTGGAGGCAATGCTGTGCAGTCAGGCCAGCAGGAGTGGAAGTGACTCTACAGCTGAGACAAGTCGAGCAAAACAGGAAAGAAAAATCAGTTTGGGACACAGTCACAACCCAAACGGCCGTAATGTCCTCTAGGTCATTTGGCTTTAATTTAATCATTTCATGGCATATGACTTTCTAGAGACAACATTTGTGAATGTGTGTGTGTGTGTGTGTGTGTTGTCCTTACACTCCAGGGAACAGAGTCTGTGTAGAGAAGGTGAGAGATCG
>JAQMCX010000058.1:3802615-3836291 GCA_029814765.1 Acanthurus leucopareius | reverse complement strand
CTCGCCCTCTTTTTGTGTTTCTGGTCTGTGTGGGGGGTGGTTGGGGGGGGGTGGGGGGTGTGTGGGGTGTGTGTGGGGGATGGGGGGGGGGGTGGGGGGGTGGTTGTGTGCACTAGTAGAATAAAGGAAGCATGTTGATGCGACTTTGTTAAATTAATGGAAGTCAAGGAACAATTTTACTGGCCCTCAAAACATTGTGGCTGCTTTGAAACAACTCCTGTAAGCCGACAAAAGATCTAAGGATTACTGCTGTGAAATGACAGTACGTTGAGCTGTGAGGCACATGTGTGGACACCAATTCTCATAAAACACCAATGACCCTAAACTTTCAAAATCCAAAGACTAACACAAAAAGCAGAGAGAGAAAGATGTAAAAGCTACTGGAGCTTTAAGTCAGAAAAGATTTAATGTTGCAGATAAATTTTAATGTTTGGAGTAAAGCTGACACATTTTAATGATCAATCACTTTGTTTGGATCAATCAGCAACTATCATAGCAATTGATTAATACATTTTTAGCGGAAACAGCATATATTCTCCTGTTTCAGCTTCTCCAAACAATATTGTTGTAAAAAGAATTTTTTTTTTTTTTTTTTTTTGTCTGTCACATCAAAATACACAATGTTTTTTTCTTAATTTATCAAATCAATAATAGATAAATTAAAAAAAAATGGTCAAAAAAATAATCAGCAGGGTGCTGAACATAATTTACAGTGCTGGAGTGATTTGAGTTTTCTCGAAAGAAAATTAGATACTAATTTCTTTTCCTAAATGAATTCAGCAAACTTAAATTCAGTACAGTTGCAGGATAAGTTGAGCTGAGTTGGTGCAGCAGAAAGGTAAATTGCCCCAATTCATCACAAAATCCTTACTGAAGTGCACTGAACATCAGTGATTGATGTTCTTTAACACTGGATTCAATAATTGATTTTTTTTCTACCTGTAAAATTGACCCATGAGCTCATTTCTTTAAAACCTGCCCCAGCTCTTACCACAGGGAGTGATTTCTGCGAGAGCTCTCAGCTATGATGTTCTTGTTTTGTTTACGCAATTTTTTTTTCATTGCATCTCCCAAAGCGGCTGACTGCCCAGAGCAAAACACAGGCTTGGTTGTGAGTGCAGAGCTGCTGAGGGTTAGATGTTGATTCATGATTCTGCTCGATATGATGCCTGCTCATCCAAAAGTATTTGATATTGACTGTTTGTTCCTCCTACACTATCTGACTAGCAAACCTCCCGGATGTGTGATGTGTAATGTGTGTGTCTAAGTGAAAAGGGTGTGTTGCTTTCTGCATTATGATGTGGTTTTATTTCCAAGCATGGGTGAAATGTACTGTGGACTTTTTCTAAGGCTGCTTTTGGGTGAGGTTGTGTGTAAGAGCACATGTGAGGGTCATTTAATGCATGACTATGTAACTTTGGCTTAGTAGCAGCAACATCTGCTGCTACAGTTGGTCATTTAAGCATCTGGGCGTGTTAAATTGTGTTGATACAAGGGCTAAGGGGAAACTGCACTATTCGAACATGGGGGATGAACTATTCAAAGGAGAAGGACACTGATACAACACCAGGTCAGAGAGGGAAAGATACAGGACTTAAATTGAGGTGAGGTGAGGTGAAAAGACATCCTGACATTTTTCATATGGCTGGTCTGATTATCATGACTAAAAAAAAAATGTTCCCTCAGTTGGTGGTGCGCTAAACTGTACTTAGCACTGCTTCTCAAAAGCCTTGTGATTGACTGGTGGTAAGGTTCTCTCTTCTGCAGGGGTGACGACTCGAGCCATGGCAACAGACATTTAGTAGGAATATGACCCACAGATATTATAATCCACATTACTTTTACTCACTGCAGATAATACAGTCTTAGGCTGCAGGAGCACAACTTGGCTCAGGTGAAAATGAAGTAATTAAACAATTACTGAGCTAAAAAGCAACTTTATTCTCAGAGGGGAAAGAATGAAAGCCATTTTTATGTATTTTTATTGCAACATGTTTTGTTAATATTTTTTGAAGCATAAAGACAAAGCTCAGGTAGGTTTGATAAAGAGGTGGTTTATGTAACTTAGTGTCATCTCTGATTTCTCTATAAAAACTGAACGCAGTCCAAACATTAAACTACCACTCAAGCATGTTAGAGCCACTGGTAGTTAGGCTCCATTACCTGCAGTGTAAATCAGATGCCATCTTAGAGTCTGTACAGACACCAAGCTGCTGATGCACTTCTTCCCACCATTATATTATTGGTGTCAGAAAGGACCCAGAGTGCAGACATCATTGTTGAGGGAAAACAGTGATTTATCGTGGTAAAGGTGAATGAACGGTGTTTGTAGAAGAGGGTCCAAGATCTGATTAGTGGGTTTGAGGTTGGAGAGCTGCTAACAAGCTTGAAGTGTGGTGAGACTGACAAACTGGCAGGTCTAGCTGTTCAGAGAAGGAAGCAGGATATTGGTTAAGAGAAAAAAAAAAACAAGTAAGTTCCTCTTGTCTACTACACCTTTTGTCTTTTTTTAATTTTATTTTTTTGGCCTGCTGACCCTCAGCAAACTCACTCTTTTCTTCTCATTTGTAACTCTCCAATGGATGAAGGCTGTTGCATTTCCTGTGACAAATTGTTGTGGTCTCCTTTCTTTTTGTCTTTTTTTGGTGGCTGGCAGATGATGAAAAGACACATTACTGCCAACCAACAGAGAAAACAGATATGACTGAACTTCAGGCCAGCACATCTACAAAGAGCTCATACCTGTGAATGTACTTTGAGTTACATATATATCTACTTTAGTATTGCACTTAATGGCTTAGACACTGATTCATACACACCACACCTAATATTACACTATTAGACTTTCATTATCACATGGAAATCCTACAGTATAGTACAGAAATAAAGATAATATTATGGATGACCCTCTCACTCCTCTTTGTGCTACGTTTTTATAATCCACCTCTTCTCCAATCACTCATGCAGACGACCCTTCATTCCGTATCCCTCCTCATCAATCCATCCATCCATCAGTGCATTCAGTGAGTCTGTTGTTCACAAGAGAGAAATAAAAGTTTGTGGCCTCTGCTAATTCATCCGATCCCTCCATCCAGCTGTCCAGCCGTTCTCTCTGTCTCATCCCTGAGGATAAGTTGAAGGCAGAGAATATATTCCATTCCATCATGGAGGATTTAGAAGACCATCTCAAGTTAATGAGAGGTTTTAAAATTTAAGAGAAAAACAGAGCAGGCGATAATAGAAGAGAGTTATTTAAGGGGGGGGGGGGCAATGTGCCAAAAGTTCACTTATGTGTGGGTGTGTGTGTGAAGAGTGGGGTTTATGTATTGTTATATATTATGAGTTTTCAAAGTTTGGGTTAGATGTTGGCCACTTCTCACTTCTCACTTAAATTCTGATTCCTAAAGTGACTCGGAGGATCAGACTTTATGGTTGCAATGATCAGTCTATGCCTGATTATATATGAGCATGACATGTCTCTCCTATATTTATTATTCATTTATTCCACATGCCACCACGCTTGCAATGCAACCCACTAAATGTTGCCAGACATTCCTCTAACTTTTTACATTTCAAAAAATATGTAAGGATATCCTGATACAGATCTGGAAATCTATTCAGACTTCCAGTGTTTAATTTTAGCTTTTGAATGTTTCCTAATTATACCATATTGATGCTTATTTGAGGTTAATGACGCACTAAAAATCTGGCTTAGTTTTTTTTAGTGTTGGCACTTGGTAATGCAATATTGTTTTCAGAGAAAAAAACTAAAACATTGGACAGGACTACAGAGAGAAAGGGGCAGAAAGAAGGAAGGGGGGGATTTCTCCCATTTGGGCGAGACAACAAAGTCATACAGAGAAATAATTCTGGTTTGCCAGAGAAAGGAGAAGAGAAACCAGTGCCAGTTTTTACAGATGGTAATAAAAGCTTCTTTTTGTGAGTCAGAGCCATTGATTAACAGTCTGGTCAGTGCAGTTTTTTGTGTCTGAGCAAATGCATTGAAAAGACCGCATTAGTGATGATTATTTTTACATTTTAAGAGAATCTTCTTGTTAAATGTTTTCCAACCAACAGAAGCATGTTGTGATGTGATTATAGAGACAGAGAGAGAGTCATCAGTGCTTGCCACAGCAGCTACAGATATAGATCAGTGTCTTATATGTGATCCCCAGATGGAAAATATCTCTTCTCTTAGATATTTGCCAGATTATAAATCACTACCATGATAACAATCTCCCAAAGTCTATTTATGTAATACTCAGTCATCAGTGATGGAGCAGGTAAGATGGATTAACTATGTATTTTTAAGACAAAGAAGCTGATTTCAGGTTGACTTTTTGTAGAATGATAATCAGGAAGTGAGTGTTTTTCTAATATTATTTATGTAAAACAGCGATTAGTGTTGCTGCTTTTAACAAGGATATTAATACTTTCGGGATGGATTATGTGCCTAAAATTAAATAAGAAAGAGTAATAAACTTATTATAAATAATTAAAATATAGCCAATAGCTAAAGTATCTGTTTATTTGTGCATGCCTGAACTCCAGATATAAATATTAGATGCCAAAGATAAGAGAGGTAAATTACTTTAATATTAGACAACTGCTAAATGCTGAGAATTTAATGACTCAGGATAATGGCAGTCTAGAATGAGCTTTCACTCAGGACCGTGTCGGTGTATGAGATTGTTTTCATGAATGTTTTTCTTGTGTCATTTTGGCCTAAAAACACACAAGAATTCTTGAGCTCCTTCTTGCAGACTTCTCTTCGAAAAAAGACAAACAAACAAACAAAAAAAAATGAACAAGCCATAAAAGTAATGTGTTTTATCAGCATTTCTCTTGCAAGACTGCACATTTACACACAGAAACAGAAAACAAGAAAGGGGCTTTACAAGCACTTACAACAGACATGGGTAAGCCTATTGAGCAGGCTGCTTATTGGCTACATCTAACCATTTTTACAGAATGTTTTAGTTGGGATCTCACATTGTTTCTTCTCCTGTTTGAAAAGAATGAAGAAGGGATAAAAGGCGACAGTGTAAATTTTAGATCATAACCATTATTCTCTGCTTTGTATCTGACATTAATTACAGATAATATGAAAGAAGGAGTAGACTTATGATGATAACATACAGCAATGATGGGTTTCTGTATGTTTCTGCTTTTGTAGTTTTTTATAACCAACCCTATCAAGCAGCAGCTTTAGAACATACAAATGCCTGCAGTGTTTTCTCCATGTACTCTGCTTCTCAGAATGTGGTGGGAAAAAACCTGTGAAAGTGCATTTCGACCGCTCACCTTTGGAGCCAATATTAATGGTATTGTTTTGAGTAGGATGGCTACTGCTTTATATTCAAGGGAATATTCCACTTCAGCGTTTTAAATCACATATCTTTGACAATGACTAATCTCCTCCCTGAATTGCCCTTTGCTGCTCCTCGCAGCTTATACGGAGCTGTGCAGAGCAATATGAGCCGAGCTTTGGAGGAAGTAGAAAACTTCAAATTCTTTTTCCAGCAACTGTAGATGAAAATCTGTCTCGCAAGTGAGACTCCAAATTTAAGGCCACGGAGCTCAGACCTCCTACTGTCTTTTATGTCCATCTCTCTATTGTGCAAGTATAGAGTAAATGCAGATCTGCAGAACTTACCCAGAACTTTTCTCTATGTAAGAAACAGCTGCAGTGTAGCATGGACAGGTCACCAGCCTGTCTATGGGGCATAATGGTGACGATGTAGCTGCGATGTCATTGGGTGCTTTCCCACAGCAAATCAAATAGTTTTAATGCCAAGCCCAACTAAACTAAACCAAACTCCCTTATAAACACCTTTTAAGATGTTGTGATTCTGCGTCAGTCAAAATAAACACTGTGTTTTCCAGGAACACAGATGCTTTCTGTCACAGAGGATGTTTACTTGCACAGGATAAAACCTGATCTGGCAGCACACAATGTGAAGTGCACTATAAAGGTATTCCAAAATAACATGAAGTTGAATTTACTGATGATAAAGCTAAACATACTGCATGTTTACAAACTGTGGTAAACAGTATTTTAATATGGCATCTTCTGGCATCTCAAAACGGTACTTTGAAAGTCCCACTATGCTCTACACTGGCAGTCACACTGGCTACAATGAAGCCACCGTTCAGACAGAATGGAATTTGGACTGCGCGCACACACACACACACACACACACACACACACACACACGCACACACACAAAAGACACAAGATCACTCTGTTAGGATTAAATTGAGACAAAAACAGATGATAAATGTGCCAGCAGCAGATGGAAATCAGTCTCTTTGGTCTAAGCCCATTCTGAACACCATCCAGCTCTCCTCCCAGACATTTGCCAGGCTCTATAGCAGTTAGTGCACTTCAGCCTGCCTATTCTCCCTCCTTACACACACTGCATTTTAAGATTGCTCTTATTATGGCTGAGATGATTTTTAAAAGCTAAAGACCTAACAGAACCATGACCACAGCGGTTAAAGTTTAAGGCTCCAGTCTCTCAGTGGGTGTGGCTTCAGTCCACTGCTGTCAGGTGTTTTAATTTTAATCTTCCTGAGACTTGTTGTTGATTTAGAGGCATCCTTTCATATTTTAGTTGTTTGACTGTTTGATCAAAAATGGAGCAGCCACATGTCTTGGTCACAACTGACATTCATTTCATGATCATCAAAATTAAATGTCCTTAAATTTTCATAGTTTAGAACTGCTTTTTGCCAAAGCAGAAAAAAAGAAAAAAAAACATTTGCTTGTGTCACGTAGGATGGTTGTAATGTTTCATGGTGATATGGTGATGGAAAATAAGTGTTTAGAATATAACTGTTTGGTGTTTATTTCTCTTGGTAATAACATTTTTCCAAGCAAGTGACTATAAGGCTTAGATAGTGTGACCGAGTGCTTCAACATACTGGATTTAGATTCTAGTCTCCCTAGAGGAATGGCTTAAAGTCCCACCGCTGCTACCTTGTTGCAACAAACTTGGGATTGGTGGAAAACACAGAGAGAGTCTTTTGAATAACAACATTTAAAACCTAAGAAGAAGAATTTCTCCCATACTGTCACCTGACTTGACCCCAGCCAGGCTATGCTGGTACCCATGGTATTAAACCCACCTAAACAAAACTCAAAACAATCTTAGTTTTCTATTTGTGACTTATAATGCAGCCAGCCAACAGGGGGTGATCCAGATGTTTTGGTTTTACTTTTGGGACACTGTGGTGTTATCCAGGCAATTTTGTAATTTTTGGAGGGCAGAATGAGGTCTGATCTGATGGTTTAACATCTGTGACCCTTTTTTTTTGTACTGGGTATCTCTAATCAGTACATCAGGAATGTTTCATATAAAGGAATCATGCTGGAGAAACTGCACTTTGTCATCTTACCGATCTGATCTGGAATTGGAGGCTTGTAGTCATTTGGATTAGACTTATCTGTTCTTATTTCTCTCAGTCTGCTAAAAAGATACTATTAGCTTTTGGCACAGAGATCCTTGTATCTTCTGCTCTGCAAATAATGGACTGTGTTACTTAGTCTTTGTTATGCAGTTCAGGCACAAAGCACAGTTAGGCCAGTTTTAGGGTTGATTCACACAAGCCCAGCTCACATTTTAGAGGGCTTTTATAACAAAAGGATTTCTTGGACACTAAGTTAGTGATAATCAGAGTGTGGCGTGCATTCTGATGTACATTTAGTGATTCTAATCAAAGTAAACATCCCTCTACCCTTGTAGCTCTATTCATCAAACCTCAGGTAAAAAAGGCTGATTAGAAGAGAAAGATTTGGATGAAAAGACCAACCTTTGTAGCTCTGATCGGTCACTTAGCATTGCCAGTCAAGTAGTTAAAATGTGCTGATGATATCAATGGCTGAAAATTTTTTAATTAAATAAATAAATATTCTCAATTTTTTGTGTTTATGTAAGCAACTGCATGTACCGCATGTATGCCTTTGGGTTTTTCTTTTAGATCGTTCGTGTTTGTCCTACCCCTTAGTTTTCTCACACAGATGCAAAAGGTTGAAAATGCAAGGCATCTCATACAGGTGCTAAAAGGAACCAGCTTGACTGTTAACCCATCCAACCATTCAATGCAGGGGTCCCAGCTTTAATAATTTCCCATTTGGTTTGATTTGGCATTTGGTTCAACAAAAACAAATTCCCAAAAGAGCCAAATCATCGAATCAAATTAAGTGTTGTGGTGTCTTATGATATAGCCTCATATGGGTTTTGGAATGGTTAGACAGTGGCCTTGGCCACAAGATTAGATGATTGATAATACTGGAGCTGTTTCCTGTTGTGAGGAGTGGGATCCTTCTAATGCAGGGTTCATGTGTGGGACTGTGGTTGAAGGATTCCACCTGTGTGGAGTTGCTTTCTTTGTGTAAGATGAAACCTTTGCAAAACCTATATAATTGAGGTGTTTGTAATGTACAGTGGGAGATTCATATTGGCACAGAATCTTCTCTCAGACAAACCGGGATGCCTGATCGATGCTGGACTTCTTTGTAATACACTTGTTTTTATGAAATAAAGCCATTGTCAGTGGAGTTTTTTCATCATCTATACAGCATTGCTACTTAAGAAACAACAGTGTCTTTACAAAAGATAAACTGGAGTTAGTGGTGAACAGCGCTTGAATTTATTTGTGCAGTTTCTAAAAATTGTACATCTTTTTGATCCAATTTTTCATGTTAGTATTCCCTTACTACAGAAAATTGAATGTGACTCTTTTATTTTAGGGTGTTTCTTTGCAAATGCACCAAAGAAAGATAAGACTTAATAGAGTTTGTCTATTGTGCTTGCAACAGGGCTGCTGTGTATTTAGAACCATATTGGTTGTTCCCTTAACAATAACCACTCTGTCTGATGTCCCTTAGTGCAAAGTGGGTATTAAACTTTTTCCTTGGACAGAACCAGAGATCATGTGTGTATTTTTTTATGTTTTCTTTACTTCCATGGTGTTATTTGGCAAAATAGCATCACAGACTGCTCTAATCTGTAAACATGAATGTAACCTACTGATGACACCTCAGTTTTGAATTTTGGGAAAATTTGTTCAAACAACTCTCACATATGTACCAGCCGCTGCTATATGGAGCTACTAATGTTCTTGTTTTCAATGATATTTTTTGAAGCATTGGCATTTTCTCCGCCCATATTCTAAAGATCTATTGTATGTTTCATCAGCATCTATGTATACCCTATATTATCTGTTCTTTTGTCTGTGAAGGGCATTTTAGTAGGCTTTCATATGTGTGTGTGTCTGTGTGTGTCTGCCTGAGGCCTCTGAAATTGGCATTCCAGTCTGCATGTAGTCATTCTGTCTCGCTGATTGACCCTGTTGTCTAAATGAGGAGCGGTTAATTACCTCCTCACAGCAGCTCTGTTCACCATGCAGCCTTCCCACCAAGACCACAGAACAGAACACAACACGACACCTCTGGTTAACAAATTAGGCAAAGAGGCAAAGAGAGGCAGGGATACGGAGATCCTGAAACAACTGAATGGTGATGGGGAACAAATACGAGGAAGAAAAGAAGGGAACAGGTGAGATGAGATTAAAGAACAGGACACATCTTGCTAATAAAGTGGCAGTGAGGAAAGTGGGTGAGCAAGGAGAGGAAAAAAGATGATGGGGAGGAGAGGAATGTTGAAACAGAGATGTATAAGAAGAAAGAAAACCACAGGAGGAAGGTGAATAAATGAGAGGCCAAATGAAAATAACAAGAAGCTAAGACGGATGATAAAGAAAGGTTAAATCAAATGAGACAAAGACACTTATACAAATAACAGATGAAGAGGGAAAGGGAAAAGAAAGAGAGAAAGAGAGAGGTGGTTGAGAGGAAACTAAACCGACACCAAAACTGCAGGAAGCTGCTTTAACAAATGGGCCTCTGCCACTGCCTACCAGCGCTGTGCTGTGATACGGCCCATTTTTCATTAAAGCTGTGATTTATCAACATAGTTCTGAGAGGATCGTCACGGGGGCTGTTGATTAAGGCCATTAGATATTAGACATTAGCAGTGAGATTACTCACACTGCTGGCATGAGTTTGATTTTTTATGCCAGGGTTGCCCAGGGGCAGCCTCTGTTTCCCGCTGACTACTCTCTTTGACACAGCTCTTGACGATGATGGGGTCTCCCCAGTGGCTCAGTGGGTGAAGGAGGGTGCCATAGGTTAAGTACTCTGCACTGAGTTTGACCTTTGTCCTATCATCCATACTTTTTCCTTTCTGCTCTTTCATACCTCATCTATCACTAGCTGTCTAGTCTTTTTTTGCCTTTCATATGCTCAGAAGTCTGCAAGGATACTTTTAATAGAATGCTATGAATGTATGAATACCTAGCAGCAACCTCTGGTGTTGTAAAATAAGGCCAACCTGGAAGTGCCAAAAACTCCAGTTCCTTGAATGGCCACTTGAGGCTGGCTCAGAAAGCAAGTTAATCTCGACAGACTCCATATTAAGATGCCCAACTTTACAGCAGACATGAAAATGTTTAAAGCCTGCTACAAGAGCCTCTTTGGTAACCAGAGTTTATTCAAAATAAATTGAGGTACTTTTTTTTTTACCAGTTTTTGTACGTGTTGTGAATGTCTTTTTTGGGCTTAAGTTAAAAAGATGTCATTTTCCTCTAGGCTGAAAAAGTAACCTTAAGTTTAACCATTTTCAAGAGGAACAGCATATTAGCCAAATCGGACTTAACTTTTCTTTCAAATGTGACATTATGATTAAGAATACAAATGAGAATTATTTTCAGATTATTTCATGTACTTATTTATTTTGACCAATTATTATTTTCTGTGTTCAAAATTTGCATTTTGCTTTAAATGGGTAACTAGAATCGACATGAACTTAACAAAAAGAGAAGAGAAAGAAACTTCTGTTTCAGTGTTAAATTGTTATGTTTAAATGTTTAACTTAGGGACCTACCTAATGAATGAGACATAGCTTCAGAGGTAGACGAATTGTTTCCATGAGTAGATCTGATGGTCTTCTTAAGTAGTTTCACAAATGCGAGAAAATTAAATTATGAAAATATAAGGAGGTGGAATATTGATGCAAGGAACCTTTTACTTGAGAAATTTTTTTAGCTTAAAATTGTTTACTAATATATTACTGACCTAATGGCTCAAGCTGTCACTACAAAGAGGGAGACAATACCATATTAAATGTTAAAACAATTCTTTAACCAAATCAAATTAAATCAAATTCAAAACTGGTGTTGCAAGGTGCAAACACAGTAAAAGGTAAACTTAGGAACACATGATGAAACCCAACAGCGATGTCCCCATGGAGGCAGCCAGAGCAGAAAAACAGAGTTAGAGCTTTCTGCAGGAGCTTAAGTAACTTCAGCACACTGGGCCCAGGTGTGCTGAGTTAGACCAATTAGTGACCTGCAAGTGAGAGGCACAGATCAGAGACACACCTCCAAGATGACAACAGCAAAGACACTTAACGATGACACCAGGATGCATCACAGACAGGTTATACAAACAGCATAATAGGACACTGATTTAATTGAACTGAACAATGCACTTTACATATGATGCATATTGGACATACATTTTTGTTTAGTAGCAATGTATTCAAATCAGTAATCCCTGAAAAAAACATTAATAAGCCCTTGTGTTTTGTTGACTCTAGAGCCAATGTACTTATTGTTTGATTTCTCACAGACCTCAATGCCATGTTAAAATAAATATTTCATGCTTCATATATTTTCTGAGCTTAATAAAAGCCAATATATATGTAAATGTATGAAACTCTGCTATCAAGCTAATAAAAACAATGCTAAGACTTTGTCTGATCCATTAGAGTAAGTCTGGGGCCTCCAAACAAACATCAGGGTTTAACTAACAAATGAAAATATTTTTTACATAGATTTACACATGATAAATAAAGCGGAGTCAAGTTTTGACAGGAAACTAAATGTCTGTTTAAACTTTTAATCCGGAGGAAAAAGAAGAAAACCCTACAAACTCATGCTTAATTAAACATATTTTAACTTTAAAAAATATTTCATATCGTCATCATTCACCCAGGAATCAGCAAGCAGAAACCACAATGTGGGCCACAAACCCAGCTGCTACCATTTACCTGACGTGTTGAGGAGGATGAGGGTCCAACCTGCAAATGTTTCGCTAACTAGAATTTGGAAAAAGTCACTAATTAAATGAGCATATAGACATGCTGACTGCAGACAACCCAAAGATCACTGCTTTCAGTGTATGTGTAAATGAAACTATGACACAGGTATGATGACAGGTTTAAGGCCCTGAATTTTTGATCTTAAACAGTCCCATATCATCATCACTTATTGAGCTAAAGCTGTTAAAATTGAGTAATAAATTAAGTAACAAAATGTGCTTTTGTTGCAGCAACGGAAGCTTGAAGCTCTAGAGATAATGAACACTTGAGCTGAACTGAAGAACAAACTTCAGCATCAGGCTGTGCAGTCTTTGAAACACATATTTACCAAAGTGTTGTTAAATTTTTAAGTTTGTTTACTTCCACCTCAGTCCAAATGAGGAGCTGACAAGATGTCAATTTTATGCCTTGCAGCCGACTGGAGTGCCTTCTTCACATTGAAAAGAAAATTCATATGTGTTGGTTGTGGTTAAGACAGCTGTTGCACTGAGTGAGTAATAATTACTGCACTCAGCAATTTGCCTGCCACCAGTTTGTAAACGACATTGGTGCTTTAGAATTAATTCAATCTGAACATTTCCAAGCTATTATAGTCTTATATTTACAATGCTTAGATATCATAGTTAATTTAAACTATTTTTTCAATAGTTTTTAGAGTGGACTAATGTCAGATTTGTCAGATTTGAAATGATCTCAGGGTCATTTTAATACTCTCTCTGTTAACTCATATGATAATATCTTACAGACTTTATTGTGTAATTGTTCTTCACTTTATTTAATAAACATTTAAATTTGCATTTCTGGAATTATTCACCAATTGGGGACAGTTGACCAGGATGAAAATGCAAAATCCACGTTAACATTTTTTAAAGTTAAAATGGCTAAAAGGTTAGCAAACAAATACCTACATATACAGCAAGAGGCCACAAAGCAAACTATATATTTATTCAGAGTCAAATATCTGACAAGTATGTTCACCCAATATTCACTCTCTTTTTGCTTTTTGTTTGGATTCAACCAGCTTCTGAGGGAAATAGTGCTGCATTTAGCCTCCAAAGAGACAGCCATGTTTCCCAGATAGATACTTCGAGTTTAACTGTTATTTGGTGCTAATCAGGAAAAGTATGTTGTGTTTATCATCCCTGTTTTGCTGAAAACAGCTGCCTGCTGTGACTGGAAATGCTGTTGATCAGGATAAACCTAAAGTTGTGGGCAGTAAAACCAAACAATGAGGTGACAGATGCTGAAACACAGCATAAAGCTACACAGAACTGCTGAGTAAGGTGATTATTTTCAATGAGTTTGTCACCACCAAGAACCCCTTTCATAAAACACATCGTCGTTTAATCCATTGTCCATAAAAGTTAGAGATTATTGCAGCTTTAATTTAAAGTCATTTAATGCACGATTCTGCAGCTGATGGCAGGATGTTTTTTTCCTGTCAGGACTCAGAAATTATCAACAAGCTTTACCAGTCAGTTAAGTTTAGATGATAAATAAAGTCAAGGAGCATGTTTAAGTTTATCCGCCCATCCTATTGAAAAAACAGAAATAGTAAACGACTTAAGAGGACCCATCTGAGGACATCAACATGTAGCAAGCATGTCTGTTTTCATGCTTTCTGTTGCCCTTGTGTTCTGTTGACAGTCTGTGGAGTTAACATCCTTTAAAATCTACTTTTTATCTGTGTTTTGTTTTTGTTTTTACACAATAAATCATATCAGTTGGGATAAGGTTAACACTTTTACACAGTCTTCCCATTCATAATATTTAACTAGATTGTGCATACAAAACGTAAGTGAACAGTTGTATAAAGAATAAAAAAAGAGGAAAAGAGAAGATCAGACCTTGCATGCTTTCTCAACTCTATGCACCAGCCAATCACTCTCTGAAAATGGTGTGCTAACCTCCCAAGTTACAAAAGTTCTTGGTCACAAAGATGTAACGCTGACATTATCATGTTGTGTAAGAAGAAGGAAGACTATCCAGACTATCACAAGCAATGCGATGCACCCAGTGTGTGTTGCACTTGACAGTCAAATTGATGTATCTGGGAGAGCCAACATGGTTCCTAAATCTAATAAATTCTGTAATTTTAGATTCTGTCAGCTGGTCAAGTGCAACTTTAGAGACACAAAGTTCACCATTGCAAATGAATTTAGAAAAAAGTGTTAAGCTTATTTTTGTTGTGGAAATTATGCTGTTGATAAATATGCAGGTTAGTCATGATACATTAGTGTGTAAAACTTCTCTCAACTCAACCAGATGTACGAGGTTAGTTTGTTCAAAGATTACCCAGATGATGTGGCCTTTGACTGTAAAGACTTAGTGAACTTTTTGCTGTGTTTATGAGATGATTCACTGTTAGTTACCTTCAAACCCACAGGGGTCATTTACTGAAAGGTTTGAAAGGCAGAGCTATTATCTCTTCTTTTAATGTTACCATGATATCTGTGTTTGCAACTGTGTTGAGATTATTCGAAAGTGGCCGTAACCAAAATTTAGTGAAATTGAAGATGTCAGAAATGGTTTAATATAATCTATTCTTTTTGCATTCAATCTTTTTCACTGTTATTTACATTTGTATTCAAATTTAGCTGCCAAAAATAATATTGATACAATGATTAACACAATACAGTTACATTGTTGTTTCATCACTTTACAAAAAAAAAGTCCTCCTAGTGGAAACATTTTATCTCTTTGCAGCCTCCACACCACCGTTTCATCGTGAGCCAGCATGGATGCTTATTGTGCATCCACACAGATAAACCGGAGCAGCTTCTTATGCTTACTGATCACAACACAAAAGATATCCTCATTCTTTCATCAGCGTGATGAGTGGGTTTGATAACCACTATCTTCTCAGGAGGCGGACAGAGCTGCTTGCCACAAAGATGACCCTGTAATAAACAGAATAATGATGGCCAAAGTCCAGCCAACACTGTCACACAAACCTGGCACGACTCTGAGTTGGCCGATGAACTGTGGTTATCAGATGATAGACCATTAGTGAATGTCTCTCACCCACTTGACTTTCTTTCTCTCTCTGAATCCCTAATACTTCATTTCTCTCTCACAACCAGTCGACGTAATGTTTCTTTCTCTTCTCCCACAAACAGCGTCTTCTGCCTCTCCCTTGTGCTCCCTCTCGCCTTGCCTATAATTCAATTACTTCTTTGTCTTATCTGGCTCTTCGCTGCTCTCTCCAGCTAATCTGATTATAAAGGAGAGCTGGCAATTAAAACACAGATATGAGAGAGATCTATCCTTCATGCTTGATGCCTTAATGAGATCCAACTTCATGCCTCTCATGCAGCTAAAGTTCAATTAGGTAAAACACTTGAGTGAGGAGGATGGTCTCCTTGTGGACTGTACGGCACGTCAGCCTCTCCAGGATTCAACTGTCTATTTATATTCTGCACATCTACAGCTGGCTTGAACCATCTTTCAGATATACTGACTGAAAATGAGAAGTTGTAATTTTGCAAGTATGAGAGGCACAAAAAAAAAGTGTCAAATTAGACTCTTTCAGCACTATGAGTCAATTGAGATAACTAGTATATTGAATTGATTTCTATTTATATGACTGAACAATACTGAATTGATCTTAGGTGCTAGTATTGTAGGTGCAAATAAGCATTTGATGACAATGCTGCAACAAACTTCATATTGTTGGACCTTAAATATCAATTGTGCCAATAACATCAGCCTGCTTCTGTCTCCCTGATCTGTTTCTGCCTTTGTTCCTCTCTCTAGGTCACTAAGACAGCCCGCTAAATTTTAGCAGCTGTAGCTCAAGAGACAAAGCTGGTTGTCTGCTTGTCAGAAAGCCTGTGGTTCGATCCTTGTCTTCTCTGGTCTGCATGTCAAAGTGTCCTTAGGCAAAACACTGAATCCCAATTTGCTCTGAACGGCTGTTTTATTGGTGTGTAAGTAAGGGTGTTTGAGTTTCCCGATGAGCAGGTTAGCACTTTGTAGAGAAGCCACCTGCCATTAATAAAAAAATGGGTAAATGCCAACTTGGGTCAGACTACATGAATATAGTGCATTAACAGATATTTTGTTTTACTAATACCTAATAATTGCAGTAAGTGAGGACAGATAAATTTGAATGAATTGAAGCTTTTTTTTTCTATTTTGCTATATATATCCTGTCAAAAAGGGTGGACAGCAATTGTATTTTTAATTGCTAAGAGGCTTTGTTTAGTAGAGCAAATGTATGCTTTTGATGCTGTTCAAGTTTGATCTAAAAGAGTGTACGGTTTTCAAAAAAAGCATGTGTTTAAAAATAAAACATTGTTACAGTTTTTAAAATACGTGTAAAAAATAATATTTTACTATTTTAAGATGTAATTTAACATATTTCTAAGCTTAACATGGCATTGAATAGGCCACACTCAATGCTTAAGCGTTCCAAATCAAATTTGTAATGTTTTAATGTGACTCAAGTATGAAGAGCACAAATCACATTGAATCTGATCATTTCAAATCTGATTTGAATCACTTTCATATGTGGCTCTCAATCAGATACAGATCTGATTTAATCAGATCTGTATCTGGCTGTTTGTGGCTTTGTGCCTATCAGCAGCCCTTTTTTTGTCTCCTCACAGCTGATATTTACTCATCTGGCATGGCTGCGTCTGTGAGTGTCAGTGTGGTGGTGTGTAATATTGTGTACATGTTTGTGATATTTACACGTTTGGCTGGCTGTGCCCTTCATATTTATGAGTATGTGCCATTGCGTGCATGTGCGCACTCATGTGTGATATTTGCTCCACTGGTCATGCAGGTCGTTTGTGTGTGTGAAGTTGAAGTTTGCCATGTGGCAGTGCCTGTTCCCAATTCAATACCTTGAATTATTGCGATACACACACACACACACACACACACACACACACACACACACACACACATTCACATTACACACCCCGTGCTTGGTGTCATTTAAACCAATGGTGGCCACATTTTTTTTTATAACACAGGAGTTACAGATTCAGTTAATATGCAAAGCAGCAGCTGCAACATTTATTCACTTTCTTACATGCCATCAACAGAAATGTGCCTATGTCAACCCCCTCTGACAACCTCTTGCAGTGTTTTATATGTGATACAGTTATCTAACTAGAAGAACCACCGAAACTGGATGTCATTAAGTGCACAGAGATTTTTAATAATTATAATGTTTACATAAAACCTTCACCAGAATGCAAAGAAAAAAATACAAAAGTACAGATTTCTATAGATGATTCAACACAGTGCGCTGTCTCCTCTACTCAGGTCTTCAGGGGTCTAAAAATTTGTGCTTAAAGCCAAAGAAACTTGCAGATACATTACCTGGAACTAAGCTGAACCCAAAGAGAAGCCGAGAAGTACTGATAGGTCAGTAAACCCTTGGACCTCACCTTAGAGTTTCCCTTTTGTTTATTTTTGTTTTTTTATTTTTCTTTATTAATTTACTGTCATTTATTTAAAAATCTGAAATTACATGGTTATCCATCTCACAAGTTCAAAATAAATATGTCTGGGTTTTTTTACTTAAAAAATTTGTCTATCATCTATACTTGTGTGAATCATCCCTATTTTGCTACTTCAACAAATAATTTACATGAGCTAAGTTTCTGTTGAAGTGTTCCTGATGTCCTCTCTTTCTTTCTTAGTTTCTATGTAGGTGTCTAATAGTTATGTTAATTTCTTTGTTATTTTAAATCCATGGGGAAAAACATATTCTGTATTATATATCTATAGTACGTGCATGAAAACCATTTTACTGAGTTACACATGAATTCTGCACTCTTTAAAAGCACACACATAAAACCATCCTGTTCTTCCACATCTCATAGGGAATGAATATGACTAAAACGACTTCTCTACTGAACTTGAATGTGTGCTTTGGAAAATTAGATTGTGATTGGATGGAACAAAAATCCATAAAACCCTAACCTCAGTATATGCTCTCAGGCACGACGAACATCTCACACACAGCCACCTACAAAAGTGGGCAAACAAGATCCTGGTTGTGTTGGTCTGCCCAGACATATTGCAGTGAACTGAGGTATTAACACAAACACAAGGATCATCAGGCAGCTCTGATCAGAACCTCCTTATCAGTGATGGATTTACAACATCCCCCTGGCAGGGGGAACAAACAAGGCAAGGGGGTTTACATTTCAATTTAAAAATAAATAAAAATAAAATAATTAGTTACCATTACAAAACAAAATTAACAACATCCCAGAATCCCAGAGCTGATAAAAATGTTTTGGAACAATCTAAATAACATTTGGGACCTGATCTAGATGATTAGTCGTGCACAAGTGATACAGATGAGTAATACATGAACCATCAGGCAAATGCATTTGGTGGGATGAATTCTATGACATATTTTATCTGCCAATCACATTGATTAGATAGAGGAACTCTGAGCAACATTGCCTCTTTAACTTGTTAAGAACTTCAATATCACCTCAAAAAAAGAACATCCTGTTGCTGGTTGTGGGAAAAAAAGTTGTCAAAAAGTGCGGAAAAAAAGGTGTAAAATATGTTTATTAGTGAGGCCTTGATATGCGTTAGGAAACCTTTTTACTGTAAAGGCTTTAGACTGTGTGAGGCGGGCAGAGAGGAGAGAGAAAGAGAGGAGCGCTGCAATAAGCGATAAAGAGACACAGAGCTAAAGATCATTGCTCCTTAAGTGTATTCGCACCCTAAGTATCAAGCCATCTGCTATGCTAATGCAACCTTCTCATTTACAAGAATAAGTGGCAGACACACGCAGATGTTTAATTCATGCTAAACTAATGACTGCAAATGAGGCTAAACTCCTAAAGAAAACATTAACCTGTTTAGAACATCAAAGTAATGATGAAACAGATGCTCGGGACCAGTGATGACTGTTTTTTTTTTCCCATGTCTCTTTCTTTGTTGCATATGTGACTCTGCATTGTTCTTTACTGGCTCCTTTCTTTACTTAAAATAGCTGTAAGTGATACTTTGTGGTAACTATGTGTCTTATGACAATGTGACAATGTAAAAGTGGTCATTCATTCTGATGAACCTGCAGAGAACTCAAATCTGCAGCTTCTCGCTTATTTATGCGTAAAAAACTGACATTACCGGTTCTTCTCCATGCGACAACAGACCAGACCAGTTGCCTTTGAGTCGCTCATCCTCCAGAGGATGGTGCGTAAGTAAAATAATGCTTATCATTCCACTGGGTGTGCATTTCAGATGGGTCCCAAAAGCAGCTTTCAGTTCTACTGTGGAGAGTAGAGCTTTGGTTGTTTCAGGTTTGATTTTTTGGACCTGATCAGAGTACAATAAAATAATTTGTTTGGCGATCAAAACACTGTAAAGTGATCACATCACTGAACAGGCACCTAACTGACAAAAAAAGAAAAAAGAAAACATTGCAACTGCATAGTCTGCTTTGCAAGAAACAAAGCAAGAAATATGTAATTACAAACCCAAAAACGAAAAAAATTAGGAAAATCTCAGCAAATCACCCTATAAAGTGCATCACATCTGAAATGCTCCCCAGAACCGGGAAAGTTTCAATACCGTGCAGGTGAAATCACAGGGTTGGTGTGACTGTTTGCCTCGCTGAAACAGAAAAACTTCTTGCGTGTATTAAGCTGCAGTTACAGGAGGGGGCAGTAATGGAGGAAGTGAAGGACAAATGCAGCATAAAGAGCAAAAAGTACCCTGTGGTGAAGGTTGAGCTAGAGTGTAGGGTCAAACACAGGACTCTGACACAAAAGACCCAGATTCAATTCTCATCCCCAGTACTTAATTTTGATAGTTGGCTAAACATGACCAACAGTTATGGTGCCCAAATCTAACCAAGTCGTGACTGTGTCTTGAAAAGCAATTAAGTGATAAAGCAAGATTTATTTTGAAAGTCTAACCAGCCAATATGTTTTATCCCAAACTTTTCCCTGGAATGAGAGGGTGTTGTTTTTTACAGGAAAGAAAGAAAATCGCGACACTGACTAATTTTTCCGAACAAGTTTCTCATATCAACTTGTGACATAAATGCTGTTTTGAAAGCTTGTTCCTGCTGCCCCCAAGAGGCAAGTCAATTGTTGCAGGTTTAGTTCAAGCACAGAACAAGTTGAACATTTAAGGACTATGTGAAATACTTAATGTCTCATTTGTCTCACTTTTACTTAAAACCACTTGTTGCATTTAGTGGGTTGGGAAAACAAATCTTGTCTAACAATATCAGAGCAAAAACAAGTGGAGTTTAATTTCACCTCAGGGCCCATTTCAGAAATCATCTTAAGAATCTGAAAACTTTTTCCTCTATTTCATCAGAATCTAAATTAAATTTCTCAGCTGTAATTACTAGCACCAATGGGTCCCTGCTCTGAGGACAGTTTACTGGTGGATCAGGAGCTGTCCTTTGGCAGTGCTGAATGTTGCTCACTGCAACAATTTGTCTGCAGCAACATCCAGACGGCAAGCAGTGAGTACCACTGGTTTTAATAGAAGGAGAGATGTCTGATCATGACTGTGGTGGGGCTCAAATCAATGTCAGAATTTCAATTTGAATACATATACAATAAAGCAGTAGCTCTGGATTAGATGAATACACTGACTGCTTTGTTCACACAAGAAATGACACAGAGAGCAACAGATGTGGACAGTCACTATAACTGACTACTGTTAGTCCTGTTCACAGTTGCTCTAATTATCACCCTTTGTCCCAAACCCTGCAAATTGTGCAAAACGTTTCACACTCCTCACACACACAAAAAGAGAGAGTGCTATGTAACTGGTGGCCCCTGAGACCAAACATAACAAAACATAGTCAGCACAGTTTCCAAATAAACCCTCCTATCAGGAATATACCCAAACTCACCAATGAGGTTTTCATTTTGTTGGCGTCCAACAAGGCTAGGGTGCTGTTTCAGCAGCACTCCTGCTAATCCACAGATACTTTTTAATGCCTGGGAGGTAAGAGATGCTGTGTTTACACAAAGTAAAGGTCATCAGCAGGGTTAGTGATGAGATTCACATGAGTCAGTGTGTATAATGAACAGCTGGCTGGGTCACATTTAAGTGAAAAATTCTCGTTGTGTCACTCACTTAATATCCTCCAAGTTTTTTCTGTCTTAACACTTGCAGGTGGAATAAGTAAACCACTCATCATCCTCTTCCTTCTCAGGTGTCAATAAAAAGTGAGTGGCCTTTTGACCCGTGCACTGATCTCAAAACAGTGACAACTTTTTGGTTAATAACCAATTGAGGAATCAATCTACAACTGAGCTCAGGTCAGTGTCATGTGAGATGATGTCAGCATAAACTGGTAGGAGTTCAGCATACACTATATCATATTGTTTCATGCTGTTAGGATCATGTGCACCAGGACAATGGGAGAGCAACATTCAGATTAAATCAGAGTGAAACTGACTTAGTTTTTTACATTTTTTTCAATTGTTCACCATTTTCCTTTTTTGCTCTATGGCTGGGCTGAATCTCAACCAATCCAGAACCTTGCCATCACCTGTGCATCTCAAGCAGACTAAACTCACAGATAAAGAGAAAGTTGGTAAACAAACTACAAGCACGGGTGAACAAGAGAGAAAGTTTGTTTTTCTTTGGTTATACTGAGGTTTATAAAATTTTTAATGTCCTTGATCAGGTATCCACTTTTGATGTATTATAAAAGAAGGTCACTTTGAGCATAAATTTACTCAGGGATATAGAATAATAAAATTCAGATTATTAAAAAGTTATTCCCCTTGTTTTGGGCAGAGGTTTAGATTCCTATGACCAAGATGAGGCATTTTATCTGCAGTTTTTTATCTCATACACAGCAAACAAAACCAATGTGCTCCATCAATAGTGTTGTCTACAGAGCTATAATAGCAACAACACTATACTGCATTGCAAACATAACCTGAAGTGTATTTTTATGCTTCAAGTCCTCCTACATTCCTTTTACGCAGGACAGTGACTGTTGGGATTTGATGGCTGTCAAAATGTGTAAGTCGTACACTCTATATGATGCCTAAAAGCAGATGGGGGACTGAAGCTGTTGCCACTGAAAGCAGTTTGCTCATGCATGCACTCATAAATGAATATTGGATATCGGCATATGTGTGCTGTCAGCACATCTGCATGTATGTACATTCTGCACACTTGACCCGTCAGGTTACAGGACCCATGGAAAGTAAAAACTTGCCATTAGGAGGATGTATGCCAGTTATAGAGATTCGATACAGGCCGACTGATTGCTACTGTACATAAATCTCACATGTCAATGTCACGTCCCCGCTGTCCTCTTTAACAAGTTTTTCAGCACTAACAGTGTGACTGTGACTGAAAGTTTGGACTTGAGGCAGTCTGTTGCATGAGAGTCAACCCATGCAGACACATTAAGGGGCACTTGTTCCTCAGAAAAGATGAGAATCCAAAACTTAAAAAAGACTTCAAAGTACAAGTAGATTTTCTATGCTAATTATCCATCCAGGAGAACAAAGAAACAAGAGCAACAATTTGCAAAAAGTTCATTGACATAACTTTGAGTAGAGATGCTCAACAGGCAGCCAATTAGAGACTTTTTTGACTCTGAGCCATTATTTGGGTTTGACTTGATTGGCTCAACATCAGTAACATGCTTCTGCTCAGCAGAATTTCAGCCAGAAGCCGTCTGGTGCTGTTGTTAGCAGCTGGCATTGAAGACAGAAAGGATTGCAGCAGTAAATCCATGGTCCAACAATACGACAGAGTCAACAGCAGTGTCTGCATGAGGCTAAAGCTCCATTCATGAGTCCATAGTTACCTGAGCTATCAGCCTCAGTTGTGCTTTTTCTTCAGGGCATGTTAGCATGGTGATGATATGGTAGACTAGCCATGGTAAACATTATACCTGATAAACAGACCAGCCGACAAAATCCCAGCTGCAAAACTGAAAAAATAACTTCTGGCCAAGTGAAACTCACAAGAATGAGGCCACATTTAAAAAGTATGGCTCAAAATTTGCATGATATTTTAATAGATTTTATTAAAAAAATCTTGCAAAAGGGGGCCCAGCCAAAAACTAGTTGTTTCAAGAGCTTTTATGAATGAAAGATTTGGGAACTTTTGGTCAATAATTACTAGTTCTTCTGTCAATGATACACCTGAGCTGTAGTCAGGTTTTAATTATCATGCATCAGTCAAAAGCTGTTTTCCATTTAGGTGCTTATCATCAAAGTAATTCTGTTTTTATATTTTCATACATGTCGTACATTTTCATACATCATCAGCCCACACAGATAACGAATGCACTACTGAAAGCAAGAGGAGGATCTACTGCTTCTCCAAACACAGTCATAGACATTGTTATCAATTTTATTTCTCAAAAATTGGGACAGAACTTCAGCTAAATGCAAAATAAGCCGTCTTTTGTTAGTAATAAATGAGCAAATATATTTAAAATACCCCCTCTAAAGGAAACAACCCATAAACCTGTATCAGTGTATTGTTATTCAAAGCAGATTCTTTAGGCTATCATCATGTTTAAGGGCATATGTATTGTATCATTGCTTCAATGACACTGCTATCAAAATTCAGAATTTTAATAGGCCAGGAGATGAAGCCCCCACCAGAAAAGCAGGGATGAATATTCTTCTTCAGATTTTAAGAACACCAGAGTTCCCAACCAAGTTTCTTTCAACAAAACCTTTCCAAGGATATGACACACCACAGGATAACAAACCTGCAAGAGAGGCAAAATGCCCAACTTTGGGGCTCGAGGTAAATTCACACACACATTCAACGACTGCTAGTTTGTTAGTTTGAATTCAGCTCAGCATCAGTCTTGCGTGACCTCCCTCTTTCTCATCTTTTTCCACTATCGTCTAAAAGGCAAAGATACTAACCACACTCCTTTTTTTGCTGCAAGAACCACATTTAACACAGATTTCAGCCAACAGCATAGTATATTTTCTGAAAATGTGAAAAGGGCAACTTGCAGCTTTAAGGTTCATTCTGAGAACACAGCACTATTTCACCTCCTGTAGCTCCCCCCTCCAGGCATGATAGCATCTTCAGGCCCAAATCTCTACACCAGGCCGTGGGCTATCTTACCATTTCATACCAGGTCCATGCAGCCTGCAGCCGCCGTCTACCTCAGCACAATCAAACAGCTCTCGTCTCTCGGCAGGACCTTTCCAGCTGTGCACAAACAATCCTTTGTAAGTCCTCCACAGGACACCAGCAGCTTCAATTTGCTTCCATCTGGGCAGATTTACTCAAAAGGCAGATGTTGCCCCAACAAACAAGGTGTTTATTAGATCCTGAAAAATCATACAGGAAAAACATGGCTTTAACATAACACTTAACCCTCTGAATCACATGCAATTGGAAATTCATTACATGTGGATTAGTGAATATATTATTACACGTAACTGCAGATGCAGTTTTTATGGTGAACTGCAACATATAGAATTTCATAATAAATTTCACAATAAAAATTTAATGAGTGGGTTTTCTTCCCTGAAGAGAATTCATTCTTCACACTCCAGCAATTGCTTGCATCCTCTTGAACAGATATGTGCTTCAATGACCTATTTCATTTGAAACCACTTACTAATGGTGTTTGAAATATACATTTATGCTCATGTGTAATTGCCTTCTCATTGGCAGAGATGAACAGACATGGATAGAGACAATGACCGACTGGAAAGAGGATGACTGAAACGACTGCAGAGGAATATAAATCAGCAGAGAAATCCATTAATTCCCATACTTTATTCCTGCTCTGTCTGCCTCTCCTCTTCCTGTCTCTTTGCCAAAGTCCTTCTTTCTTCTTCCCCATTTCACTGACTAACATAGACAAGGATGGCTTCTAGGTCATATGGAATCAAAATTGTTGAAAAGGAGGACGTTTTTTATCAAAAAAAATTGATTTTCATAGATGAATGTTTATGGAATGCTGCATGAAAACTGTTTAAATGTTATATGTATAACCTATGAATATCACTTTATTCCACAAAAGTTTATGGGACTTATTTATACAGGAAAAATGTGATTTTAATTGGCATGCAACCATTTATTCTGCCACTGCAGCCTAAAATATGTAAGTAAGCAGTGGATGAGCCTAATTTGGATATTTGAAATAATGGATATTTTTAAGAGCTTAATACTACTACCTTATACTGCTTAATAACAAGGTAGTAGTATTAAGCACTTAGAAATATCCATTTAGGGTAAATTTTGAATGAATAATACATTTGTGACACTTGTGCAATGAAACAAAAAAGTTTGAGAAAACCTTTGTAAAAGGTTGCATGCTTTGAAACAGTGTTTGGCATGATCGTAAAAATGATCAGATTAGTGTTTGAATTTCAGTTTAGAGGATTTTTTGACAAATTTCAACGTTCATGTTGTGTGAGAAAATAATCTTTGTATTATGGTTGTATTATTTACATGGTAATTAAGACTAGACAGATTCCAGTGATGACACATTTCACAATAGCAGTACCTGCCACTAACATTCCCTTTGCTGACAGACCCAACTGACAGGACTTTAAAAGGCAAATTCAACTTTAAAGGACCTTTTTCTTTATCAATTTCTGAGCGCTGTCAGACCTGAAAAGAACTTTCTGACCTTCCAGGTGGATTCAAACTATGAGATTGCGCAAAAAATCTAAAAACACAATGTGCTTTTAGTGCATCAACAAAAAAAAAGAAAGACAGAAAAAGTGAAAAAAGTGTCCTGAATATAAATTTGCATGAACTCATTTTCAACATGTTTAATATGACAGCCTCAATAAAAGTACTTTGCAGCAATACCTAAAACTGCTGAATTTAACACTAAGTTTTTAATTTCCTACAGGTTTGTATTGGGTGGGGTTGGTTGGGAGGCAGGTGAGGTAAACAGACTGGGTTATGACAAAATAACACTCTATCAATGGCCCCATTTTAGGGCCCCACTGTAACTTGACTGTAATGTTAGAGTTAAAGATATACTTCAACAGTTGGCTAGACTACTGAGATGGCATATTACTGTAAAGAAGCAGGGTGAATACCTCCACTCCAACAATTTCTAAACAGTGAGAAAATTTATTCAAGACTGTGTTGCTGAGAAATAGAGGGGCTGATACTTTGTGGACCAGTGTAAGGTCCTGGTCACCATATGATCCAGACAGTTCTCCTGGCCCAACGGTTACTTTTGTTCCTTTTTTAAGTCCAGTTGACAAACCCCCAGAGACGGGGTAAAGGTTACGTGTCATTTGGAGCCCCATGGAAATGCTGCACATATCTGTGCATCTTAATTTGGAATGTCACATTTCAATGTTTAAGGGCTGCACTACAGTGGGGAAAGAGGTTTGGCTGTTTAAATGTCAGGTGTCTGTCACCGAGGTGTCTCACAGCCTGAGAAAAGAAGCTGCTCTCTAGTCTGTTTTGGGGGCAGCAGATACTTCTGTGTTGTCAAACCAGCAAAGCAACTAGCACATAACATAGTGTCTTATGTTATCTTTTCTTTTGCGCTAAATCACACAGTTTGGTTATGAACACATTACATTCCTAGGCAATGTTAATAACTTTGGCTATACAAAACTGCTGTTTTGGAGAAACAAAATCTGTTGGCTGAAAAAAGGTAAACTTTTTTATAATAACATTACAATTTATACAACATGTAACCTCATAGCTATCACATTGCACTTAATAATTCTACGTAGAAAAGAATTAGAATTTCCATCCCTCTAAAACTCCAACATTTCCCCTGATCCATTTCAGTTAAATGGTGACTTATTGATATCACAGCTTTAAGGTCCTTGGTTCTATTAAGGGCCTTTCTTTGTGGAGTTTGCATGGTTCCCATGTGCTTCTGTGGTTGTCCTCTGGATGCTCGGATTTCCCCCACCACCAAAAATGTACAGGTAAGGTAAATTGTCCTTCAAGTGACCTTGACCACAGCTCTAGCTTAGAGCTGTAGTTGCTACCTGGTGGCAATAAGTTGGCTGCCAGCTGCTCCTCCAGGATTGATTAAGTACAGAAAACCATTTTTACTATGTTGTGCTCAGAAATTGTGTATTACAAATACAGAAATCCTCTCCATTTTTTAAGACTTTGTGTGCAAATGGTTTTTGTATGTATAATTAATATGGCGGGGTAAAATGTCGATCGTGCATTATTCCATGTATCAGTGTCAGCCTCTCCATTTTAATCATTTCTGTCAAGAGAACCTATGTTGATCCATGATTTAAAAATTCCTTTATTTTCATCATCTTTGTCTTGCTAACCCTTTCTGATTTACTTCTTTCATCACTCATATAATGTGCTCATATGTGCATCTTATGAACAGATAATTGTGTTTCGCCACGCTTCCATGGCTGTTACTGCTGGCGTAACTGTGCATGAAATAATGGTTAAGACTCCAATAAGTAACTGACTGACTTCATTCTTGGTTCATTGGATGTGCCACTGCTTCTGCAAGAAGCCCCATTTAGAAGAAAGAATTCATGTTTTTTCAAATGAGATGAACAATAGCTTCTCAACTTTATATTTACTGCAGCTTTAACCAAGAAAAAGTTGAAGCAGAAATGTCAGATGCCTATTTCTTTAGGGCTCTCAAGTGCCTCAGGAAAGCAAAACATTCAAAAGTACGTATGATGTTTTATGCTGTTTAATGCTGTTAAGAAGAGTTGAAAGGCGAGATAAAATACACACAGTATGTCTGCCACCTTCCTGATTTAAAAAATGCAGAATAAACACACACACGCCAGATCTATATGTCTTTCAAGCAAGTTTTCAGATCGATAGTCGCACACACACATACACAAACACTGTTTTCCCATTATTTGCCACCTGAACGAGTGTTTGAAAGGCGATATATCACACATTAGGTGAATAACAACTCCCTCATTGAAAGTACATCTTCAAAGAAAAGTCTCCCAGGGAAGTTTTGGAAAGACATTTTGTCCTTAAACTTGTTCTTGAAGTTATTAAGACGTCTGGGTATCATGCCCCCCACCTGCACACATCAAATTCTCTTCAGCTCATCTTATAATTTCAATTCAGGTTCCCCTCCATTGTAATTTCCCTCAAAGGCAAATGTATTTTCCCTATTTGCAATGCAGCCAGTGAACAGGAGGATTTATAGTGAACACTGTGGACTTTAAGAGAGAAAATGAAACAATAGAGTTGATGATATATATATATATATATCAAAAAAGTTGCGAAAATAGAAGTTGTTGCAGGTCGAAGGACTGACATTGCCAAAAACCCAGAATTAAAATATTTTCTAAATGGAACAATCAGCAGAGGATTTGAATATAAGATGCATATTAGATATTAAGATATAAGAAAATTAGATTTAAAATTTTATACTTCATAGTACATGTTGGTCCTATCATCATCATCATCATCATCATCATCAAAACTGACATCCCCATTGCCCTGTCCTCTGTGGGGTAACAACTCCCTCTGATTCCTCCCCTCCTGCATCAGTCCGTCAGGTGTTTGCATCACAGGTAAACAATGACTGCTGGACAAGGATGCAGGGCTTTTTTGTTTGTTTGTTTGTTTTTGTGACACAGCTGCAGGCATTCTGATTACTCTAATGCTCTGTTAGTAAAGAAAAAGGTGCAGAAGAAGAACGAACTTATGTCCAAAAACCATGAGACACACAAGTAAGTCATCTTTGTTTGCTTATAAAGAGGGAAAGAAGTCATAGATGCCAGTGTAATTTATTGACTTAAAACCCTTGTTTTTTAATTTATCTTAAATATATAAAAAAAGAAAAATTATGTGCAGATTGGCAGCCAATTTTCCCAGTGTTTTACCAAACATGACCAGTGTTCACCAAGGGGTTCAGAGAGTCTTCTCTGACAGAGGGTGGTTGTGAGTGGTCACAATACACTTGTGACTCCTCTACTCACACACGCACACACACACACACACACACGGACACACACACTGATGCATTCTCTGGATAATCCTTTCACCTTCCCATGCTCTGTCACAAACATGCACACACTTTTTAGTACCTACACACACACATACTGCACAATGATGCACACACATTCATGAAGGCTATTAAGGGTGCCTACCCGCTCTCAACTTCAGCAGTGATTGATAGAGCCTTCACTACTCCACACAGGCTGTTTAGTCATACTGATTGCCCTGCATGTGTTTGTGTGCATCTGTGTGTGCGTGTGTGTGTGTGGGTGTGCGAGTGTGTTTTTGTTTGCGTTTTTTCCTTGTGGGTTTCTTTCCTAATGGCTTCAGTGTAGAGAAAGCTGTGTATCTTGTTCGGGTTTTAAAAAGTGAATGTGTATGTTTTAAGACATAGTTTGAAGATGTGTTTTTCAAACACGCGATCATACAATTCATGGGTTAAAACATTGTGCAGTAAATTTGAGATCATAGTCTGCAACATACAACATCATTATTCTGTAGTTATGGTGTATTCTATTGTAATAATACCAGTATGGGATTTCCAATCATTGTTGGGAGCAAAGTGTGAAGTTACTGATTCAGAGGGTAACAATAAGGGATCACAAAGAATTTATACGGTACTGTTATTAATCTACTGAGTACCTTATCTCTTATTGAAAGGTATTAATGAGCTACTGAGCAATAATCTGGATTTTTGGATATTTGCCCTCTTTCAGGGCATACGCAAGATCATCTCTTTCATGCTTTTTAATAGAGTAATACCACAAAACTGACAGCAGTGTTGGTGAAAGGTACTTAAAAAGCACTGTTTATAAAGGAGACTGGCCTCCTAATAGCCCGTGTTAAATAATACAAAACAGTATATCATTAAATAAAATAACACTGGCCTTCCTCCTGACTGAAAGACCTCTGGTGGCAGAGATGACATATTGTGTGTTCTACTTCCACTAAAGCAATTTTATAAGGAGTGGCCTCTCAATATATGTGGAATAGATGGACAGAAAATTGAAACTGCATTTTTCTGTTCAGCTCTGCTGCGTTCCTTTTCCATGTATGAATGTAAAGGAGCAAAATCTTTGAAACAGAAGATGGAGAGAGTAAAGCAAGGTTGACAGTTACCCTGATTGCTCTGGATCGCCACTTGACACCTAGGTATGCAGAGATGACTCAGGTATGTTGGCAGTCCAGCCCTGGACTATACACCAGTTTTTGGAGACTCTGTTACAGAAAGCAAGTAATTGGCCCAAATCCCCTCACTGGGTTGACCTCTCAGGCCTTGGCTGCTGAATAGGGAAGGCTAATGTTGGCTGTGAAGGCAGGATCCAATAATGTGTGCTTCTGCCCCTCAATAAGAACTGCCAGTTTGCCAGTTTTGCTGCATTTTCACTGGAGACAAATATTGGGTAAGCATGTCTTCATTGCTTCACTATGCAATTTGGGAGTATGATTGGAGAGAGCTATTACCCATAGAACCCTTAACAGGGCTCCACTGTGCTATAGAAATAAGGTTACAATATCTGAAACTCCATTCTTCACCACTTCTTCTCAGTGAAGTTAAAATAACCCATTGGTACGACAGATACTTTGTTAAACACATCACAAATTAAAAATATCCATCTGATGAATAATAATAGATGTTATCCAGTTTTTACCTCTGATCACCAGGCATTTTCCCAGGAGCAATTCTGACATGTCACAGTAGGGAAAGCTCTGGTGTGACAGCAAATGAATGATGAATTAACTGTATTCAACTGTGCCAGTTTTGGGGTCCTAATGTGAGTGCTGGCCCACAGACACACTGCCATGGCTCAACGAGGCACTTGAATGGAACATGTTCATTGTAAAAGTTATTATTAAGACCTTTTTCTACTGAAAAAACTTAAAATGTCTGCTTTAGAAAAAAAAAAGTTTTTTCTATATGTACTTATGTCTGCATCCTATTTCTCTACCCCCTGTGTCCATTATCCTGTTAGGCACAATTCAATCAAACAAAAATATAAAAATAACCGTTAAATAGCACAACAGTAGCTCTGAGAGAAATAAAGAGGCATGGGTTAAGTGTCAGAAAAAGGTGCAATTAACAGGCTAAGAGAATGGGATCCTGTTGATATTGCACTAGAGGCCATTGTTGTCGTGTAGCTATCAAGCTATCAACTTATTTTTAGGGAGAGAGGAAGAAGAAAGAAGGACTTCCAGGTTAAAGCTGGAAGTCACAAACTGTAAATACCTTACCCTTTTAAACTGAATGACACTTAAGTGCAGGCTGGCTGACTGAACAGATGCATGAAAGGAAAGCTGAAAGAAATAGTCAGCAGATGCAGATGCTTATTAAGAAGAAAAACAGCGACCTGGCTAAGCTGGTGAGGTATCCTCATATGCATACTTCTCTGATAGAGAATAATGTATGCATCTAGTAAAGATTAGGACACAGGTTCATAATGCAACATGAGTAGAGTGAGACACAGTGCTATAGCATCCTAGCCTTATGTTACAATTATTGCTAGTGTAGCAGCAAAACAGCCAGTCTTTTGCATGGTTATGACTGATTAAATATTTAATTTGGTAAGTTTTTTCTCTTTGTCTCTAACCACCTTCTGTCTCTCCTACTTTTACCTCCCCCGTTGGTGTCTGCAGGTGTCTGCAGGGTTCTGACTGACACATGATTTGAATTATTCACTCAGTCCAAATGAGATCTCCCTGGCCTTAATGAAGCTATTAATGAGACTCCATGGATTTCAACTGCTGCCTCACACCTATACTGACACACACACGCACACACACTACAAAAGCTGGCTTTTTTTCAAATACACACAAGACCATGTACACGTGCACAACTAGAAAAGCACTGGCATGCAAACAGACTATCTAGATGCACTATCCTGCTCATCGATAGGAATGCCACTAGGAGCAGGCTGACATAAATATCACAAAAATTACAGAGTGGCACCACAGTTGTGTGTACAGGTGCGTGTGTGTGTTTGGGTGTCATGTAAGGCTTATGCAGCAATACTAGTCTAGCCAGTGACTTTGTTGTGCACACAAATTTTGTTTTTAGTTTTTCACACAATATCCAAAGATTTGCAAAACTGAACATCTATTGAAATTCATAAAAAGTGGGTGGTCAAATTTTATTTGCTAAAATTTTGTTTGGTTCAATGTAGGCATATTGGGCACTGTGGGCTAAATTTTATAAATGTTTGAACAAGGTACATGTATTCTTGGTTGTATTACTGTTAGTTGGTCCTATGATGACATCTGTTATTTTATTCTTAAAGATATGCATTCATCATCTCTTTCTTAATTCTAGTTAACCAGAGGAGACTATGGAACATCAAGCTCTTTTTAATTAAGATTATTAAAATATCCCTCTTTACTGGTTTTTAATGGGACATAAATCTGTGTATCATTTGCATAAAATGGAGTTTGTTTTGTTTATGATGTGTGAAAGCATGTAAAAGATGAAGCATGTAAAAGTTGAACAGCAAGGGACCAACAATGGAGCCTTGAGTAACACCAAGGAGGGCACAGAGATGCCACTGAAGGAGACACTATCCTTGCTTTAAGTAAAGGTGCTCTTTTTAAAGTTGTATTTCAATAATCGTAAAGAAGCATCCCTGATGCCAACCCTCTTTTTTTAAGTCAATGTAGTAGAATGATCTATTGTATTAAAAGTAGAGCATAAATCCAAAAGATTAAAACTGAACCTGCATCAGCTGTGAATTGAATGTTGTTTGTGAAATTGATGAGAACAGATTCAGTGCTATGATGAAGATGGAAAACTGATCGTATGAATAAATAACTTTCAAGAATCTGCATGTCAAGTAAGAAGAAGTATGCACCAACTTCAGACATTGTTGGCATACGTCTTTGGAAAGATCAACTATTAAGAAGTGTGACGATTAGTCACCCACTTCTACCATGTTCTGAATGAAATATGCTAACTCACAAAGTTTATTAGGTACTCTCAAAGAGGCATTCACTGCCAACAATTATACACAGCTAGAAAATCAATTTCAAGAATCAACATGCCAAGTAAAACACAATTGGAAAACATTTGGAAATTGGTAGATTGATTAAGTTGACTTTCAAAATCACCAACTTTTACCAAAGTTAAATGCCAGAGTAATATGCTAGCTTTAAAACATAATTTTATCAGATCATTTATAAAATAAGACAATTGTCTTAAAGTAAATTGCATTGAAATAATCCAAATTTTAAAAATCAGTCCTGAAATTAGTATTAACAAATGTTTTCACTAATGCATCTGCCAGTGATTCAGATGACTACATTAAGCTTTCAACCAGGTTTTTTAAAAGTCCATTTCTCTAATTAAACTGTACATATCTCTGTCTTTAGAAGCTGCAGCATGTAATATAACTTCCTAGAGAATGATAATGAATCAAAGAAAAGAAAGGTCCAGAAGAGTCCTCAAAGTTCCGCACACAATCCCACACACACACAAATACCCATACACACATTTAAGTACCAGAACTTATGCACAAAGACACTGGATGTTAATGTGTCACATGTGCTTTAAGGGTTCAAAGTAGTGGTGGGACTCGATTAAAATTTTTAATCGCGTTAATTATAGGGTCTGTAATTAATTAATCGAAATTAAT